>JAAOAL010000114.1:0-188929 GCA_013186775.1 Fusarium dlaminii | reverse complement strand
ATTTTTATAATAATATATAATATACTATAACTATAATATTAATTAAAATTAAATAAAAATTAGCTTAAAATGCTAATCTAAACCCCAAAGAAGAAATTGTAATTTAATTTAGCTGAAAAATGTACTACTGGCTTTAAACCCTAAGTCGAATTTGCCTACTGGAATATCCCTCTAATCCTAACATTACCTCTTGATTACAGCCTCCCTTAGATCTACCTACTATCCCCCAGTGCCCTCGACCCCCCCTAGATAATAGTAATATCCGCAGGAGTGCCTGGTGTAAATAGAATTACAGGAAGATATGCCAGACCAATCCGCTGGTGCCTGTCAGGCCTCCCTGGTGTTTGACGTAAAATCATGCAGCATAACTGTTCCACCCCACAAGTTCCTGACCCCGACAAACTAAACGCCAATGCTACAATTGGATCGTTTGACAGCTCGTTTTCAGGGTACTCAAAAGGATGAGTATCTGCATCAAATGGGAATTCCTGACGTGAAGCTGGGTCAAGAACAATTACAGTCGTTATACCATCCGGCTGGGACGAAGAGCACACACGTACCGGAGCGGTGTCGCCTCGAAGCATAATTGCGGCTTCTTTGCATTGCCCATATGGATCGTTCCCACTTAGAGTATAGGAAATGCCAATAACTTCAACGAGTACCTTCACTGCTCTTCCCCACATGCTGACTCGACCTTCAACTGAAAGCCACGACCAAGAAGGGATGCATTTGTCAGTAGGCCTGATATGAGTGGGCGCATGGCAATCCAATCTCGGAAAATGCTTCAGATCTTTAAACTCTGACCACCACAATAGGCTATGCGGCAGACTGTTCTCCCATACCCCGCAGAGGTATCTGCCGAGCATTCCGCAGCAATTGATCTGTCTTGCGATAGAAGCTAGGGCTGGCAGTCTGTCTGAGTTCTTAGTGATGTTTCTTGCGCTATATTGAGCGGCAATGTCGTTCCAGAAACTAAGTCTCTCCAAGTCATGGCCCCAATCGATAACATGCTGATACTCAGTCTTGATCGTTTTCCCTACACCAAACTCTGCCCATGAAGTTCTTGCATCACTAAGATCTCCACATTCACAGGTCACACAAGATCGACATTCCCATACGAGTTCGGAGTTCGTAAAATGGACAATGCGCTTGGCAAGCATTCGTTCCTGGAAGGCCCAGGCTCGAGTGAATAGTGGGAGACCGTCAGCGATCCAGTACTGTTCTCCTGTTTTCCAGATATCATGCTTGTCTATATCACCTCTGTGAGCTGATACAATCGCCTTGATAACATGTCCGGCTGGTGATCGAAATTCGATTGTTTGCACTACTTTCCTACCGGCAAACAGCCCATCGTTCCCATCCTTGGCGTATGCGGCTGCAAGTACAAGGCTGGCACCGCCATAGACAACGCACATCTTCCCACATTCTTGATTCCAGTCCGCCTGGTCTCCTTGAATAATACACAAGGAGTCAATCCATATGTATTCAAAGCCAAGGCTAGCTGTCATCTCAATTGCGTCTTGGAAAGTCCTGGTCAGATCGGAAATACTCATTGCTGTTGATAAACGTTCTTTAAAGTTGGCTCGTGTCAACTTCGGTATTTTTTCTGCTTGCTTCTGGGACCCCCAGCAGTGACTCAAGGCTGTGTAAGAATATTGTTTGTCTGAAGTGTTGATGAGAAGAATACTGAGATCAGAACCATGGCTGATTAGTTTTAATAACCGAGTTGGGTTTTTGATCTTATTGTTCTTATCCAAAAACATGGCAGCTCTCGAGTCCCCACAGTTTTCGTGACTTAGACAAGATTCCATCTGTTCTTTGATGAATTGAATACACTCTGGGCCTTTTGCATTTAGCGACGGTACATTTCTGACAGTAAACTCCGGCCATGGTATATCCCATTCCTTCTGAAACGAAATTATCAGCTATCAAAGCCACATACAGACATGGTAGATTTTCCTACTTGACCCGAGATACTTAGTTGCAGTCGTTTTTCCTCGCCTGAGTTTGTTGAAACCCAGTGGACAGAAATATTTGCTGGACGGCTTCTGCCTATATGTTGTCGATTTATATCTACCCGGACGGCATTGCGATTATTTTGGACATCGTGGGACCAATAATGTCGACAAGTAAAGGTAGAGAGGCTTAATAGCTCACAAAGCTGGCATCCTCGGGAAGCTGAGACTTCGAGTTGAGTAAGAGAGGTTTCTATCCTAATGCAATTAGTACCGAAGCCGCAAACATTGCATTCTAAGATCCTTGAAGGTCTTAGAGGTTTGGCGTCATTCATCTCAGCGTCCCTTCAAGAATATTGTAGTTCAAGCTACTAGTGAAAAACAGAGTTGTATTTAGATAGAAATCTTCAGTTAAAAGCAGGTTATATGTACTCCGTTGGGCATGAAAATAAAAATTCAATCGCAGCCTGATTATCCTGACTAGAAGCATGTCCTGTAAGCCTAAAAAAGCAGTGAATTCACAGCTTGGTTCTTAATAGGACAGGTGGGGTAAAGGGTAAATGCATTGCCTCAGTAATCGGGCGCCACTGAAAACCCTTCCCCTCAATATTCAGTGCCCAAGAGTTTCCAGCAGATAAGCTGAGATGCATGTTGAAAACCTGTTGTAGTACAGTAAAGATCTATGAATACCTACTAGTTACGAAAAGCAAAACAGCCAGTGGGACAAGCCAGCACTATTAGTCCCAGGTCGAGAGGCTCCCAAAAGCGCGTGCAGCACGAAATATAACCCATCCGGTCTGGAATCACAATGGTCTTTTGAGCGCGTTCGAAGATCTGCGGGATAATCGATGTCACTTTGATCTTTTCTTCCTCTGTTTGATCAACGCATAGAACATCCATCCAAAAGTAGCTGTCCCCCACAAGGTTCTGGCTTTCCAGATTTGGTGCGATGACTCGTCAAAAGTTGCCGCCACTACACTAGCCCAGCCCAACGAACCCCTCCATCCACCCCTAGGCTGATTTCTACAGCACTAGCTAAGGATGATGACCAACCTAGCCCAGCCTACCAGCTTTGCGTTCCCGCACAAGTGTAGGCACTGTGCATTTACAGTCTAGTTCAGTCCCACCTTGAAACACCAGGATCAATAAGGCTTTGGACGAGATAGCTAGCTTGGCCAACGCCTTCAAGCATCTACGTTCGTGGCCATGCAAAGGTCTCAGGACAGTGCATGTAGATCTACTGCACTGTAATCAGACGGCATGATTACATTCCGTCCCCATGACTGCAAAACGTATAGATGGACGATTGAATACCCTGCAGTGGTTTTCTCTCCTTCGAAGGAACGCCATGAGCGAAGTGGGGTTCTCTCCCTACGAAGGACGAGAGGCCGAATCTGGTAAACAACATTCTATTCTGCTAAAACAGCCAGACTGCGGACCCACAGACTCAGCTGCTAGCACCACTTTCCGATCTCTCGTTGATTGGAGTATTCAGGCCTGGGGAGGACAGGGTTGCATCAATCGAATCGGACTCCGCCAAACTGCGCGATGTGACAAAGTTCGATGACCTTCTAGCTACGCAAATCGTTTTTGGAGCAACACGGGTTGACAAAATGGAATCCCAACCGCCTGGAAGAGTACATTCTCCTTCCCATTTCCTACGGCTATGTTAACAATAAGGACTGCTACTTCGCCAGCCACTACTGGCGGGAACCAAATAATCCAGACCCCGCCGGTGTGGACCTGTCTTGAGGGAGGAGACAACTACGAACAACTAAGTGGTGGCACGCACAATTTTTATCACATCCCTGTCTGCGATAAAAATAAACCGTGTATTATCACGCTGAGGTTGAGACTAGCGTTGGCCAGTACCAACAATAACGGGTGGGTGGGCAAAGTCTAAACTTTTGTCATCCAAGCCGCAACACGCCATTACAAGCAAAGATTTTAAAAGTCATCGATCGTCATTAGCTGTTGATTGTCGGTCGGGAAAGGCAATGGTCAAACAAATTCGAGATTGGGTGAAAGAAAAAAATCAGGCTGTGAGATCCTGTGAGGGAAGCAAACCGTGACGTTCAAAGTCGGCTCATCATTGGCTATTTGATTTGTTAGACGACCAACGGGAAAGACCCTGGTCTAACAGATCTTGATTGGATAAGACGTGAATCCGGCTGTGAGACCTCTTTCATTTGTTACTGTGCGGTACCTGTTCGCTTCCTCTGTTATCACGCGTTTTTTTCTTCCCCTCAACGCGTTCTTCTTTTTCCGCCTTCTTTTCCTTTTTCATGTCATGAAACGCCCGCGTTGTATCGACACAGTGGGGTCGCCTTTCTATGGTTCATTGGTTCAGAATACCCTTCTTTTCACTGGCTAGTCCAGAATTCCACCACGCGTAAGCCGATCGATCCCTAGATACGCCGCTATGCAGGAGCTTCGAGGTCAAATATCAGAGCAACAAGCCGCTCTTCAGCGAATGATTCAGGAATTGAAACCGTTACTCAATCCCGTGAAGCCATCGGAAGAACTCGCGCAAGCTCAGGCCGAATACAACGCTGCAGAAGAGCACACAGCCTTAAAGTTAACCCGGCGAGAAAATGGGCCCTGTGTAGGGAACTGGCTCGACGCGGAGATCGTTTGGAAGATGTCGAAAGACAGAAAAAGGCAAAGGTAGAACTGCTCCAGGAATAGCTACGTCGCGTTCTCTCAAAGCATCATGGCGAATTCAGTACGTTAGGCCATCAGCGATCTGAGGTGCCGGGCGAAGATGCTACTCAGGCCACCCCCAATACTAGCACAACAGGTATCAATACAGGCCTCGATAACGACCGAACAACAAATCTGGCTACCGAATCCCCGAGAGACTTCCAAATCCCAGTCCACGACACTGTTCGAGCAGGAGATCAGAGTACCGAACCGCTGGGAGACATTCTCCAAGCTCCAGATGTTATGTGCTTCGATGGGGAAACCCTGCATGATGTCGCTTGGCTTCCTGTGGAGCACTCTCGAATACTTAATGTTCATGACAAGCACCTGGATTATATGCAAGTTGTCAATGACTACATCGCCTCGAGAAGCAACAGTGCGACAGGCAAGTTATGATACTAAAGAGTGTTGTATTTTACTAACTGGACCCATTACAGGCCTTGGAAATAAAATAGAAGATGAATTTGAAGATCTATATGAAGATAGCCTTGGTGGCGCCGATGATGGCGATGGCGATGGGCCAACCTCGAGTGGAAATACACAGACGCACGTTGACAGGCCATCCGAGACCGTCCATCTAGTTGAAGATGGCCGAACCAGGAGGACAATGGAGATCCAAGAAAGTCAGCCACAGCGAGATGTGAAGTTTGAATCCTCAACTCAGCCTTCAGGAAGACGCCAGATGTCTATTCAGCGACGATGGCCAATAGCACGAAGGTCCGCTCCCGACATGGTCGATTTTGATGACAGCGAGTAACATCAAACAGGGGTTTCTCTATGATGTAGGTGGGAATGCATAGAAAGTTGTTGTGTATTTTTTTTTGTTGCGTGATGCATCACCATCTTAAGTGTGTTGTACGCCCTCAACTTTCCAGGTGTGGGAATCTCGAATTGGGAGGGGCGTGTGTGTGTAGATGAGAGGTACCCGCCCACGGATGAATTGATCATTCCGGTCCAATCAGCAAATGCCTTGAGTCTGAGCTGTGAGAAGGTGATAGCGTTTTAGTGTGTGAAAACGTTTTGACCTGTTGATTGTCACCGCAGGGCTGATCAGCTAGGACGAAGTTAGGCAGCACCGCGATCCAATCGGAACGTTGAGTTTGTTGACCCTACCTTTGCCCATATTGTCAGGCCAGCCTGAGAGAAACCAGGGGAGCGAAGAGGCAACCGCATCAGCGAGGAAACAAGTCTAGACTACAATACCATGCAAGCCACCGTCACAGAAGCAATGTTGCAAGGGTCAGATGCTGGGTCATCCTTGGCTGCTTGACTTGTTGGACGATCAACAGGACAGACCCTGGTCTAACATGGATGAGACGGGAGTCAGGCTGTGAAATTTCTGAGGAAAGCAACCGTATTTCCCAGAATTTTCTTTTCTTTTGTTTATATCTGAGCTGGTCAATTTGGTCCACTCTTCCGTGTCTAGCTTTCACCTTTAAGTGCGCCTTTCATCTTTACTCTTCTTTCTCACGAGACGCGTGCAAATGTGACTGTACTGAGGCCATTGAGGACGCGACTTTTTCGCGTATTGATTCACAAAGATTTCCTCCAGTTTTACTGGCTAGTTCAAACCTCCACAACTAGTAAGCATATCCTAAAGCACGCCAATATGGACGAGAGCTTCATAGCCCAATCGGACAAGCGAGTCATTCCTATACAACAGTGGATTCAAAGATGGTCAACATGCACTGTCCCGGAGAAGTCGCCAAATGAGATCTATCAAGACGAACACCAACAAGCCAAAACCGACCTTGATGCTGCATACGAGAAATACAAGTCCCAGGGCACTCCGGACAGTTTCAGTGAATTCGAAAGATGCATGCAGCGCTTGAAAGCGCTTGCACAACCATACGAGGCGACTAAGGAAGCCAAAGAGCGTGATTATCAACACAGTGAATGGAATCGGCAGGTGTTATTATTTGATGGCCTGCTCGACATAATTGGCAACGCTACAGCTGTTAATGCAATTTTCAACGACTGGCGTGAGCGTGCGGGCACCCAGCATTCATCGCATTCCAACGCCACGGAAAACCAGAACCAGACGACCGCCTTGCGCTATTCCCCCGTCAACAATTCTCCTGAAATTCAAGACTCACTTAGATCGGAATTACAAAACCCCACGATTGAGCCCATCCCGACCCCCCCTCGCACACACAGCCAAGGCGAGCTAAGCACCCACGATCAACCAGCGGAAATCGAACCGGATGGTCTAAGAACTCGATCAAAGAAGCATAAAGATACCTCAGTACCACTCGCATCTCTTCCTGTGAAGCGCTCCCGGCAGGTCCTCTCTGAAACCGCTCCTACAAAAAAGATCGAGTTCGACGAGGTATATCAAGACGGCCAAGCCGAGGACAAATACACTATTGTCGAGCACGATCGATGTTATTACATCCTGAGATGCAAGAAGCATGGGCTTGTTTTCTCCGGGGAGCACCCGCTTCAGGGCGCCATGAATCATTTAAGGGGTCCAGGACACCCTATTGAGAGTGTGAACTATTCTCTAGCAATCGCCAGGCTTGGGGTTCTGGTGCTGAATTGCGATGGCGATAGGAAAGAGAAAAACAATACGGTTGTAAAAAGGCATATTAAGCAGATGGAAGATCAGCGACGACGCCGCTATCGCGCTTCCCAAGCTTATCGAGACCTCAAACGTGATCCTAGGTATGGTGAGATGTACATGGCTTGGTGGGATATTGGTAAGCAAAAGGGTAAGACGGCCAGTCAGAAATCGATTCAGAAAGCATCTGAAGAAGAGGACCTGAGGCTCTTCGCTTTTTTGGTCCTCCCTTTCTTCCCGCAAGAGAGTAATAGCTTTGGCTTGAGTGTTACCACTTCAAACCTCAAAAAGGACATTCCTGCTTGCTACAAGTACAATAGGTCAAGCGGTATGTGTTGTTGGGCAGAAGACTACATGCCAGGTGAGAAAAAAGCCTTGGAAAGGTCGTACCCAATAATGTGCTTCGATGGGAGTGTCGTGCCGAGCGTTCAATGGATTCCTATCACCCACTTTCGAAAGTTCAATGCCAAAGACAGGGATCTTGAACATAAGAACATTGTCAATAACTACATCGCGTCGCAGAGAAATACTGCCCACCAACCAGGCAAGTTACGAAGTTTGAAGCCATTTGTGATTTACTAACTCGGTTGCTTGCAGATTCTGAAATGGAATCCAATCATGATGATGGCGATCAGGACGAATCCAGCTCTGATGACACCAGCTCCAATGATAATAGCTCCGATGATAATAGCTCCTACTCCGACTCCGACTCTGATTCGGGCGGCCGCTCTGGCGATGACAATGACGATAACGATCTACCGATTGCTTTCAGGTATACACATACTCAAAATGGCAGAAAATACGAAATCATCTATTTAGATGATGATGGTACACCTAGAACGGTAATGGAGAACCCAGAAAACTACCCGCTCCGGCGGAACATCCTAGAACCAGAGGTGAAGGAGGAGCCCGGGAGCCAAGATGGCCTGCAGCAGGTAGACCAAGGTACGCTATCGCAAAGTCCTCACCCATTTTTAGAGGCCCAGCTGACTTTGCGCAGCAGCCCGACAGGCCTCGCAATCCCGATCCCAACTTCAATCAGGCTCACCAAGGATACATTGCCCGTGTCCCGACTGTCGCTAGTCAGCCCTCGGCCAGTACGCCAATCCAGCACGTAGAGATGCGCAATACTGGCCCGATGTGGACTCTCCCCGAGAGGTCTGGTGGGTGGCCAACGCAGATATCGCGACAGTCTACTGACCCGATTGAACGCTCTAGGGATGGCTAATCGCATTATATAACGGGTCCATACTCTTTCATGGATCCAATAATAACAGCGAGCCCAAGACAGTCCGGTCTCGGATTCTCTTGGTGCAGTACTGGATGGAGCCTTAATGGCCATGGCCAGCGGGTTTAACGAGGTTGGCAAAAAGGAAAGCCACGGGGCCAAGATACGTCCTATTTGCAGCGTAGGAAGACTAGACAGATGATGGATCTAATCACGGGGATAGATGGGATGGGGTTATTAGTTTTTTCTTTTCTTTTTTGGCGTGCTCTACCACACCTCTCATTCTCGTTAACAGGCTCCCTTTTATTTTAGACTTGCTGTTGTGCCTGTTGGTCTTACCGTCGTGGAAATCTTAGATTGGATGGGAGGGGTGTGTATATCGCTAAGGTGCGGCTGAAAGAACTTGGTCCGCCATGTTCTTAACGCGGGAAGTAAAGAGGCAACGGATCTAACCTGTTCTTATCCAAGCTAGCCAAGCCACATTGGAGAGAACTGTTGGTACCAGGATGTTAAGATAACGGATTACTGGTCCGTTCGTCAGATCCTTGTCTGTTGCTATTTTGACGAGACGCGGACGGGATCAGGCTGTCACATCAAAGGAGGAAAAAAAACAATACTTTCTCCTTTTTCCTATTTCTTTTCTCGTCATCTACTGGTATGTGTCGTGGGAAAGTGATTCTGCGATAAATGATCCATTGTCATATCGCTGCTCTTCTAAAACGCCGTTGAGCATTGTCTCGTTGACTTAGACAGTAAGCGGAAGACCTATCGTCCCCACTGGCTAACCCAGCGCTGCATAGCGTGAACTACTCTGGGAAAAAAAAAACCACCCAAAATGGAGGGCCATGCACTACAACCCTCAGAGCGAATTCCCGCCCTCCAGGAGTATTTGGCACGATGGTCACCCCAAATTCACCCCGTGAAATCGGCAGAGGAAGAGTTTCAAGAGAATCTCAAGAGAGCTCAAGATCTATTCAAAGGCCTGACAAACTCATCACAAAACTCATTAGACAGACTCGATGAGATTCTTGGCTGCGGAGCCCGCATCAAACAGCTTATAGCGCTGCATAAAGATACTAAGGAACAAAAGGAGCGCGAGTACCAGCAGAAGCTCTGGGAACAACAGAAAGCCCTCATCTTTGAACTTTTCGACCTATTTGGTATTGAACTTAGTAAAGAGTTATGCAAGAATTGGTGCGATCGTCTTGGCCAGCCTCCTTCAACTGCTCCCACTCAGTCAGACACTACTATCTCAGGTGCCATCGACACTCAACAACTCAAAGATACAACTACCCCGCGCTTCACTCCCGCTCCAGACCAACCGACAGGCACAAATGAACCACCAGCGAAAAGCACGAAAGACTCCATGCCGAGCCCTCCCAACACCGAAAATGTAGGAGAGCCAAGCACCCGCCCGAGCGAACCAGACAGAACCGAACATAATACCTCAGCAGGTCCCCAAAAGAGACCGGCTGACCCCCTGGCAGCCCGTCCAACGAAGCGCTCTCGATCAGATGTAACTCACGGTCCCCTCACAGGACACAGGACGATTGAGTTCGAACAAGTCTACCAGAACGGTCGGGCCGAACCGAAGTATGTTATTGTTAAGCATAACAGGTTCTGGTACATCCTCGAGTGTAAGGAACACAGACTGCACTTTAACAATCACCCCATCCGCGGTGCCTTGAAGCATCTTCGGGGTAAAAAGCATAACCAGCCGTCTGTCAATTACGAACAGGCCATCCGCGCGCTCGGAACTCGCGTTCTTCACTGCGACGAGGATTTGGCCAATGAGAATAACGCTGTTGCCCGAAGGCTTTCTTACTCTCAGATGGGTCGGCCAGTCAATAGCCTTTCACCCTCAGTTGGCCACAGTCTCCCTACGCGGAGTAACCAGAGTCTTACGGGGATTGACCCAAAGCCTGGTGAAGTATATACTACCTTTTGGAGTGAGACTAAGCAATTCTTTGCTATCTTAGTTCTACCTTGGCGCAATATAGGACAGCTTGGTAAAGACTTATCGCTCACTGTCAAGGATACCCTTCTTGTCAAGAAAGTCCCACCTTGTTACTGGTATAACCACGCCGATGATTCATTCGAATGGGCACCTGAATTTCTCCCTCATGGGCAGCAGTACACCAAGAGAAAATATCCGATTTTGTATTTTGATGCGGCCGTGTTCCCAGGGGAATGTCGGGTTGACTGGATTGCTGCGCGCGAGTTTCAACCCTACGATCCTAAGGTTGCTACTATCCCGTTCAAAGGGATTGTGGATGGCTTTATTGCCTCGAGAAACAACGGCGGTGGTCAAGAAGCAGGTAAGTGGTGGTGATTATGATGAGTTAGCTATTTGCACCCTGCTAATCGCATGTATGTTTTTACATTACAGGCCCTCATTCCCAGGTCGAACTTGACGGTAGACAAGGCAGCCTCTGCAATGACCCACCGACCGCCGAAATCTTCCCCCGCGAACAGCCCTCAGACGCCCGAGAAATTATCGTCATAGATGATGATAGCGACGATGATACAGGAGGCCGCTATCAGTGGCCGGATACCCCGATCGGGTCTGACGATCCCGTTCCCAAGACCGAACCCCCGGACGAGCCTATGACGGATGTCCACGACCAGCAAGGCATAAGCACCACCTATGACAATGCGCCTTCGCGGCAGCCATTGACAGTCCCCATCCTTTTAAACCCAGAGCACACTCAGCTGTGCCATGGTCTGCCCGAGCCTCAGCTACCGACTGGAGACGCATGCCTAGAATGTCCAACCTCATGCGACACGCAAGCCCAGACTCCCAATTATGGTCGGACGCCACAATGGCCTCCAGCCTTTTTAGGTGGGGAGCACGAACCGTTTCCGATCGACAACACGAATTGTCATCCACACCAGCTATCTCAACCAACGCCTACTGATGCCCGTCCACCCGAAGCAATCATGGCGCCGTTGCCTCCCGATCAGAATACACCTTCAGCCCCAGGCCCCGGTGACAGCTCTCAAATACAACCAACGGCCAAACCTCGTCAGGATGCCCAGACAACCGAACTGTACGCTTACCTCAACCAAGCGCGAAGCGCATCATCGCAGTTCCAACTCGATAGCGACGGTCATCTCAAATGGATTACTCCCGAGACCCCGTCTGGGGTGGCTACGAAGCAGAGGCTCATGAGTGCTCGTCAACATGAAGAGCTTAGAGCTCGGATACTAGCTATTGGCAAAGAGCCCCAGCCCACTCAGCATCAAGCATCGATGCTGGATCCTCAGCAAACGAGAAATGTAACACTGCATGGTTTTAAAAGATCGTTTTAATACATTAGAGGAGGGGTGACATAATCTGATCATGTAAGACAGATAGAGGTAACAATAAAGAGTAGAAGTCTAAATAAGGATTTACTTTATATTTTATTAATAATTAAATATAACTATATTTAAATATAAACTTAAAGTTATATCTTTTTATATATTTCTTAATCTTTTTATAAAGCCTTAGGGCTTATATTAAGATTTATTAATTATTATAAATACTTATAGATAAAAGCTTATATTAAGAAAAAAAAATTCCATTTTTATTTCTTATCTATATTTATACCCTAAAGCTTAACCTTATAGGCAGCAGTTAACTATATAGCTCTATAAAGTGGCTAAGTATGTCTTTGCACATGCCCAGCACACCATAACCGATGACAACAAGCATTTTGTTAACCACATCCGGGAAATGGTCCACCTCGATGTCAAATCGACTCTGCAAAAGTACGAATACAAGTGCACAAACGAATCAGATATGCGCTTGGTCACCGGGTGGCTTGAGATACTCGTGCTTATGGCCAGAATCTTCCCAGATGATATTGCCAGCAGACAGGAAGTTTTGGACAATCTAAACAGGCCTTTAATTGGGGCCTTTTCTACTCCAGCTATGGACCAGAAGATTGACGAAGTGAATGGTATTCTGTGCCACAAAGTATGTATTTACTGTTTTACCCCTGTATTTCATATAACATCTCATGTGTCTGCTGGCTGTTGAGACAAGGGTTCTCGGGACAAAGAAGAAGACGCAAGGAAAGATAGTTGCCGAAGATGAGGTCCTGTGATATTGCTACTAGTAAAGTAAACACACATGTGATAGCAATGTGTGCTCCTTCGCAATGGTGTTGTATCGTCAAGATGTGGATATCAAACTGCTCAATATGAAAATAATCCATAATGTACTCCATGCACAAGAACTCTATCTATCGGCATCGTACACAGCAAGTCATCCCGGGTCGCAACTATGCCGGCTGAAGCATCGTCTAATTAAATGTCTTTTTCGAGTCAAAAGGATCATCTGTATGAATTAGACATTTTTCGTAGACTGCATTGAGTTGCCTGTTTGTTCTTAAATGAGTTGAATCATTTGTCCTGCCTTTTTTCGTATTGGCGCCAATCGTGTTATAGAAATTTGGGGAATGCACTATGTTAACCCGGAATTATATTTCTAACGGTATGCGTGACTCGAAACTTGATTATTTCTTCATAATTGTGATCGAGGCGACCTTTTCCTATATATAGATAAATAGAAAAGCCTATAGTGGCTAACAAGCATCCCCTACCATTCTCGTCATACCACCCCATCTCTTCCCTCGACTCGGTATGTCGCGGTTCTCAATCTCTTCACTGTCGTATCTTTTCCCGCAGTTCTCATCCTTATAACGCTCTTGATCATATTTATCTTCACGCTGACCGTTCGTTTCCAACTGAGCCTTTTGCTTTGTGCTCTCTTCCCTACTCCCTCTCCTGTTCTCAGCATCTTTCCTTTTCTTTTCCTCCCACCAGTCAGTCTCCCCTCTATCCTTATCAACATCAAGCCCTGCAGGAAAAAATTCCTTAAGGAGAGACCTGCCGCATCCAGGCTCCCACGTATCAAGATCCATTAACACATCCATAACCTTCTGTCCAATGAATACCATCTTTTCCCTTTTCACATGGATGCCACGAGACTCCGGCGTTCGGCTCATCGCCGCAGCGGTAGCGTTCTGGACCATGCCAACTGTTCCAACCCCGACCAAATACCATACCCTTTCTTTCATTGCCATTACTGAGATGAGAACTGCTGCCCAAAGGAGTATGAGAAATCCACATAACAGCCTGGTTATCCAGAAGCCAATCGGAAGGCCACGGAAGAGCTTTGCTTCCTCTCTCAGCTTTCGTTTCTCTATGTAGGATTCAATGACGTCCTTGCTCCTCGCCCGTGGCACAGGTTTGCCTCCTCCGCCCTTATACCATTGAAAATACCAGATCCCTAGCCAAGTCCCATTCCACACAGTAACAATGTCCTTCTCTCTCATATATTCTTTAAAGGCTTCTGTCCGAGAAACCTTTACCTCCTTGCCACTTTCGTCCACGTATTTCACCAACCATTTGACTTCGTTCCATGACCGAGGTTGCCGTGGTCCTTCTCCCGCAGCGAGATCTTCGATATCCAGGCTACCCACGTTCCCCAAAATCACTATCACATGGCGCGACCCATTTCCCGTGGTGATGGCGATCCTTTTTGCGGATTTAACCCGACAGGCCAACTTCTCCACTTTCCATTGAGGTAATGCTGCCGTTATAACGGCTCCGCAAGTTCCCAATACGGTGATCATCAAAGGCCCCCAGTCACCAGAGCATTTCAATGGTATGATAGTGATGCCCAGTTGAATGAGAATGGCGCCTGATCCAAACCATCTTGATTTTCCCCCTGCCACAACCTTTCCATCAGGAGGATCGACGGCTTCATAAACCTCAACCCGCAATGCTTCGTTCGAAAGTGGCTTTTCCAGATCACGTAATAATCGACCAACAATCCAAGATCTGTTCGTTCGTGTATAGCCGTTTTCGAGATTGATAACTTTACAGGCGTAGTCTGCAGGTGGCATCAAACGTCCATCGCCGACCAAGACACTTATAGTAGAGAATGCGTACGACACCCAGCCGAAGCTAAAACAGATGGGGACGAAAGATGGTCCGGTGAGCTGGGCAAGTGCTGATTGTATGACGGGGCCTCCGATTATCATTAACAGGGACATGAAGCCAGCTGGATTGCGCCATTGCCCAGCAAGGGCAGAAGTGGTGGAGTTGTCTGCCATCAAGACTCCAAGTTAGGCTCACCACTATTTGTTTCTTGTTGGAAAGCCCCTGCAAGTATTGATTTGGGACTTGGAGAAATGATGGAGCATCTGGTACTTAAGTGAGGTGCGCGCCCGGGGCATGTGATACCTACCCCGCATGGATGTATCTAGAGCAATGACACTAATAAGCAATATTGCAGGCGCCTTGAACTGCTAATGCAAAGGGACGGGGCTAAGATAGTAGCTGGGTTCCACCTGAATGAAGCGTACATCCGACCAGATGGCTTGCCATAGCATAATCCGGTCAGGTGGTCAAGGGAAGGTTGTTGGGTGATGTTATAGAGCCACGGACCACGTGAACCCAATCGAGACTCACGCCCCTTCCTCAGGCTCAACCTCCTTCTTTTCTCGGAGAGTACAGTGCAGTAACACATAACTCGTTCGTGGCTCTCCAAGAACTTCCAGTAGTGGGTTAAATCGAGCAGAGTTAGTAGGAGGTAGGACCAGGCAAGGTTCCAACGAAAGCAAATTTCAACGACGAAAAGTAGCCTTTCCCATCCCTCTTGCGATTATCGCTATATACAGAACCTAAAACGGACATCAGCTTGCTTTTGAGCAGCATGGATCACCTTAATGGCCCGTTGAGGCCATCTAGGACCTTTAGAACCTCTTTGCTAAGTAAGTGTACAATGAGCTGGGTTTTACTGGCTATATTTCCCACAAGCAGCGGAAAATTGCCAATCTCGTCAATAGTGCTTGTTCTTTCGACCAGGCCGTCTTCTTGCAGAGAACCACCGTCCAAGATGCTGTTAGTTTGCTAAAGACATAAATTAATTATATTCTATGATAATATCTCTTTATATATTTTAAAAAATTGTTTATATATTTATTATAAGCTAGACAAAAGATCGAGTTAAATCTAGAACTGGAAGTCCAGTCGCTGCTATTTTCAAATCCAGTTTAAGTTCGTCGATCCTAAACATGTTTTTAAAACTTAGCAAAAGAAGGTCATTAGTGAACTCAGTGACATAGGAGCAGTTGAAACATCGATAAGATGTGACTCGCAAGCTTTGATCGTCCTGCAATCGTTCCAAGGCTTCGAGGAGGAATGTTGATATTCTCTCAGCGCCAGGAAGTTGGATCTTGAATGCCCATTGGCATTTTCCATAAAGAAGACTCAAGCCCAGCTCAACTTTGCTTCCCTCACATTCAATCTCGGCAACTTCCATGGCGTTCTCCACTAGATCTGACAACTCCATTATTCCTAAGCCAGGATTGTCCTCATACGCTTTGCTAAGAAGCTTGAGCTGCCGGAGCATAGCTTCCAAAAGTAAGGACGTTTTTTTCGGGTCTTCGTGTAGGTGTTGATTCTTCCAGATATCAGTTGCTCTTGCATGGAGGTTCAAGATCCTCTGATCTGTCTCGAATCTGTACGTCACAACACCACCAGAATCCATCCCGTTCGTCATCTCGACTTCAGCGACGTCTCTGAGAATGAGGGGGTCCCGGTTAGACAACCTGAAGAGACATTCCTTGAAAAACGTCTCCCATCCTCCGTGTCCCCAGAGCCGTGAATAGGCGATGTGAAGCCCGCATCGGGTGTAGTCATTTATGTCATAACAGGACATGCCGCATTCCTTCATGGTAATTATAATGAGAAGAGCGATATTCCTTGGGGGCGCTTGTGTCAGACTGCCTGATATGCATAAGAAAGTCAATTTGATTAGGAAACATAAGAGGTGGGCGTCCGGTGGTGAAGAAAGGAGTCGGCCAAAGTTTCTTGAGATTCGGGTTCCCTTGCATGGCTTGTTCATATGACTTGATTGAATCTTCTTCAACTATTTCCAGCATGCCGTAGTCAAAGTCCAGGGATCCCTCATATTGTAGGCAACATTCCCAACTGTCAATCTTTCGCCTCAATGCTTCTAATCCTGAGTAACGCTGTTCAGTTCTCAAGAGGCTTCCGTCGATGGGTTGTCCCAGAAGATCCTTACGCAGAACTATCACGGAATTGTGTTTGCTACGCCACGAGACACATAGCTCCGATATACACCAGGCTCTTTCTATGTAGTCGTCGTCATCTTGCCTGAGGCTGACAACATAATCGCAGGAGACAATTAAGGATGGAAGCAGCCGCAGCCCTTCTTTAAAAAAAGCCAGTTCATCGGTAGTTCTGTCATCGACTCTAAATGTGTTCTTTTGTGGCAAACACATGAAGTCGACCCAAATGCCGATTCTAGATAGAATTTTTGAGTCGATGGTGCCCTTTTCACTTGCTATTTTGCTTAGGACGCGAGCTGCTTGTAGGTATCCGTGAACTTTTAGTGTCTTGACTTCCTTGATCCTATCTTCCATTGGTGAATTGTAGACTGATGCAAGTTCCTTGATGGCATTCAGAAGAAAGTGAATGGCATGAAGATGTTCGCCTTCTGGATCCGGATGGGTGGGTGATGCCCAGCGATGGGAGATGAATAAAATAAGCAGTGGTGCTTCTCCCCACTCATATACGGCTGGATCCATGTCCTGAAATCGTCGCATATGGCCAAGCTCTAATAGCTTACTCGCTTTGAGTAGTCTTGACACTTTGAGTAGCTGATTTCGTTCAATTAATTGACGGACTTCAAGAGGATGACCAGAATCGTTGCCTGTCGAGGTTGAAGGTTCGTTGCCAAATATTAAAGCCCTCAGATTGGCCAATGAGACCACAATAGGGTTATTGACTGAGAACTGCAGCATGTTTCTGTGTCTGTTAGTTTATTCGAATATCAATGTTGAATTGAGGCTCAGAGCGAAATCGGGCACCAAAAAGACACGAATGCGGGTGTCTCAGGTTCGCTGTTAACAGGGGTTGGCTGGGGGCTTTCTAATTGAGGAGAGAAGAATGGTAAAAAGGATAATTTGTGCACGTTGCCAGGTTTATATGATGGTTAGCTGCATCGGAGGCACGGTGACGTGTTACAGTATTAACTTGCGAAATGGTGGCTGTGTGTGAGGGGAAAGAGAAGAATGGGGAGTGGAATGAATTTCTCTTGAGTGGAAGTAACCGTACACTCACGCCGCTTGCAAAGGCAGGCTGGAGAGGAAACAGCCCGTCACATGGTGACCATTCAACCGTGCCAGGCCGCAAACTCTGGAATTCACATGCCGATTGTAATTATCTTGGGGCTGTGGCTTTATTCCTATCTCCACAAGCCAGTCCGCTACAGTGCGAATTGGCAGATTATTGTGTCTTTGGATGTATACATTATTAGAAAAAGTGAGGGTCGAAAAGCTAGGAAACAAGTTAGATCTAGCATACACTCATACACCCACAACGATTGTAGAGCTCCAAGAAAAAGAGAAAGAAACCGGGTCGCATCAGCAGGTTCACATTTATGAACCGGAATGAGAAACCGGTTAGTGATTGGTAAGGTCGTGTGACTCTTCCTTCTTCTTCTTTTCTTTTTCTTTCCTCGCTTTGTCCCTTGTCTCCTTGGCGACCTTCTCATAATTATCCCATTTCTTTTGTTCTTCCTCACGCAATTCTCCCGTAAAGAAAATGGGCAACATACTTTTACCTAGGCGGGAATAACGTTCCTCGACTTCGAATAGAGTGTCCATGACCTTAGGCTTGCCTATGACCTCTACAAACTCAAGAGGCACGCCAAATGCTTCGGGAGAACGACTCGTGCCAGCGACATACATATTCTGCAGAATGCCTATGCCGCCAACTGCGAGGAGGAACCATGTGTTCTGTCTGATTCCCGACGCGGTGATAAGGAGAAGTATCCAGAGGAAGCCGAGAGCGACGACAACCAATCTAGTTCCCCGGTCGGCAAACGCACCCGAATCGGCGGCAGCGAGATCCTCAAGATCCAGACCGATCCCCGCACCCTGGATCACGATGGCGTGTTGGCTACCGTTTCCACGGGTCAACACAAAGGCCTTTTCCGTGCCGGTTCGGCATGCCCACTTCTCCTTTGACCACTGCGGCAAAGCCCCAGAAGCGAAGGACAACACGATACCGGCAGCCGTGATCATAAGAATGCTCCAGTCGCCGAAGATGCCGCATGGTATAGCTGCCACGCCAAGCTGGGCGATACAAGTGAGGAACCCGGTGATGTACGGGGCGTCGTATCCGGGATAACCCTTGGTGGCTTCCCGTGCTCTATAGACAGAAACACAAAGTCCGGCCTTGGGCGGTCGCTCCGGTTCTGGTCGCCTTTTTTCCCTCGCACGTTCTTTCAGATCCTGCCACTTCAGCTCGATGATTTCCTCAACGCAAGCATGGACTGCATTCGGACTTGGGTCCAGTGGCAGAGCTGGCGGCTCTCCTGCCCGTGCTTGCTTATCCATCCACGTCTCGAAGTCCCGCACCATACGGCCGATAATCCAGCTGTTGTTGTCGCGAGTATATCCAGTCTCGCCATTGATGACAATGCAGGAGAAGTCGGCGGGTGGCATCAGCTTGTTCTCACCGATCGCTGAAACAACAGCGGTTATCGCGTAAGCAACCCAACCTAAAGTGGCGCCAGAAAATCACTCGTTAGCTGCATGAGAGACAACGGCAAGTGGAAGACGCCCGTACCAAACGAGAACGCGACCGGCGTAAAGCGCGATCCTACCAACTGTGCCAGCGCGCGAGCAACAACATCACCGCCCAGAATCAGGAGCACGGAGAAGACGTCGCTTGGGTGTTTCCATTGCTCGGAGAATTCGTTTGAGGGAAGACCGGGATTGAAAGCACGACGAACGAGGTGTAAAAGGGGGGGCATGACGCTCATTTGGGTAATTACGCGAGTTATTCTACAAGGCGCCGCTGATATGTACGGTAGAAAAAGCAATCTGCGACCGTGGAGTTATGTGGGGGATTTGGAGCGTGCGGCTGGAATGGCACGTGTTTGGGATTTAGTTTCATAAGATAAGCACTAACTTTAGTATATTATGCCGACTTCAGCTCAATCTTTTAAATTACTAATATCAAGAAATAATATTTAGATTCCCTTTAGATTTCTATTAAATTCATTTTTAAAAGTATCAAAGATAATTAAATAGTAAATTTAAATAAGCTTAAGATTACACGTATTTACATTTTCGTTAACTGCTTCACCATTCATTACTCCATGCAGATAACAATACCCAACCACTGTATAGTACGTCGTATCGTGAGTCGCTTCGCTTAATGGCGCATGTCGGAGAATGAAAGGCGTCTTGCTTCCTAGCAAGATAACCACCAAGTCATCCTGCCTGATGTCTGCTGGTCCAAATCCCATGTATCCTCGCTGTGTGACGAAAAAAGCTCTGTTTTCATTTGGGAGCCAAAATGATCGACTAACAATCCTCAATCGTGCCTGGACGGTAGAGATAGCCTCTCTCCGTGTGGCTGGGTCCAACCCAAGGAAGTCATCCGGATTCAAACGTAGCCCAGGCCCATCTCTTGTCATCCTACACCATAAAGAGAAGAAACTTTCGTCATCGTCAGTTAGTCGCTCATATTTATTTGGTTCTGTCTCTAGAGCTTCATTCAGCATGGTGCGCCAAAATGCTTGTTTGACCGTGCCGCCAGTGACATAGTGAGCTTGGGGCTCTGAGTTGTAACCAACCATCTGAGCAAACTCGTCCAGTCGGGGGGCCAATGGCGCGTCTTGCGAGAGAGCCAAGGTCGTTTTAGAAACGACGTCGATGTGGACACCTTTGAGAGCGAGGACTCGGCCACGGCAAAGATGTGCCACTGTTCCATTTACCGGGCCAGCATTGAACTTCCAGGATCGTGAATGCACCCAGAGATCATTCTCCTCGCCATGACTAGAGCGGCTCCAATCAGGGCACCAAGTGGGAATCTCTGAATCCGTCCTTTTCTTCTCGAGGGTGAGCAAAACCTCTAGCGAGTTTGTGTGGCGTATGATTTTGAAGGCCGTTTGGATATAAACCTGCGATACAGGCATCGAGTAATCAGGTATAATGGAAAGTCGCTCAGAGCAGTCTCTGGTTAGGCCTAGAAGTGAATATATCTTGTCACGAGCATCGTAGGCTCCCCTTGCACGCGTCATCCCCAGAAATCTCTGGAGGCGTTCGGCTTCTTTATCCGCAAACAAGTCCCATTCATGTCGTAGACCTTCCAGCGCAGCAGTATGCTGTGTGATGGCCAATAAGTGTGACTGAAGATCGCCTGAAAGACTCTGATAAAAGTCTCGACAGCATCTCTCAATGTGTATAGCAATCATAGAGCCGCCTCTTTCGATATTGTCTAAAGGCGCTACTACCTCGCCATAGATTGTTGTCGCGCTGCGACATAGGATGACCTCCTCAACAACCCAAACTCGCTTCCACCAAGGACTGCTTGCTAGATGGTGGAGCACCGAAAGTGTCTCCGCCCAAACCTGAGGATTGGCGCCCTCTAGAAGAAAGTTCTCGAGGCATCTACCTTCCGAAAGGAGGATTAGGATAGTGTATGCGCTCGAGATGGCCTGCCTCAGGCGTGTAGTCGGGCTGACTCGTGAAAGCTGGTTTTCAGTCATGGTTTGAAAATTACCAAAGTTATTCAAGCTGGGACGGTCTCTGCCATCCCCAAACCAATATGATCGTGGGGGATCTGTCCAAGCTGATTGCTCTTCTAAAGTAACTGTGTCTAATACACCACTCTCACCAAAGTAAACTTGCACCTCGCGGGCTCCGGAATATATATCCTTCATCAATTCGATTTGTCTGGTCTTCTCAGGCTCTATACAGACGTTAGCACCTTTCCAGTCTGAATGCGAGTTGTAAGGTTCTTGGAACTAGGCGGCGCAAAGATGGCTTACTATTTGACTGATTGATGCAAAGAGCATCGACCCATATATGGCGTGTCTCACCAGAATGTCGGAGTCTCCGAAGTGCCCAATGCAAGTTTTTCGTGACGAGGAAAGTCACGCCGTTCAAAAAGATGGGAGTTTTGTCTAATAGGTCTCCCCAGGTATATGATAAGGCCTCGTACGTAGGGTTATCATCAAGGGACACAACCGTGAGGTTGCAGTAGACTTCTTCAGACCACCTTCCAGGTACTATGGATGCTAGGCGGATCTCTCTCCTGTCAGTGTCAAGTGGAGCGTAAATTTTACTCTTAGGCCAGATTTGCTGAGATTGAAAGAAGTTTCTAATGGAGAAGGCGGGCAAAGCGTCCCTACTGTTTGATGTCTGCATAGTGTGAATCTGCAAATTTGTGAATCAAGATTCGACACTCCGAAGTTCAAAGGTCGCAGAAGGACGGTATGCGTGCGATGGGATTAATTGGGCGAGGCGAGAACGGGGTAAAAAGGAATGCGACGAAGGAATGAAGTCGCAGCGCCCTCTTTCAGCCCTGACAATCAGCTTATCGCTGTACCTCCATGTACCAGGTGTCTAGTAACCTGAGTCTAAAATTGTAAGAAATTGCCAAGGTTTCCGCTCTCCGTAATTAGACGGAGGTTTAAACTTTTGGCAATCAGGTATTACTTGGCTGGTGGAATCGAACCAGGATGGACCCGGACCAGTCACGTTATCGACTAAAATACCGCGCCAGCTTATGACACCGCTCTCTTGCACTGTCCAATTGTTTGTGGGTATCTGACATGTTGCGAATTTACCTAGAAATATCAAGAGGTGAACATCACAACGATTTCGATGTTGGGAATGTGCTTGAAACGGGAGTCTGATATTTCAGTTCCAAAGGGTACGCAGTACTGCCACATAGGCTAGCTCCAAGTGGGATCGTCATTGTTCTCATACTTGACCAAAAAGATAGCATTCATATTACATTGGTTACTTGCAACTTTGACACCTTACTATAAATACAGACTGGTAAGCCAGTTTTAAGTAGTAAGTCATTTGTCTCATGTATATAGAGGGTAAGAAAAGAGAATACAGCCGGTCGTCCTCCGACTAGCTGCAAGCTTTAATGCGCTTGCTGACGGTCTTGCCCGACGAGGAATCCCCATCTACAGACGAGCAACAGACACGGAAACAGTCTATGAGACGAAAGAAGCGACGAAAACAATTACCGACACAGAAACAAAGACAGAATGGACGACCAAGTACTCAACCTCGATCACAACACATAAACAGACCGTCACGGTTTTTGTTCAAGGCCAATCCACCGTCACCGTAGGGCCCACGGGCACAGCAGCAAGCTCTTCAGAATCAGGCTCTGGCGACGGTGGTCCACCCAAAGGCACTATTATCGGTGCAGCCGTTGGTGGCGGCCTGGGCTTGATATTGATTGCCTTGCTTGCTTTTTTCCTGTGGAGGAGGCGACGCAAGTCTACAAATCAGACACAGCCAAGCCAAATTTATGCAGCCAGCAACAGCGAAGCCCCTGCAACGGCACAAAAGGCACCACCTCCTTTGATGGCCACAACCCCTACGCCACGCGACACTTGGGCCTCGAGTCCCAGCCGAAGCGAGTATTCCCAGCCGCCTGCATATCCGTCTCCCATGCCAGAGTTGGGAAACACTCAGTCCGCTTATGAGATGCATACGTCGCCGCAGCGGCCGCCCCAAGAGCTGTATCATCCCCAGTACATGAGTGGTTTGGGATTGCCTGAGATGAGGGATCAGCGGATGGGTTAGTTGTTATAGTATGCAGAGCGAGGTGGCAAGGTTGTACTGCAGTTCAGCTTGGGAGATATGTAAGCGTGAGGCTGAAAGGTTTCGGTATGATTGGTGCTAAGGACAGTGAAGGATTCAACGCAGGGTGATAAGACAAGGGTCTGAATGGGAGCCTGATTTGGGACACCCTTCTAGCCATCAAGAAATAACGGCGCGAGAACCTATGTCCAATATCATATATATCCACCCTGCCTCCAGAGGTTAGTGCTTAAGAACTTACTAAATTTCCAAATTTGGAAGCAAACGAAGTCTGCAAATCCGAGTATTTAATCTAAGTTAGTTGTTGTATACCCATGACATGAAGCCTCTGAATTGTTTACCAGGCCTGAAGGGAGGGTATGAGATTTTCGTAGTCGTGAATGGATGAGACTAAAGCGCAAAATATACACTTCCCAGTCACCTTTCTTATGTATGTGACAGCATGACCCATAGTTCTTGTCCAATAAATAGACTATATTCTCTTTTCCCTATCTGCATGTGCTAAGATCGCCGAAATACGCCAGTTCTGACTATCGAGATAGAGCTCTTGTATGATGCTACGGTGGCAGCACAAGAGTCTATTTCTTACGTCTCTCGCGGCTTGTTCGTCCAGCATCAAACTTCTGCTGCCTGATGATAGTATGGAAATGGCGTTGAAGGAAATCACGCGGTAGCTATTGGGGTTTCTCAGTGTGGGGCTTGCTCGATTCGCTGCCCGAATAATCAAGACACCAAACAACTCAGTCCTTCTTCAAATCGCACCATATTTGGTTATTCTGTGCTTCAAGGCGAAAAACTGGCGTTTGTGAGTTGCAAAGGTACCTTTCCTCCTTATCATTACAGGCGAAAATGAGTATGTGCATGTTGGTTTCTTGAAAGAGACTACGTCGACACTAACTCGCATAGCGCTGAGAGCCTATGAGTCCCTGGTCCCAGAGACTCCCTCTTTCTCGACCTATCTGTGCAAAGAGCCCTCAGAAGGGTAGGCCTTGACCCCGTTGAACCTTGGGCGACCTCGTATTTTAACGCCGTTCGCGACGGAAGGCTCGGAGATGCGATCTGGACGGGAAAATTGAGGATGGATCAACGGTGCTCGACAGTCTGGAGGAAGAAGCAGTGAAATATAAGAAACGGGCTTACTATGAATGGGTTAATGTTGTGACCTTTGATAAACAGACTATCAGTGCTGATACTCACCCTGAGATCATCGAAGTTATCCTTCAAGTTCACGAAAAGGATATCAGGCGGATTCAGGTCTCTAAAAGCAGATAGGTTCCTCGCAGTCTTGTCTTCATATAATTTAAGTCATTCCAAACTTGCAAGAGCGATGTTCACCGCATCATCTAGGACACAGTTGTTCCACAGAAAGGTAGAATTTAACTTAGCTCTGAGAATCGGCATAGAGAAATCGTATCAACAGGGATCAGATTGACTGACCAACAGAGTTCAAGTTAGTAGGTTCTATGATTCGGGCTGTCTCCATTGAGTGAGCAAGGATCAATGTCACCGACTAAGGGTGAATAGGCAAGTCTAATCCGCCTAAACTGTCGAGGAGATAGTGGTCTTCCAATCATATCGTAGAGTGGCCTCCCCTAAGCGCTTTATAGTATATTAAAGAAACGCGTGTTCGATTCACGGCCTTTTCCCTCGTATTTAGCATACGTTGAACCGTGGTAAAGAATATATAGACCGGCTATCAGAAGTCGGCTCCTGGAAGTTTGCTATATATAAGCCTATAGCTGATTTTGCCTTCACGCACCTGAGTCTTATTTTGTATGGTGTAAGGTAATACCCGATATAAGCATAGAGTCACGTAAGGAGTACTTACAGTACTATGTATTATGCCGACACACTGTCTGCACCAAATTCCTATAAGGCTGTGAGGTAACCCTCATTTACTTTTAGTAAAAAGACCTAGTTTCGTCAATTCACTGTAGAAATGCTTGAACCTTTACATATTTACCACGACATGCATAATCGTCATGGCGAATCATTAACCTGGAAGCCTCTAACCTCCCACCCAAGGTATTTGAAGCTGTGGACTCAATACGCAAATGATCCACTGTCCATGGACCATTCCTACTCGCAGCTTCTTGTTGAATACATAGAAAAGTTCAGGTAGGATTTCTTACACCAGAAAGCATTTGCTTTTCAATGGCAACTAACACTTCCAAGGGATTTATTCTTAGGTATTTATCCAATGTCATTTCATAGCCATGCGACAGATGCCATGTCTCCAACTACGATCACGAGCCTTTTGCTCCATCTGGCACGCACATCTGCAACTCAAAACTCAAGTATCGCGGAGACACGCTCTTCCATGGAAGTAGTCGCAAATGCATTAAATTGGAACCAAAACCACATACAATCACCAAAAGTGGCGATTTTGTCCCGGTGTTTTGGAGCCGGATATGGACCCCTGGTATGACCATGACTATAGAAGTGTGACTCTGAGGCTGACCCTAGCATCAAAGGCATATGTTGTCCCTATCAAGAATCAAGCTCTGTCGCATGTGGCCCCAGCCCAGTTGTAATCGATTTGGCTGCCAACGGACAATACCACGAAGCTCTAATGGAGGCAAAAGAGCAAGGATGCGTCGCCCTAGTTGTGCAGATAGTAGAGAGCCAGTTCCCTTGGCGGAAAGTCGAGCCAGCTTCTTTACAGGCACTGGCCCAAGCATGCTCGAACCTCCGAATCCTGCTAATAATCGACGAAACACTTTCGGCACTCCGATGCGGTGCCCCGTTTGCCCACCAGAGGGAGGAATACCGCAGAATCGTGCGGCCAGACTTGGTGATATTTGGAAAAGCGATGACACAGGATTCTAGCAGGTTCTGAGACTAATAAAGATCACATGCTTAGCTTAAATGACGATAAAAGTGGTCAGTCGCCCCTCCTGTAGCCGTAAGGATTTCTCCCTCTTCCAGATCGATACATCCCATAGCAAGTAGCACATTATCAAGTTTCCTGAACACCCATCGTCTCATTCAAGATGCCCTCACTTCGAAAAGACATGCAGCCGGAGGTCCCGGCCCTCGCCCGGGCCAAAGCACTAGGTCCCACGAATAATTCTGGCAACGCAAGCTGCCGTGTCTCACGCCAGCCAGTCAAGATCATGTCACATACCGTGAACATACCCGAGATTCCATACAAGGCCGAATGAGGACACTCATTTCCAGTAAGAGCATGACATCAATCCAACTTCCATCAGTACTATGTGTTTAACCAATAGCGACTGACTCTCAGTGCAGCTGCGGAACACGTTGACGTAGGGATGACTTGGCTTATCGTGGGACATGGCCTCGCTGCTGACTAGGTGTTTCCCCTTGTATCTATCGGTTATAAGCAATAATAAGATTGTCAAAATCCTTTTCTTGTAATGCTGAGTGATTCTCCACATGCCCCCAATGTTCGTAATAAAGCCGCAAAGCTTGCTCCTCGTTCTTTTTGCTGAGCTCTATTGGATCCAACCCTACCTGATAGCGACTCAGATAGTAAAGTGAGCGGGCCAGAATGCCCTTCGAGTCTGGCAATTTGCGCAACATGTCCACGCCCTCTTGAGCAAGTTTTCTTATGAGGCCAAGTTAGTGAAAAGGGCCCTTTCCCATACTGCATGATAGACAGCTAGCTACAGTGCAGAAAGGAAACTTACAGAGCATCCTTGCTTCTTCCTAGTTCCTTCAGGATACGAGCATAATTGTGCATAGCAAGAGCTGTTTCTTCATGCTCGCCACAGGCCTCGACTCGAATTTCCAATGCCTGTAGCAGGAAGATTTCTGCCTCTTGGAGATTTCCTTGCAACAGGCGGATATTTCCCAAGGTAGTATAGCAACTGTCGTACTTGTTAGTATCAGCAGATTAGATATCGGGATCGCATTGACGTACTCTCCAATCCTCGGGCTCTTCAGAGTGTATGATTGCTTCAACAGCTCAGTGGACTTGACCGCAACATCCCAAGCCTCGTCCAGCTGGCCCATTCCTATCAAGGCAAAGGCAATCGATCCGTAGCAAAAGGCCAAGTCTTCGTGATATTGTCGTGGGTTATCTGACGTGGCTAATTTCTCCTCCACCAGCGCCAAAGACTCCTTGAAGATCTCCAATGCAGGCTGTAAGCTGTTTGAACTAAGCAGCGCAACGCCCACGTTACGCTTCATGTAGATAGTCTCGCGGTCTATCACGCCCATGCTTTCGCGTCTGGCAATAGCATCTTCAAAGAGCTTTTGCGCCTTAGAAAAGTTGCCTCGGCCAAGTTCAAGGGTTCCTAATGAGTTGGTGATTGCCGATACGAGCTCCCCCAAGTCCAAGCATGTGGTCGCACTTGTGGGATCACCATTGGGAGAGTCATTCAAGAGTTGCTGTCCAGTCTTTGCTATGTTGAGCGCACGTTCTAGCAGTTTGGCAGCCTCTTCGCGTGCTCCGCGTAGGGTATTTTAGTTTGAAATATCGCTAGAATGATTGGGAAGTTCACTAACCATGCAGCTCTTTCAAGAAGCTCCCCTAGCTTGAGGAGAACTACGGGCTCATACGAACCTACAGGAGAGCATAGAACAGAAAGCCTGAGAACATGTGGTAGAACCTGTTTGCACTGCGGCCACGAGGTTACAAGTCGATCGCTATCGTCATAATCGGGGAAGGTATCATCGATTATTTCCAGCACCGACCGAAATATGTGAATATGCTGATCTGGGTCGAGATCCTGGAGTACAGTCTGCTGCAATAAGCTATGCGTAGAGAATGTATTACTCTTCGAAGCTCGATATATTAAAGATGTCTCCAATAGTGTGAGTAACTGGCTATTGAATCTAATTATCAGTCAGCTCACTATCATATGCTACATCATGGGGATAAAGACAACCGTACTCGCTTGAAGTCATAGATCGGGTTCGCTGTCCCGATTGACTATTATTCTCTGAGAATAGTCTCAGGAATCTTTCTGGCATGTCGTCGGGGTCAAGGAACGCGATTGATTTGATGATGGCAGAACAAGAAGGATTTAGAGCATGGAGTGATGCATCCCAAAGAGACGGGACTCCCGTTGGATGATAGTAGTCCATCTGCTGCAGTCCATTCAACTCTGAGGATACATTGACAAATGCCTCGAGTCCCGCGACTCTGCGACTAGCTTCGTCCAGCGAAATATTCAGGGCGCTTATGAACCGGTGGACTTGAGAGAGTGCCAATGGTAACCCACCACAGGCACCACAAATATTCTCAGCATGCTCAGAATCTGTCTCATTGCCAACCAGTGCGCCTTGAGGAACATTAGTGAGCAAGTATCGTTTGCCTTCCTCCTTGCCAAAGCACTTCAGATGGGTCCAGTCTGTTACAGGAGGTTGGAAAAGGTTCTGGTTTCTTGACGTGATTATGATTGAGCCACGACCACCAGTAGGTAGATAGTTTTGTAATATTGACATGGCCTCGACATTGTCAAAGATTAAAAGGAATGGCTTGTCTTGGCAGAAGTCAGTTACCATCATGGTTATAGCATCTTGTGACATCCTTACCGTAGTTCCGCAACCACTTTTTCGTTTTCTGAGCAATAGCCTCCAAGTCCCCTTGGCTACCGTTAGGCTCCTGTAGCCCAACTTCAGTACCAATCTCTTCAAATGCCCCCTTAATCTTGACGCTCGTCTCTGCAGGTACCCAGAAGATCGCGTTGAAGTGATTCAGGTGCGTGTACGTGAAATGAAGGGCAAGCTGCGATTTGCCGACGCCGCCTATACCCAGTATGCTGAAAACAGTGAGTCTCGTGTGTCTCTCTGGGATCAACACGTTTTCCATCATTTGCATCTCCGTCTCACGGCCGAAGAAGGATATGTTGGCAACGAGAGGTATGATGCGATATGACGCCGCTGCAACAGGGGCACGCTGTGAAGATTGCGATGAACCCATGGCGGAAACTTTGGAAAGAATATCTTGGATACCTTGGTTTCCTTTAGAGGTCATCTGCTGTGTCAAGTAGTGCAAGCCGATACCAGCTTCGGTATCTATCCATTCAAAGTTCTTCTGGATCTTGATCAGGCACTGCTGAAACTGTCCCTGGAACTTGTGGCCTTTCCTTTTCCAAGGAATTGTAATGCCGAGCAAGTTCGCTTTACATATAAAATGTTAGTCCCATTACCTAAGCCCGTTCCGCAGCGCTGCTACTTACAAACCGGATTTCTCTGGAAGAAAATTGTGGCCTCGAGAAAAAAGTGAATCAGTTCGTGATAGAGCTTACACACCGCGTTTTCAATACGGGCGGATACGATATAGAGGTCCGTGAAGCTCTTGACCCTAGGTAAGTGTCGTTCAAGGTACTCCAAGGTTTCGATAATGTTGTCAATGTGCGCTCTGTGACCTAGGGTGATCTGGTAAGATAGTGTCTCAGATAAGTCCACACACACAATTGAATAAAAGAACTTTAGATGTCTTTTTCTTTTACTACTTACCTGGAGTAGCACGTGTAAAGAACCCCAAACAAGGGCGGCTATCTCTGGTTTAGACTGAACGAAGATATTGATGGATTGAGAAGAAACTCAACTGTCGCAGAAATGGTTCGAGTCTTTATAACAGTTGCGGGACTCTGCGCGACGTGTAAGAATCACTTGATTTCTGGAGCTCAGTCTCCAGCTTTTCGGGGCAGTGAATGGCTTCTGGCTTTCTGTCTGCTCTGTTGAGAGGGTGCACTGAAAAGCCTTGACGGCACTGGCCCAGGCGTCATGGAGAGTATCACCAGCGGTGTGAAGCGTCGCAGGTGATTGACTGCTGGCGAGACAGTGATTAGCTAAGACAGGCGGGTATCCACGAGTTGTGTTGTTGTGGCCACATGTGGTATTTATTGTATTCACACAGAGAGTATCTTGTACTTGCGACCAAGGCAAGTGGCACCATCTGATTCGGTCTACCATTCATTCCCCCGCTTTGCAGCTGCGCAGCTCAATTCCACTGTTTCGTTTCCGACAGCCTGCTTCGCCAAGATGTACATACCTAGGGGAGGAAAGAAAACTACTCAGGACCTCGATCCTAAATGATAAAAAGACTTAGGTAACTTAGCCTAAGGGACTCTTTGCTAAGTTTATTTTAGAAATTAGAAACCTCTTCTAAAGTCTTATTTTCTTGCTCCCCGAGGCTTACCTAAGCCTCCGCGGGAAGGTAGGCACGTTGCGGTACCTACACCTACCTACCTCGGGCGTGCGTCAACCCAACACAACACAACAACACTACAGGCAGGAACCTTCATAGTTCCGACGCCGCAGAAACAGATTTGACTCGACAATCATCTCGACGCTGTAACCCTTCGTCAATCACTGCATCTATTTTATCGCTGGCTAGCTTCTGATTCACTCACGACTTGACCACTCTCAGCCCCGTCCGTCATGGAGAAGAGAGAGCGCCTGCCGGCCAGTGTCAAGCCTATCTCATACGAGATCAGGCTCGATCCCGACTTCGACGAGAAATTCGAAGGCCTTGTCAAGATCAGGTGAGGCCCTTTGTTGAAGGTGCCTGAGGCACCGGCCCGAGACCTTAGTTAGGTATTTTCGAAGCACTGAAACATTTCCAGTTGCACCGTAATCGACGCCTGCTCATATCTTGAATTGCATTGCAAGTCAATCAAGGTTAATGACGCACTCGTCAGGTTCAAGCATGATCCGCCTTGGCACGTTCTGACTGCAACGAGGTATGATTTGAAGGGAAACGCTACCGCAACTGACTGACATTCACTAACATGCTGCCATGGTAAAGCTACGACGAGGCACGTGAGACTTTAAGGATTAAACTGCCCCAAGAGATTACCCCAGGAGACCCGGACGAACTTCAAATCGAGCTTTCTTATACCGGCAAATTTCGCGGCGATTTGACTGGACTCTACCAGGCGAGCTATGAGACAGATGACGGTGTGAAGCATCGCATTGCGGCCACAGCCATGGAGCCGACATACGCGAGGGAGGTAAGACTCTCTCGACCTTTGATGCAACATTTTGCAACGATGACTGACTTCTCATAGGTCTTCCCCTGTTTTGACGAACCTAGCATGAAAGCCGAATTCACCCTCTCCATCGTGGTAGATGAGTCCTTTGTCGCCGTTTCGAACATGCCCGTGGAGACTTCAGAGATCTTGCCTTCATCAAAGAAGCTTGTGACCTTCCAGAAGAGCGTTTCCATGTCAACATACGTAAGTACCAATCATCCAAAATGCCATACGCATCGCCTAACTGTCAAAGCATCTCGGTCTAGTAGCGGGACCCTTGGCCGAAGTCAAATGCACCAACAGCAGGATCCCCATATCTGTCTTTTGTCCTCTCGGCAGCGAAGAACAGGCTACCTTCGCAGTGGACCTCGCAGCCAAAGGCCTGCAGTTCTTCGAAGACTGCTTCGACCTGCCGTACCCGCTCCCGAAGCTCGACTTGATCGGCGTTCCCGAATTCTCCACGGGCGCGATGGAAAATTGGGGAGCCATCATCTTCAGGACTACGAACCTTTTGCTCGACCCGGAAGACTCTGCTCTAGACACCAAACAGAGGATTGCAGAGACTATTCTCCATGAGATCTCTCATATGTGGTTCGGTAACCTCGTTACAATGAGATACTGGGATGGGCTGTGGCTGAAAGAAGGTTTCGCTACATTGATGTCCTGGTACGCCGCGGACAAGATGTTTCCCAGTTGGCATTTCTGGGACTCCCACGTCGCCAACACCCTTCAAAAAGCCCTGAGTCTTGACTCCCTTACCAGCAGCCATCCAGTTGAGCTATTCATTGCAGACCCGACCGACGCGAAGCAAATCTATGACGAGATCTCGTATCAAAAGGGCTCATGTATCCTCAAGATGGTCCTCAACAACCTGGGCGACACCAAATTCTTTGACGGCTTGAAGCTGTATCTTCGACGTCACCAATTCGAGTGCACCGAGTCGGATGACCTTTGGAAGGCCTGGGAGGAGGTCACTGGCGAATCTATCGCAGCGAGCATGAGTGTCTGGACCAAACAGCCTGGCTTCCCTGTTCTCAGAGTCTCTGAATCTCGCGACGAGAGTGGCAAGGTCACAGGTGTTCGACTCTTCCAGCAACGCTTCTTGACCAGCGGTGTGGCAAAGGAAGAGGATGCGGCATCCGATCTAATCTACCCGCTCAGATTTACACTCCGGCGCAGACATGGTATCGAGACAATTGACATGAACAAACGGGAGCTGGTTCTTCCTCCCTCTGACGGTCTATTCAAAGTCAACGCCGACCATGGCAGCTTCTTTCGCACCTCTTACTCACACGAACTACTCACCCTTCTCCTCGAAGAGGCATCAAAGGGCAGCCTCAGCCTGCGCGACTGCATCGGACTATCGTGTGACCTCAAAGCATTGGTTGCCGCTGGAGTGAACAAGACAAGCGAACTGCTCGACCTCAATGTCAAGTTCGCTGAACTAGACTCGTTTTATGTTTGGGAGATGATTGATCGCAATCTCAGGTCCATCCAGTCTGTCTACAAGTTTCACGGGCCTGAGCTGAATGAGGCACTTCGGAAACTGGCCAGCGATGTGATCGGCCCTAAGGCTGAGGAAATTGGGTGGACCATATCAAAGGATGACGATGAGAACCTCATCACGTTCAAAACATCAATGTTTAGCGGTGCGGGCCTAGCAGGATACCCCAGGTTAGTTGAATATTCTTCTGGTCTTATAAACAACTGACAGTTTCCATGCAGCGTCGTCTCAGCCGCAAAGGAACTCTTTGCGAAACGCATGGCTGGCGACGAGAATGCAATCCCTGGATCCCTACGATGGGAGGTCTTTGGAATCGTCGCAGCCCACGGCGGCCTCGAAGAACTCCAAGGTCTCATCGATCTCTGGAAGAATTCGTCCAACGAGGACGAGCAGTATCTTGCTTTGGAGTGTCTCGGACGTGCACCCAACGCGGAGCTAATGAAGTGGGTTCTCGGCCACCTATTAACCGACACTGTCAAGAACCACGACGTAAGTTGAGACAAAGCTACTCGGTGAGAGGTGAAGCTAATTGGAGACCAGATGTTCTACCTCACTTGGCTGGCGGGCGGTACAGCTCACGGGGCGATTGAGCTTTGGGAGTGGTCTAAGCAGAATTGGCAGAGGGTTGAGAAGGAAGTTCCGGTGGACATCGCGTCTTTGTTCCTTGGAACTGCTCTCGAGGGGCTGCATACACAGGAGCAGATTGAGGATGTGAGAGCATTCTTTGCTGGGCGCGATACGAAGTGCTATCAGATGGTGCTTGACCAGAACTTGGAGGGCATGGAGAATCGGAGATCGTGGGCTGAACGTGACATCTCTGATGTCCGTTCGTGGTTGGAGGGTCATGGGTATCTGTAAGCTAAATTCGGCTGATGTGGTGAACAAGTGCCGACATGTGGCTGCCAAGTTGTTGTTTGTCTATGCTTTACAATATCTCAGATTAAATTGATCGTACAGCCACAGCAAGACAAGATGCTTTAAACTTGCTGTCACCTCTTTTGATGCCTAAGCGATCCTGTGAACAATCACATGCCAACTTGGGGTTTCCTCATGCCCTTGCTAATTCGTGTATGGACCAAGCGGATGTGAGTAGGCACAAAGCAATCAGGTCCTTTTTTTTTTTTTTTTTGTGGCAAGCGGATAGGTCAACACAAGCAGAACTTTTCGACTCACATCTCTTTGACCTTGTGTGTTACAAGCAAGCTGGTGGTGTCGCACGAAGTGGAGTTGTCACATTCACTTCGCCGTAAATCCACTACGTTTGGATGCGACTACGCTTCTTAGGGGAGTCTGTAGTGAATGCCAGTCACTTGTGAAATCAACAGAGGACAGACCATGCCGTTCTCTACCAATCATTATTATGCAACAGTTGGCAATCTGATGAATTAACTCGGTGTTTGGGACGGCATTTGAGCTTGGACCACAAAGCACTGTCAGGCACTGCAAGCGACCGGCAAACACACAACGCGTTTGTCACCAAAGAAGAGGGAGAGAAGGCTGCTGCATCTTTATGACGTAATCCACCGCCGTGCTGCCTGCTTCTTCCTTTTCTTCTTCTCTAAAATGTCAACCACAACTTCGCAACTTTGCATCTTCACACCAAAACCACGGAGCCTCAACAATTGAACCGAAGGCTCGCAACGATGCCGCCTCAGCCTCATTCCGTTCTGATGCACTTGCTGCAGTCCGGTGAATACAGCGACTTCACTCTCCGCTGCAAGGATCGCGAGTTCAAGCTTCACCAGATGATTGTCTGCCCTCAGTCGCCCGTCATCACCGCGGCGCTCAACGGCGGCTTTGAGGTACGTGCAAAAGCCCACAGCTACCAGCTTTCGCTAATACTTTGAGCAGGAAACAACTTCGAAGGTCATTACAGTCAATGAGTTCGATGTCCGCACCGCTCAGTACATGGTGGCTTTTCTCTACAGCGCAGACTACAGACTCGCTCCCGAACCCGAGAAAAAGCCTGCGCAGCACGATCAGGGCGACAAGAGGGAGGAGGGCGAGATCGTTAGCGACGACGACAAGATGTCCGAAGCCTCTCGAGCGTCACACAAGATTTCAGACCAGACTGTCTACCAGATCGTATCCCACCTTCGCGTCAACGCCATCGCCGACTACTACGGCATCGAGAGGTTGGCGAAGCTCTCGACCAGCAAGATCGATCTCATTCTCAAGAAGGAGGTAGACTTCCACATCATTCCTCAGGTCATCGCTGAGATGTCTACCGCGAACAGAGACTCCGAGATCCGCTCTGTCATCGCATCGGCTACCGCCCGGTATATTGCGGAACTCGCCTCCACGCAAGCTCTTCGAACCATCGACCTGGAACACCAACTCACGATCGAGATCCTTGAAGCATGTGGTAAAAGAATCCAGAAGCTCATGGAAGACTTGAGCGCTGTTCAGAACCAACACAAAGAAGTTGTAGGCAAACTAGAAGGAGACCGGGATATCACTGCCACAAAGGTCAGAGCCATCATCCAGCAGTTGAAGAACACCCCGAAATGTCGTAATTGCAAGAAGGACTTCTTGTGCTACATCGATGAGTTCACCAATGTCCTTGCTGAGACGTCTCACTACGTTCTTCGATGCCGAAGCTGTCAGTGTCGCCATCCATGATGTAAGTCTCAAGAGGTCCTTGGTCCCTAGCGCAATGTGAAACAGATTGTTAACAGAATGAAGCGGCTCATCTATATGTCTGGCCAATGCCAGACTTGGTGAAACACTCAAGGTGCTCTAGGGAGGCGATGATGAAGTCCAGGGATTGGTATTCCATGTCGCGACATGGAATGCAGCGTGCAAGCCTGTAGTTAGATCAATGCTAAGACCCTTTCTCGTTGACAGATTATTCTGTGCGCCGTAAAGTAAATGTTTACTCCTCATCACTTGTCTACTAATTTGCATGCTCAATGCGCTATCGAAGTTGAGTGTTGCCAGTATTGCATGAATGCTCCCTTATTTGTCTGATGTAAGAACAGCCCTAAAGACTCCACAACAAGGTGTTCTGATCTTAAGTGATCAGCCCACTGTCGTGTCCAGAGTTTGGGTGCGGCTGGCTTATTCCTTATCTGTTGGTAAGTTAGTTTGATCCCTGTGAACTGGGCTTCCCTGTAAGGAATAGTAGATGTATTGAAGTTGAATTCTGCTTAGCTAAAGCATGACTTCATATTTTATACTCATGTTAACGTAGTGCTGAACCGACATACATGACAAAAAGCCTCCCCCCGATGATCCCCAATGGAAACATGCCCTTGCTGGAGTCTGACCGTTAGCTACCCGATTGAAGGTAGACATACCCAGCTTCTCCGAGCGAGTTTACTGTAAAACTGTCAAATGCTTTATCAGCCTCTCCACTGCTCTCGCACTCAATGCCCCAGGATCCGCCAATGCTTCTTTGAGTTCCTCCCTCTCCCTCAATCTCTGGAATAGAACACTTGGCAAGCATGGTGCTGTATGACCGCGTGGTTTGATAAGTATTTTCGAAGGTCTTGAAGGGTGTCAAAACGGAAAGATAAAGCTCTGAAAGATCTCCACTTGACTAGTGATCGTGGGCCGCTGGGATCGTCCATCAGCAATATAAGTGTCTTGGCGGCGTATAGCTGAATAGGGACGTTGTCCTGTCCGTAAGCGCAACAGTTCTCATGGAGGTCGACTTTGTCGTTGGCGCCTGCCACATTGAACAAGGTCCATACCACGGGATGAAGCATTTGAAGATAAAGTGGCACGCACTCATCTTTACCCTCATTGCCAAGACCTAACAAGACCAACTATGCAATAGGCAAAGGATCATCCTGTTCTAAACTATATCTTTCTGTAAGAAGACTGTCCTACAAGGCCAAATTCTGCCATTCACGTCTGGAAATTGGTATACGTTCTCGGCTACACCAATTAACCTGTATCCCCGTTTCTCATACCAAGCTTGAGTTGGAATCTAGATCAATAATTAGCCTTTCTCGTAGATAACTACGTGACAAGGGGCATTTACCTTGATAGGTCCTCCATAGTAGGCAAGAGCAAACTTCTCATCTGCCTGGTCTTCGTGGTGCACCGTGTCTAGTAGGAGATGTCTAGCGTTAAGAGGCTCCTCCGTGGCCACGCGTTCAGCGATATGCATAGCAGCTCCACCAATACCTAGGCCTTGAAGTGTGTAAGATACGTAAAGGCCCTTGACCCAGTATGCGCCAGATTTGGGAATGTTCAGGTCGATCCTTTCTGCATAATCAGAGATATGAGTGTCGAGAGCGAGGTGCCCAACCGGAAGGAATTTTGCGTCGGTTGGATCTCGTGGTTTTCCGAGTAGCGTCTTGCTTGAGTCGATGAGTTCTTCTGTCTCCTACAAAGGGTGAGTTAAAAGGTCGGATTGGCTTCATATACTAGACCTACCTTCGGATAAGCCTCAGTATGTATATTGAGGTATTCCTGACGCTGTGGCTCATCTTGCGGAAATATCTGAAAAGAGACTTAGAATGGCAATGCAATAGAGTGGCGCTATAGGACTTACAATCCAGTAAACGCACTTCGTCCCGTTGATATGTCCATCTTTCCACACAGTCGGGACAATCGACGCTTGCCAGCCACAAATTATGCGCTGCTCGACCATGCGCTTCACATGTTCAGGAGAGTTGGGGTCCCATGGGATAAGTGTGACTGTCGGTTTCGCCATTCCAAAGTCGTGCTGTTGTTTACCTTCCCGTCAAGATAGGACAGCGTCAATGCGGGTTGTGTCAATTTAAACCGCCCAGAGCCTGAGTCTTTCAATGGGATAACAGGTGCCAAGTAAAGGATCGGAATTAGCGTAGGATCCGCCGGCGAAGCAATTCATGGATGTGGGTTTAAGAATTTACGTCTAAATGAATGTGCTATTTATCGGAGAGATTATTCATCAAGACAGCCCAGGACACGTAGTTTGTAAGCACAGTTAGCTAAGCGGTCGGAGTTATTACAAAACCCCACAACTTGGTATAGCGATTGGGACCACGCCCTAATGTCAAGCACGCCCTTGTGTAAAGAATTGAGGGGCTGTCCACACGATAAAAATTGAGATAACAACCGTCAAGAGCAATATTGCTTGGATGCCTGCATTTGGGCTGAAGATGCCAGGGATACATAGAGGGAAAGATTAATTTACTAAAAACGCCTCATAAATCATATTAACTGCTGCCAGATATGTTCAAATTGGAGGGAGACCCTCGGAACTAGTGACACCCCATAGCCAGCCATTCTCACAATTCGCATTGTTATTCGTGTCTGCTCATCTCCAGCTTCTCTCGTAGAGTACACGTGAGAAGTGGCCTTATAGCGAAGACGGACAAACGAGAAGAAAGCTGAATTGACTAGCTAGTTGGCCACCAACGAATAAGCTCATGGATCGCAACTATAAAAGTTAAATCCTCGTATCCTGTTATGTGCTGCATAACTATGACGTGGTAAAATTGCAGCCATTCAGCAAGAATACAACTAAGGGAGGCCTACCATTCAAGGCTCCCCGCTTCTTATCACGGGAGTGTTTTGAACAAGTACCCAGCCTTTACATTTAAAGCATAAAACATTCCCAATAGGAGGAACTTAGGAACGTCAGGTCATCGCACTCCTCTTTATATGTATCGCTCGTTGTACCTCGCGAATACTCCTTCAACTTCCCGAAATGCCCAACAAGGATCTCGTCATCGGCACTCAACTGAACGAACGAGTGATCTATCAGGCGACAAAGAATATCTTCAAGGGCCAATACGCTAAACTACGAGATCGTGGGGCCGTAAGGGCGTCGATCAATAATCATTTGCAAAGGGGGAGCTTAGTGCAGCAAGTTGTGACTCAACATGGCTTCGACGTTGTATCTCGGGAAGTGTTGAAGCTGCTTTCGGAGAAGGTTTATGAGTCAAGCTTGATTTCTCGTCAACGCTTTCCCGATCTCTTTGAACCTTCGACAGCACAGAGTGCTGCCAGGACGCAACTAGAAGTAGAAGTGACCACGACCGAGCAAGCCGCGCTCGAGAGTGTAGACCAAATCCAATCGAATGACAGCCAGGATACCCGGGACTCACCAGATTACCCCACAGTAGTACATGGTATGTCTTGTCCATTGAGGGTTATTGATACTCATTGATACTGGCCAGACCCTAGCGATAGCACTGCAAGTGACACTGCTGGCAGATCATTGTCATTCCCAGTCTATCTACCATTTCCTACAGAGCATCTCCTTATGGAGAAGCTACAAAGGACCCTAGAACTCGCATGTTACCAGTACGGTGTAAGAGAACTCCAAAGTACTATGCAAGAGCGTGACTGGGATTGTCCTGAGGCAGTAGAGCTTAATAAATGGACAGAGCTTCTAGAACATAAGGGAAACCTGAAACGGGAGGGAATCGGCAAGCCACTGAATGAGCTACTGCAATCAATTACACAAATCAGACATACAGCTGTTCATCGCCTCCGTACCGATTCAACAAGACTACAACGGTTTCTAGTAGATGCAGAAGACCTTGTCAGAGCTCTTGGGGACGATATATGCACAGAAGCTATCTCAAAACTCCGTTTGGATACTCAGTCAATAATTACAGAGCTCGCACAAAACAAACAGTCTATTCAGCTGCAGCTGGACGAGGCTCAAGGGGAGATAGCGAAACGGCGTGCCGAACTTGATCAAGAAGAGCAGGAGAATTTGCATCACATGGAAAGGGAGGATAAAAGGTACTGTGCTCTGGCGGGTGAAAAACTACAAAGAGCTCTTAATCTCGTTGGAAGCTTTGCGGTAGCGCGGGAGACTGGGGATGCGGCGCTGAATGGCATGGGCGGCGACAGAGACTCTGTTTATGATGACAGTAACTTAGATCACGCAGAGTATTTCGAAGACTGCAGTGAGTCATAATTGCCAGGTAGAATATTAAGAGCTCTATAACGTATATCTGAAACCTTCTCGACCCTCGCATAGGTACTTTCCTTGATCTGCCTGTCTGTTATTGTGGCGGAGCATAAGCATTGTTAGCGCGGCGACTACAACAGCCGCAACGTTGATGGCCATGACAGCGACAAGTCCAGGAATGTAGTTTGGTGCGTCTTGTTGTCCTGGAGTGCTATTAGATGTAGATATCAAGGGAGGCGTTGCCAAACTTACGGAATACCATGCTGGAATAAATCCCACCAACGCCACTCATGCTGATGAGGAAGCCAGTGGATACAGCACGTCGAGCATCACCGACAATGTTGTTGGCCTGCCACGCAAGTGTCGTCACAACCAGGCCATTAGCGCCAGCGACGCCGAGAAATGTGCCGACGTAGCGAGGTGTCGGTAAATTAAGGAAGCCAGTCATGCACAGCCCAATGATGCCGATCAGGCCTTGGAAGATGACGAACGGGCCTCGCAGTCTTGTTTTATCAGCAAGCCACGAGATACTCATCGCTTCAACAACAGCAAACAGTGCTGGGGGTGTGCTCAGAATGAACGAAAGCTCAAGGGAGTATCCAAGGCCACCTCGCAGAATGATAGGCAGGAAGAACAGAAAAGCATAGACTCCAACGGCACCGGCCATGTACATGAGTGAATAGGCCCAGGGCTTCCAATCAGTAGCTGTCTGCCCAATGATCTTTATGGTCACTTTCTCTCGTTCTTCGGGACCGCGATCTTCTGCGAGTCGTTCTTTCACGAAGGCTCGTTCTTCGGGGGTGAGGAATGTGTTTTTATCAGAGTCGGGAAAATCGACGATGATGAACCATGAGCCGATTCCAGCGACGACTGTGATGGCACCTTCGACAATGAAGATCCACCGCCATCTGGGGTTGTCAGTAATAGTAATTGTAGAGGTGATGAAGAATGCTTACCCTTTGTAATGATGGGTTTTGGAAATCTGAATCAGGCCATATGCGAGGATATTGGCGAAAGCTGATAGCGCAGAAGCAGTCAAGAAGAAGCCCGCCATGCGCTTCTGTACCTCGTATCGCTTATACCAGGATGATACAAGATAAACACAGCCTGGGTGCCGATCAGTATATTATCCGCCTCAAAGTTGGGACAAGTGATGGCTACCTGGAAAGAAACCAGCCTCGAAAACACCAAGAAGGGCCCTCAGCACAGCGAGTCCCGCCCAGTTATTGAGAAAGCCAATGCCGAGCGACACCAAGCCCCAGGCGAAGGCTAGAAAGGCAAGCCAGTTCGCTGCACCAAGTTTGTGAATGAAGGCATTGCTGGGGATCTCGAAGAGGATGTACCCGATGAAGAAGACCATCAAGACGATAGACACGCGGTTACCGACGGCGAGGTCGAGGTCTTCATCCATCCCGGAGATGCGAGCGACGGCAACATTGGAGCGATCGACGAGGGCGATTGTGTAAAGGCATCCGAGGATAGGTAGGAGTCGAGTATCTATCTTTCGAAGCACGCGCTTCTCGAACTTCGCGTCGTGAGCTGATTGAACATTGTCCTTGGTCTCAATCTGTTCTAGCTCATGCTTTTCCTCGTGAGACATGTCAATCTCTGGGTGAGCGGCGGTATTGTTGGCCATTGCTATAGTGAAGAACTTGCTACTGGCGGAGTATGCTCATGACGGTCTCGAATAAATCCGGGGAAGTCTGGGGTTACTTTTATACACGTGCATTCTGGGCCAAGAGCGCTAATGACCCATGTCTCATTTGGTAACTTTCTAGTTTAAGAAGGGAAACGTGAAGGATGGAGGATCGACAAGGCTAACCACAACCGATGACGGGGATGACCATCGGCTATGGTAATTCCCGCGATCATCCCCGAGGACAAACAAATAGGTCCCGTCGGTTAAGCTTGAATCCATATAGCGTGGTGAATCTTGCGGGGTAGACTGCATCCTTTGCTCCAGGCCCACTGTTGTGGCACGCTCCGGATTGTACCAGGCGGGGAAGAGGAGGGATGCAGTTTCTAGAGTGTTATGACTAGTTACGCATCATAATTGGACGCAATGGATCAAGGAAGCCCTTCACAGCGGACCAGGAGAACGCCCAATCATGGTAGAAAGAGAGGGACGGCTTGTGAACGTTGCAATCGGCCGAGAACAAAGTGCGATGGATCTATCATTGGTGTACCGTGCTCAGCTTGCAAGAAGAGTGGTCAACATGAGCAGTGTGCACTCATCCAGTCCAAGCGTCGAAGGTAGGACCTTATCGCTATGCAGTGAAGTGAGACTGATCTTCGGCTCATAGAGGCCCCGATGGGAGATACACGTTGCTGCCTGACATCGAGTCGAGTCGCAGCTCAGGCAGTCCTAGCTTTGCCCCAAACAACGAGGATGAATCTATGTCCTTGACCAGCGAGGACTCTCCGACAGAAGGAGAACATTCAATGCAACAGCCGGACGATACGACTATCACTGGGCTTGCCTCTGATCAGCATGCGAGTCCTAACACCCAATCAAGCGTCGTTGGAGAAAGCTGGTTTGAAGTAGGCAGAGAAAAGAACCTAAAATAATAATTGGTTGCGATTAATTGCTTCTCTATTTGTTACACCTCAATCACCTTTCCCTTTCTCCCAAGACTCGCTGTGATCTACCAAAGTTGTTATGTCGGCTCTACACAAATCTTTACGGCGGGTACTGCATGTTAGGCCACGACCAACGCCTTCCCGGAATCGATCACCAACTCAGTGCTTCCGGTCAGCGTCTAACATACCAAAGACACCAACTCCAGGATCAACGAAATGGCAGACAAGTAGCAGAGGCAAGTCCTTCATTACATGGATAGACCAGAGACTAACTTCACCAAGGCCTATACGTACTGGGGTTAGCGGCATTAACAGTCGGCATGGCTGGAGCGCTTAGTGTCAGCAGCCAACCAACCAAGACGCATTTATCATCGACACAGGCATTGATAGACACTCCTGAGATTCAGCATGACTTGTCGGCATCAAATATTCTAGGTGCTTGTAAAGAATTCGACGGTATATTGGGTCCTGAGAACGTCTCAACAAAACGTGCCGATCTCGTTACCCATTCTGGTTCCGACTATCAGTTGTATGCCTGGACTGAAGAGTCGACCATTCTTTCACAAGTCATCCTCTACCCTGAGGCTACAGAACAGGTTTCAGAGCTTATGAAGATTTGCTTTCGACGTCGGTTGCCTGTGACGCCATATTCGGGTGGGACATCGATTGAAGGCCAGTACATACCCCATCTGCAAGGAATCTGCATCGACTTTGGTCGAATGAACAACATTGTTGAACTCAACAAATATGATCTCGATTGTGTTGTGCAACCTGGGATTGGTTGGATGGACTTGAACGAGGAGCTAGCAGTCCACGGTCTGTTCTTCCCTCCTAAGCCTGGCCCAGGCGCCATGATTGGAGGAATGGTCGGTACAGGTTGTTCTGGAACCAACGCAGCAGCATATGGGACCATGAAGGATTGGGTCCTGTCACTCACTGTGGTTCTCGCTGATGGCTCGGTAATCGAGACTCGGCAGAGGGCAAGAAAGTCAAGCGCCGGATACAATTTGACGAGGACTTTCATCGGGAGCGAGGGGACACTTGGACTGGTCACGGAAGCTACGCTTAAGCTGGCAGTCAAACCTCCCTGTGAGGCCGTGGCTGTATGTACCTTTCCAACACTACGAGATGCTGCATCTGCAGTCCGAGAGGTGTTATCCAATGGCATCCAGGTTGCATCTTGAGTCCACTTCCCCCAAGGACATGGAAAATGTGAATGACCTATGAAGGGATTTCAAGCCACGCCGAGCTTCATGTTCCCAATTGCATGTGCCATTAGAACAGGACTTGCGGACACTGCGTTATCAAAAGGAAGTCCTATTAGGACCAACCTCTTCCCTGAACTGTTGGCAATCCAGTCGGGGGCCTTACCCAGCACCTTACTCCCCCCTAGACTCTTGGCAGTCCAATCCACGGCCTCATCCAGCGCCTCAATTTTCATCACAAGTGAAAACCTTGGCCCCAGAAATGCCTAAGTCTGACTGGCACCAAGTATATAGTTTGATAAACCCTTGCAGATTGTTATTCGACTTGTTATGTTGATAAAGTGACTATTAACTAACGGTGGTTAAAACCCTGACCTTTCTAAGTCTTCGTGCTTCTTACTATAACTAATGCCACCAATGGCAACACCCACTTTCCAAACAGAGCCTGCACCAGGGACTACCCTCTCGTCGACAGGGAAGATCGAGCTTCCGCCAGGAATCCCTCCAACAGATGCTTGGCGATACCTCGTTGGGATTCGCAATGTCTCAATAAGCAGATCGACTATGACAAGGATCACAGTCAGCTACGTTATGGGATTAGCCTTTAACTACTGCGTCGGAGTTGGTATAACGGTGAACTACCTAGGAGCCGGCAAGGAAAAGCTGGTGTCGGAGGTGGACTTGGCCATTGTCGCCTTTATTTATGCCTCCTTCACCATCGGAATAAGAATCGCTGCAGACGCTGTCGTGCTGCACCTCTGGTGGGCCGCGAAATGGGCTGCTGTGCAGAAGGCTGATCTCTCCGTCAAGGATGTGAGGCGGATTCTTCAGAGTGACAGTGCTATGTCCGCGATTGAAAGTCTGCTCGTAGGTCCGATGCGTGCAAGGCTTGTTGCGCTCTTCTACTTCGCGTTGCGGCTCGGCCCAGCCTTTGGTTTCTCACTCCTCTTTGACGGATACACACTACAATGCGACATCGAGGTTGAAAATTATCCCTGATCGTTCAGGGTGCACACCAACAATGAGCTTCTTGGAGGCGGCGTAGCTCTTGCTCTTGGGTTACTTTTACTCTTCTCCCTAATACTGGTTACCCTTTCTCACAAGGTCGACAGCGTACCACGGTCCATTTTGGCTGTTGCTGTCTCGTTGCTCAAGCTCATCCAACCCCTGCAGCAGCGCGGGACAATGGACTCAGCCAAGACCATCATCAATAAACTCAATGAAGCCCAGCGTTTCCGTGCTGTCCGTGACGATATAGACGGCCAGTTGATCCTTGAGTTCGCGCAATACGATCCTATTGTCCCGCACCCGCCAGAAACTGCCGCTGCCCGAGCACTCGTTCTGCCGACCAAGTACAAGGGCTCGTTCTTACTGTCACACACGAAAAGACTCCTTCCTTTCATTGTATGCTCCCTCCTGATTGCTATTGGCATCTAGGTCTGGATGCAGACCGTCAACGTTTAATAATGTAGATCTTGTTGTTCAAGGAACTGTATCAAGAACAGACCATGTACTTCGGCTGGCCCGAATTTGTGCTAGCAGGTATGTACGGCTCCCAAAACTTTAACATTGTGTCTTTTGCAAGCCGATGCCCTGTTTGCCAATGACTCTCAGTTGCGGTGCCGAGGCGAGATCGTCCTCTGTGATGTAGTAATCCTTGATAAGGATTGCTGTGGCGTGAGAGTGCCAATTCTCTGTACGTAGATCGCCATAGAGGATGCAGTCAAAAGAGTTTTGGGCGTACTTTACGGCCTCTGGGCGAAAGTCACTGAGGATATAAAGTTCAGGTTTGGTGGCGGAATCAGCCATTGGTGCGGTAATCGGTATCGGACCCAATGTGAAAGATGAGGTGGGGGAAGGTTTCTGCTGATGGCACGAGTGGCTTCTCGACAAGAACCAAGTTCCAACTATATAATGGACCAAACACGTCGCGGATCGTCGTTGGGAGACTTTGTTATCCAGCCATGTCCTCAGCATTAGACATCTGGCGTCTTGTGAGGGTTGACGTCCGAAGGTAGCAGTATCGCAACCCCGCACTATCTTACCCCTCACAAACACAGTGGCTGCCCCAAGCTGATCACCAACAGCCTCAGCTGGTGAGAGGAATGCAGCCGGGCTTGACATTAATATCAGAAGCTTGCGAATTTCTTGAGCTATGCGACTTTGAATGGAGTCTTATTAGCTACCTGAGCTTAACCATAGTGATTGAATCGAGGGAGGTGTCTTCCCGCTACATCAACTTTAGCAATGGCGATATTGAACACACCATTGACACCACCAATCTCATGGCTATCGCCCATGCCTGACGTTCGGGTGATAGAGGGTAGGAGCGTGATGAACTGGGAACAAATGATGGGACGATATCTACAGAGTTCTGGAAAGGTAATGAGGTCGGTGGCGGGTGCCATGTCATACTTGAGCCATCTGATCCCAAGTGACTTTGAGGAACGTGCCAAGTGGAGTTCTCTCCTACTCTGTGCCCGACGATGGTTCGAACAGTCATCGAGTATAAACACGTAAATGCCGTGGTCAAAGAGCTGTATCCAGCGATGAGAGAGAGATAAGAACGACCGGTCATGTGAACGTGGTCCAAACTTCGCGCCACAGCTGCGCATATTTGTCAAACCTTCAGTCTCTTCATCATGCTCAATCGCTGTAGAGGCGTTGTCGTTACTGGGTTCGCCTCGGTCATGACCCCATAGCTTCTCTTCCAAGGCCTCAGTCTGCTCCAGCAGTTGCGTGACAGGTCCTTTCCGCGCAATGACTCTGTCATTACTGGAAATAACACTCCCCTCGAACGCTGACCCGATGCATTCAGCTTGAGTTTGTTGGCATGGTTGGCAAACAGGGATTGTGCGATCGCGTCGTTGTTTACGGCTTGAACATCACTCGCAGGCGAATAGTCTCTGTTCGGACATTGAAGCGGAGGGAGAGCGAGTTCAACCTTGCCATTCATTCATTGCATAATGATAGCGTGTTGACGATCGATGATCTCGGTGCGGGTCCGGGAGATGCGGGGAAGATCTCGCGGACTCCGCCCGAAGCTAACGGCGCTCATCATCGGACACCCTGCGATGCTAACTACCAGTATAGTCAATTCTCAGTGGCAGTGGCACCAGCTCCATGAAGCTCAATGGTCAAGTCGACTTAGCATCGTTCAATTGTAATCAACATTAGCCGAGTGATATTTCTACACAAGATATCGTTGCAATTTATCTCCCCATCTTCGTCTCTAGCGCCCTTCACTCCAAACCCCAGACCGAGTCACTCACTTCACCATAAAAATAAAAATCGGATCCAAGATAGAACGGAAGCAAAGAGCGGAAAGCCCATCACGGTCAACGAGATAAGAGCCCGTCAGCCCAAAAGCGTTAACCGGCATAGGCCTAGCGCTATTACGCTAATGGAGCTAATGATCAACTGACAACGCGGAATCAAGAGGTATACAAAGCGTTAGTGTTACTACCCTAGAGCTAGCCAGATGCAGCGAGTGACAGTCTTGTTATTCGTCCACGCATTCTTCGAAATGTATCTGCAATTGATACCTCAACACGGATATTCGGAAAACATTATGACATACTCATAGCCATCGTTGTGTCAAACCACAGCGGTCATCAACTCGACAGCGTTCCAACGACACTTTACGCTTTACCTGAGGTTTCTAACGCTGTAGATGGCTGCATTCCTATTTTATTCAGCGAAGGTACAGACGTCCTTAAAGCCCTGCCTAGCTTTAGGGCCAGATCTTTGTCTGTTGGAACGGTCAGCGCTATGGGGTTTAGCTGTAATTGGGCAACAGGGGGTAGAGACGGGGCTGAACATCCTGGAAGAGAGAGCTGTGGCGCACAATGGTGCTTAGTGGCGCTGCGGCATTTCTCTAGGTAAATACTGGGGGTATGGAAATCTGGTGCAGGCTTAGGTATTGAAAGACTGTGAAGATAGCAAAAAGATTTTGTGATGCGCCTCATTCATCGCGTGATTGGTGTTAAAAGTTCGCAACCCGGACTTTGTGTTACTATTTTGATAAATAAAAAAAAATTAGCTACTTAAAAAAGGCGTGAAAGTTGACAGTAATGATGCAACCAGGCTGCCAGCTGAGAGACGGATCCAGGTACTAGTTTCAATAGTCCGTAACTCTTTTCATCTCATTGGGCTGTGAAGCTGTAGCGTAAAGGGGCAGCTCAAGCCTCAACGGTCCTCGAGCTAACGATCTAGAAATTACACTTATGCACAGACTGCACTAAACCAGGTTATCTCGAACCCCTTAGCCCCTATTGGTCTACCCATAAACATAAACGCCGTGACGTAAATTTCGACCAGTAACCGGGTTTCAGGTTTATTATCACTCTTCCAGAGGCGGTCCAGACCACTGCCCTATCATCGGTCGTTAGCTGAACAAACAGCGATGACCGTTGCTAGCTTCTGCCTTCAATGAGCAGCTAACTAGATTCAGCATCCTTGAACCTTGCAGGGAAACAAAACATGAGCCGATGCCAAGAGGAATACGGGGTATTTGGAGTACAGCATGGGTTTTAGTTCAGTCAAATCACAATCGCAATTTAAACAACAGCTGAAGTCCTCAGCCTGGCGCAATATGGTTATATTAGTCTCGTAAAGACGAGTCAGTGTTGGATCGCTGCGAAGAAATTGCCATATCTAGTAAGACGCCTCTTGAAAATGGTATTGGATTAGAGACTTTGTATATAACAGCGGACGATCCCAATTCTGCTTGCAGATCACACACTCACTCATTCGTTCTTTCCCCCAGTCATTCTTTACTGTTCATCACGTTCTTTACCAATATGAAGTCATTCGTTACCTTTGCGGGCTTGGCCTTTGCCAGCTTCGCTGCCGCTGGCCCCTGCAGGCCTCGCCCAACAACAACTGCTGCTGCCGTCTCCTCCTCCACCGAGATCGCTTCCTCCACGGCTACTGGGACTGCTGCTGCTTCTACCAGCACGGACTATTCCGTCCCTGTTGTCTCTGAGAGCTCCACCCTCGCTACAGTGATTATCTCGGAGACTAGCGCTACTGAGACAAGCGCTGCTGAGACAAGCACTGTTGGCACTACTACTGCCGAGACAAGTGCTGCCGCCACTACCACTGCCGAGGGTACCACCACTGAGGCTACCACTGCTGAGACCACCACCGCCGAGACCACTGCTGATACCACCACTGCCGAGGCTACCACCACTGAGGCTACCGCTGCTGAGACCACCACCACTGCCGAGGGTACTACCACTGCCGACACCACCACCGCCGAGACTACCACCGCCGAGACTACCACCGCCGAGACTACCACCGCTGAGGCTACTACTACTGAGGCTACCACCACTGATGCCGAAACCACTTCGGGTACCGCAACAGCCACCACTACCTCTGCTGAGCCTACTGCGGACCAATCTTGCGATAATGCCGGCCTGGAGTATGCCATCTACGAGCACTCATTCTACAACTCTGATGCTCCTCACTTCTCCTCCTTCGACCCTTCTTTCTTCCATACTGCCACCCCCACCTTCCAGGGCAAGACCACTCGCATCGGTATCCCCCCCGGCACAGCCTCCGACACGTCCTTCGCCATCTACGACGACAGCCCCGTCCAGAAGTTCCAGTACAAGGCCGTCAACCACCGCGCATTCCTCTACGCTCCCGAGACCGGTGACTACGTGGTCACCATCCCCAACTCGGACGAGATCACCCTCATCTGGTTCGGCGACAAGGCCCTCTCAGGCTGGACTCGCGCCAACGCCGATCTCGAGCAGGACTACCCCGGTGGCACTTCCAAGTCTTACACCATCCACCTCGAGGCTGGCACTTACACTCCCTTCCGACTCCTGTGGGCTAATGCTCAGGGCGATCTCAACTTCATCGCTGAGGTCCAGGCTCCTGATGGAAAGGTCATCGTCAACGGCGATGGTAGCGATAACAAGTACTTTGTTCGCTTCGCCTGTGATGAGAGCACACCTTCTTTCCCTGCTTTTGGCTATGGCGGTTAAACTGCTGCTCATTCCTACCGGGACATATAGCAAAGTATATAGCGCTTCAGTCATGAAGCCCAAAATATCTTCGAGTATATAGCCTTTTTAATACATAACACTCAACAACATTACCATTCTTGACATATACAAACATGCACGTAGCAATAGTCAACTCGGGGCATATATGTAACCAACACTTTATAACTTTTGTGCTCTATATAATAAACTCCCCATGTTGAAAGGTGTGACATCCGTATTTTGGCGTATCAGAGCTCTTTAAAAGACATACTTAAACTCCAGGCTCTGATCACCCTCTTTTCCATTGCTATCCTTACCCTCTGCGACCAACCTCTCCTTCTGTCGCATGCGGTACTTCAGAAGAGCATAAATAAGTCCAACGCAAACAAGTGCCAAGACCTCTCCTCCAAGAGAGATTGCATTTCCCATGACGTAACGAGGAGCATCCTGGATGGGATAAATCTGCGACGCAGCCATTCCTGATGCGTTTGCAAGTGAGATAAGCATAGAAATTGCGACAGAGCGCTTGTAATCTGGCTGCATGTTGTTGGACACCCATCTGCAAAACGTTAGCGCGGTGGCTTCAATCTATAGAGTTTGGGGGATGACATACGTTACCAAAATAGTGTTAAAAGAATAGACGCCACCACCAACGAGGAACATGGCAAAGAAACCTGCAGCTTTGTGCCCGGTACCGACGACTATGGCATATCCGACTATGACTAATAGTGGAGAATGGATGAGGCAGATAGCTCGGCGGTTGAGGCGGTCGGAGACGTAGGTGGTGGCAGCAGTGAAGATGGATGCCAGAACGTAGACAGGAATACTGAGATAGTTGGCTTGGAGAGAGGTGTAGCTGCAGCTTGATTAGTGGAGTTCCGGAACAGAGATAGAGATACTTACTCGAGGCCCTTGAGAAGAGTAGGCAGGAATGTACCAAAGCCGAATAGTGCAATAGAAGCGCAGAATAGCGAGACCGAAGCAAGCCAGACGAGGGGATCTGTGAGGGCCATGACGACTTGCTTCCACGAGAAGCCTTCTGTTTCTTTAAAAGGATGGTTACGCTCCTTAATGAGAATCATAGTCGACTTTTCTTCTTCAGAGAGAAACCATGCTGTTTGCGGAGAGGTGGGAAGACTCAGCCAGCACACGGCTCCGATTACGAGCGAGATGGCACCCTCAATGATGAAAAGCCATCGCCAAGCTGACAAACCATGTCGCGCACCCATGGACTGGATGCCATATGCAATAAGTCCACCAAGTGCTCCTGACAGTGCAATCGAGACATAAAGAACCGCAACGCGTTTTCCTTGCGACGCGGGAGGGTAGATCTGAGAGACGACGAAGGTGAGAGAAGGGAAGAGGCCAGCCTCAAAGAAACCGAGGAGTACTCGACAGGCGATGACTTGGCCATAGCTGTTGACAAAGCCGGTTCCCAAAGTGATGATACTCCAACTGATAATCGCGATAGCAAGGACACGGCCAGGTCCGAATTTCTTGACGGCGAGGACCCATGGGGTTTCGAAGACAACGTATGAGATGTAGAAATACATTGATACGTCGTTGAATTGGGTCCCATGCATGCCTGTATCTTCTTCGAAGCCGAAAACTCGTGCGTTACCTTGAGTATCATGATTAGCTTTCTGAGCTAGAGCCCCAGTTTGGGCAATGTACTTACCGATATTTGTTCGGTCAAGGTAAGCAAATAGGACGAGCAGTGCCATCTGCGGCATAACGAACTTGTCGAATTTTGACAACACCCTTTTCTCGACTTCAGTGATATCGTTCATCTCGCCAGAGCTCTGATCGAGCTCTTGCTCAAGCGGCATCTTGAGCTCTGACTGTTTCTCTGCGGCTTCCATCATGACCAGTGTTGAATGTGTATTGACAAGACGAGGTCTAAAATGTGGATTACAGGTTCAGATCTATTCTTTTAAGGTCCCAGTTGTATGTAACCATGCCCGGGTTATCACCAGGTGATCTGCTGCACGATGGTCACTTATCCACCCCCGCATTTGATAGTCTGATAGTCAAAGCTGTAATAAACCGTCGGCGGAGACAGAAATACTCCACAAGTGGAGATTATTATGGTAAATCCTTCCGTTTTGAATGATTATACATGATAGAGATGAGATAAGACTGATATGAGATGATAAGAGATTGTTGGAGCCACTCAAGATTGAAGACTGAAGCTGCAACGTTGAACCGTGCGTTGATGATCTCCGATGAGATTAGAAAAAGCCAATCTACAGCGCAATCAATCAGGAGCCCGTTACTAACAAAGTTCTTCAACCATTACCGCCTCTGGAAAGTCAATTAAAGATAAAGTTCCGGCCTGTTACCCCGCGCTTTTTACATCCTTGTAGCCATGCAAAAAGGTTATGTCATAGTTCTTCGGCAAGATTGGAGTTCACTTCCGAGCTCCAACAAGCTTCCCAACGAAGAATAGTCTCCGCCGACGGCCGACGGCGGACAAGCACCCCACTCAGCACTCGGCCGTGATCCCCAATATTGAGAGGGAATTATGACCGTCGGGGACGATAAAGGATAACAATTGAGGGGAGAGTATACATAATTAAGCAAGACTTGGATTTATCAAGGAGCTGTTACCGAAGGATCGAATATTGACAGCAGAAAATATCTTGAGATAAAACAATCGGGATCTTGCTCAGAATCAGGAACTATAACGTCAAACCAACCTCAAGGCAGTAGGCATCATCATGGGCTCTCTCTCTTTACCACCATTCAAAATCAGCGAAGTCGACCTCGCAAAATCACTCCACGAAAGCTGTCAATTCGGCGCCGCGCATCGCTATGGAAAGTAAGTCATTCTTACAAAACGACCATTTTCCGCAAAAATTAAACTGATTACCCTAGGGCGTCTACAGAAACCGGCATGGCACGGCTCAGCCTGGATGACTCGGACAAGCAAGTACGAGATTGGTTCATCACCTATGCCAAGTCGCTGGGATTAAAAACTTCCGTTGACCAAATGGGGAATTTGTTTGCGATTCGACCGGGCAAAAATAATGATTTGCCACCAGTCATGATGGGCTCGCATCTTGATACGCAACCTACTGGTGGGCGATATGATGGCATTCTTGGTGTTATTTCTGGTCTTGAGGTCTTGAGAACGTTGAATGATCATGGTTATGAGACTGCGGGACCAATTGGAGTGGTGAACTGGACCAAGTACGTGTCCCGAGACGAGTATGCGCTCTGATAAATCGGCTGACTTTTCGTAGTGAGGAGGGCGCTCGCTTTCCCAAGATGGCTGTGTCATCAGGCGTATGGGCCGATGTCATCCCTCTTGAAACCGCATGGGATTTGAGGGAGGTCTTGGCTGCTAATCCCAAGTCGATGAAGGAAGAGCTCGATAGGATAGGCTACTGCGGTGACCAACCCGCTTCATATCGATCAAACCCTTTCGCCGCGCACTTTGAGCTGCACATTGAGCAGGGACCTATCTTGGAAGATGAGGGTCTCAAGATTGGCGTTGTACACGGTAAGGAAAGTCCTTTACCAGAAAGTATGCAGTTACTGACAGCGAAAATAGGCGTACAAGCATTCAAGTGGTTCAACATCACCGTCAAAGGCCGAGACAGCCACGCAGGCACAACACCACTATACGCCCGCAAAGACCCCGTCTTATCCGCCAGCAAAATGCTCGTCGCCGCCAACACAATCGCCAAAAAGTACGACGGCCTCGCAACAACCGGTATTTTCACCACCGATCCCGGCACCGTCAACACAATGGCTCACACCGTAAAATTCACACTCGATCTTCGTCACGTCAAGGATGAAGTCCTCGCCGAGATGGTAAAAGAGTGCGAAGCCGAGTTCCAGCGCATTTCTCACGATGACAGTGAAAAGGGCTGTGAAGTAGACTGGGAGCTTCTTGTGGATAGTCCTGCTGTCAAGTTCAATCAAGAGTGTATTTCGGTCGTGGAGCAGAGCGCTGCGGATGTTTGCTCGACGTTGCCCCAGAATAGGGAGGGCAAGCTTTGGAGGCCTATGATTAGTGGAGCGGGGCATGATAGCTGCTATACGAATCGGGTTTGTCCTACGAGTATGATCTTTACGCCGACGAGATCGGGGATTAGCCATAACCCGACCGAGTATTGCTCGCCTGAAGATTGGTAAGTCTTTTTCTGTACTGGAAGAGTTGAGGGTGCTAACATGATGTAGTGCACTTGGCGCGAGTGTTCTTCTCGGAGCGGTTTTGCGATATGATAAGCTTCGTGCGGCGAGAAGCGAGTGACTTGGATAGTTGGTCTTGTAAATTCAATGTCTGTATTGTATAGAGAAATTGTAAATCTTGCTTGATTGAACCGAAGCACAAGTCATGAGAAGAATATTGAGCTGGTAATGAGAACGAGATGTGATTTTTTTTCCTGGAATGAATTAATCAGACAATGATTATATGTAATAGTTGTAGGAATAATAAATGACTATTGCCCAGACATATGACGCTCACTGATACCATGATAGGCTCCATGGCAAGGTTGTTGGATCTCAGCGATACAGATCAAGGCAGCCCTCATTTAGGAAACCTTCCGGCTACATGACTATATAGAATGAATATCATCAATACCACTCTACGCTCCATTCGCTTATTACTTAGATTCATCTCTTGTGTCGTACAAATGCTCTCATTTGCATTCCATGACAGAAGTACCAGCGTTCCAATCACGTGCCCCGGATATCGGCGCCAACTCGGACCCCGCTATCGGTAATTCATCTCATCAATCGAATACCGCGAATTTGACCTTATCAGCATCTCCCTCGCAATGAATCATGACGAGCACCCGCACCGTCAAGTCGCGGGCATAAGACGCTACCGCTCCAAGTCTCAAAGACCATGCGACTTATGCCGAGCCCGCAAAGTGCTCTGCAACATCCCTGATCCGACGCGTCCATGCCAGCTCTGTGATCGCACCGGACGCGATTGCACGTTTGTTGGAAATCCGAATAAGAAGCCGAGGGATAGGAGGACGAGACGACTGGATTCTGAGGGAGGGGGGACGCCGATTGTTGTGCCGCAGCCGGAACAGGCGCTGACGCAGGATGTTGGTGTGTATGAGGCGTTGCGCATGTCGGATGGTGAGAAGAGATAATGATATAAAAGAAATGGACTGACAGATAATAGAGGTCCAATCTTCCGGCATTGAACCAGGCCTTGATTTGACTCCTCTGGATGGCACAGTATCTCAATCCATCTTCTCACCCGGAGGCGGTATCAACTGGGACATCTCATTCGACCAACACGGCATAGACGGCAGCGACCAGCCGTTTGACTTCTTTGCCAACGGTGAACTCCCCAATCTCGAACCCCTCGACGATCCAACGCCCTCAGACGACTACGGAGAAATCCCCATCACCACTCCTAGCAAAACAGCGGATCTTCCCGCCAGCCCAACAGCCCTATTCGAGCGCCTTTCATTCGATCAACGGCCAGACCACTCAACATCGCTAATCGGCTTCTCCAACGAATCTGATCCATTTTCTCTGAATCATTTCCCGTATTCGAGTAGCGATGAAGTCGACTTTTATCGCGTTGCGTACCGACGGCAGCAACATGCGTTTCCGGCGAATCCTCCGATTCATTTTCTGCAGAGTCAAACGGGGACTGCTATTGAGAGTCAGAAGATTGTGGATAAGTGTATGTCGTTGCTGGGCGATAGGGAACATCTTGAGAAATTGGTAGATCGAGAAACGGGCGTTGCTTTAGTGAAATTGTATGCCTTTACCCGTCCCTCTATACTTGAGCAATGTACTTACTTAGTCATGTACAGGTACTTCAGATTTGTCTTCGAAGACTTGCCAATCCTTTCTCGCTCCCTGGTATTTGAGGACTTGAATAAGTTTGTCGCAGAGGCATCTACCGGGTTACTTGCGGGTATATACGCCCTCGCACTGCCCTTCACGCCCTGGGACGAAAAGCTCTGTCTCGATAGCGCGTATTTCAAGCCAGACGTCAATGATCTTTGGCAAGTCTCCTACACCTGTCTTCAGAAGGAACTTCACTTTCCTTGTCTCTCAACCATACAGATATTTCTCCTCCTGCTGAATCACACTCCCTTTGATGTTGTCGTTGTTGAGAACCCATTTGTCTGGTCCTTGGCAGCGTCCATGCTGGCCATGGCTCAGTCACTTGGCTTGAATGTTAACCCGGCTGGGTGGAAGTTGCCGTCGTGGGAGATTCGTCTTCGGAGACGGTTATGGTGGGCTGTTTATGTTGAGTATACTTGGCGTGCAGTCACTCATGGTCGGTCTTCCATGATATCTGATGATGATTGGGACGTCTCACCACTTACAACTGCCGACTTCACTCTTGATCCTACAGCCATCATACCGGAGAACATTCGAGATCAATCACTTGACTATTTCATCCGTTTGTGCTCCTTGACCGAGATCACTAGCGGAATATGTCGGCAATTCTTGTAAGACCTCTTCGTTGCCCTATTTCTGACCATTCGTTGCTTTGGACTGACGGCAATAGCTCCCTCCGTGCCGCATCACAGCCTCAAATCCTTGACTCTCTCCTTGAACAAGCTCGGGGTCCACGTCAGCAGCTACTCAAATGGCTTGAGGACCTCCCTGAATCTCTGGCTCTAAGACCAGAGCCGAGCGACAGCGACGCAGATGACTCGGTCAAGAGTCACAGATCCCTCTACGTAGCATATTACACCACTCACATCCTCGTTCTACGAGCATTGCTACGTCCCATCATTGACAGCAACACACAGCTCAACCACGTACAATCCTCCGTAGAGACAGTCCTCCAAGCCTGTCGTGGTCTAATCCAGACAGTCATCAAGTTCATCCGTGGCCTAGATGCCCGACATCAATCAGCATTCTGGCCCGCATACACACGGAACTGTCTTGCATATCCGGGGCTATTCTGCTACATGCTCTGTCTGCAGAAGCGGCAGCCTGATATGACGGCATATGACCAGAACCTTCTGGCAACATGGAGAAAGACTCTCCGCACTCGAATGCAGTCATGGCCCTTCCTGCGATTTGCAATTGTTAAGGTTGACGCAATTTACTGGAAGAAATTATACCAGGACAAAAATTGAGGATATGGTTGGAACACGTGGAGCATTGCTGGTGCGAGTGGAATGCTATTTACTGTAATGAATAATCACTGAACTTATAACGAGGAAGATTTTATATCTAGTGGTCATGGATTGAAAGCCGAAATGCATAAATTATTGGGTATATCATGTCTTCAATTCTGACACATTCTGCGCTTAATCTGTTATACTCTGTGTTTAAGCGTGATATACTCTATATCTGGCGGAAGTCAGATGGCCGGGACAAATGATATGCCACGTTGCTCGTGAACTTACCCACTTACTTAAAAGTGCTGATATTGGAAATGACGAAATAAACTGTAATTAACCACTTCAAAAGTATGCTCACATTTGATTAAAACTTTCGGACAAAACTGGTGTCTTTTGTACAAGTCACTTCAGTATCGATTCAGCCACGATGATATGGATTGGCTGGCGGCACGGAACCCTTCCATGAGGCTGGAATTTAACTTAGACATGCACAAATCGGATCTCTTCCGCCACAATTATTGGCTGGTGATTGGAAGCATGCTCTCCATGAGCCACAATTGAGCTTCGAGGTTATAGGCCATGAAGCGACATATGGAACATTATATGGCGTTGAATTTGAATTGATATCTCTCTGCAAAGACGTTCATGTGACTCATTTTCTATTGGGGCTTTATAACACACGTCGAGCTTAAACCCAATTGACCATTGACAAGACAGCTCTGCGAAATATGTCTTACAATAAGCCTCGGTGAACGAACTTACGATATACCTTAGAACGACCTGGACCTTTCAAGTATAACAAATGCATCATTAGACTGTCATCGTGTAACAGAATGACCTTATCGATAACCAACATCAATTTAGGCACACTTGTGTTATCTCTCTGGCGAATCTCACGCCAAATAAGAAGCACGGATGCTGCCTGCCCCTCTCAGCATTAAGCTTGATGAATATGCTGCTCAAAGTCTGCATTACAATAGCCCGACTGACTCCTCACCTGTGTATAAAAAGCTTCATCCTCCACCCACATGAGTATTATTTTGAGTTGATAGACCTGACAGCTGATGCTTACATCACGCGCCTTACACGTATAAATCCACGCTGCACCCCTGTCATTGCACAATATACACCGAACCATTCTTCTACTTAAATCTGGAAATCTGTCAACAATTACCATGGCTACATCTAGTAAACCCACCCTGTCCTCGAAGTATGACCATGTCACTGACCTCCCATTAACAGACAGACGCAAACAACAACAACATGTCGTCCAGGTCGAGAAGAATCCAGAGGATCTCTTCTTTCTGAATGCCATACTCACTATGTTATACCGTCTGGCTCGCCTCGATGTTGTCAACCACGTGAGCAGCATTCCTTACCTCCACCTCGCTGCCTTCTACGGATGGGTTGATATCATTAAATCCCTGCTCAATTTGGGCAGCAACCCTGATGTCCAAGACTCTAAGGGACTAACCGCATTGCATGTTGCCTGCGCCTCTGTGGAGGAAGACTCAACGGAAATAGTTCAGGTTCTGATTGAAAACGGCGCTGATCCGAACCTCAAGGCCGATGCTACAGGCTCTGCTCCAATACATCACCTCATCGAGGCATCTTTCAATGCGGCTGAGCCTTGGGACTGCAATGGAAAGATGGAGATACTTCTGCACGGAGGAGCCGACATCAATGCACGGGATAAACATGGCCGGACACCTATCCATCTCGCTTCTTGTATCCCATGGTGTAACAGCGTCTTTGATCATCTTTACAAAAGAGGTGCAAGACTTGATCTTCTCGACGATAGGGGAAGATCTATTTTGCATTACGCGGCTATGTTCGGAGACTTGGATCACATCACATACCTACGCAAGCATGGCCTTACAGCACCGGACCCAGAGGCCAAAGACGTCAACAACCGAACTCCGCTGGATTTGATAGTATGGAGGGCAAATGCCAAACAGGAAGAACTCTGGAAAAATATGAAACGACCCACTGAGGAAGAAATCAAAGCCTTTCATTCTTTGATCGAAGGGATTAGGATCCATCGCTTCCAGACCGGGCACGGCATAAGCTATCAGGACGATCGCAGTTGCTGGCGCCAAGTAAAGACCGCAAACCATTTGAACCCGCGGAAACGCCTCGTTAATCTCCCCATCAGGCCGAAGCCCACCCTTACCCCGCCGCCATCTATCGAACAGGAGATGCATGTTGAAGAGCGGTGGGCATATTATGTTTGACACAATGGGACACGAGGGACATTCTATAGCCTATAGGCAATAGTGAGCATTACATCAGAGAATACTACTCAGCAAAAACCACTAAACGTTCCAAGATCCCACGAACAAGAGATACAATGTGACATTGTGAGTTTTCTGTCAATCATTTGATACAGACTTGGAATAGCTTACAGCGCCTGGAGCAGGTCAATTCAGATTGTACTGTCCAGACTAACTTTTGAAGAGGTACAGCAAAGAAATATACGTCGATCCCGAAAGAAAGCTGGCCTAATGAATGATGATATGGGTACTGCATCCCTTATCATTGGTCTATTTCAAAAGGCAAAGGATTATGAGGAACTGTAAGTCTGACCTATTTATTTGTTAACATCGCTGTTATTCGTTAGCAAGAAGGGCATTTCTCAATCGAGCACAATCTAACTTAGTGGTCTGGACGCGGGAGATTACGTCAAGCGAATCCAGATGTAACTATCAAACTATATTTATGGCCAGATACATTTATCTAATATATTGGAGCTTATGATTCGAGAACAATTGTATATGAGGAGGATTTATAGTTTAATACGTGATCAATCATGAATCAGATTCCACCACGTAGTACGCGTTTTGCCTCAGCTGGAAATTGAGGCTGAGATCAGGCGTTGACTTACAACTTAGTGTTCTTTGCCAACTTCGATTGTGCTGTTGAGAAAACCCAATTGGTTTGGCATATTAGCCTTTCCACCTCTTCCACTTGTTCCACCAAAACACCAGGACGCCATGGTACTTAAAACATACCGGGGAGTATGCATTTTCAGGCCCTGATCCCATCCGCAAATAATACATCTCACGCGGTGGCTCATGAGAGCATAAATAAATACCGCCCTGTCTAATGTCTCTGGATCTTTATGACACTGACAATTTAGCGCAACATACAAACTTCGCAGTCTTGGAGATATTATCAATTACCTATGACATATTTAACTTATTTCGCTGAAAATGCCGCAGTATATGTTGACAGTCAATGTCAGCAGAGACTCGGCGCGAAAGACTTTCGAGAAGGGGTTTGAAGCTTTATTTTGATCGCGCACGGCATTGAAATCGATGGCAAAAATCATTGGAATGATGTTACTTTGTCACTGCGTATGTATAGTGCAGGAGTGCATAACTCTAGCTTTCAATAATATCGTCAAGCCTTGATAGTTACAATTTATGCTACTTGGAACGACGAGCATGAAATACTGCCGTTCAAGGCGCCTTTAACAACGGTAGTAGGTAAGCCCTCCATGCATCTGCCAACGCGACTGATTGCTTAGTGGGAACCATGGCCTTCCAAAAGGTGAAATTAATTGGGACTTTTCACTGGATTATCTTGATATGTCTCGTTGAGATGTTATAAACTTTAACGAATCAATAGCCTCAACTCATGCATATAGGTAACATGAAGTTCGGGCAGAGCTACAGTGTATCCAGAGACTGGACTGACAACCGTATCGACGATTCTCAAGCTGAATGAGGAATCCACTTCGTGGACAGGGAGGTCAACAACTGGAAGATCTCCGTGTACATTAGCGCTAACGGACTAGAATGCAGGGTACGGAGGAGATAAGGCCAGTGAATAAGGTTTCAGGCTGGAGGGGCGGGTAAAGCGGCAGTATGGTCTGTAGGTTTGACGGCCAGAGTAGGCATGGTGATATGCAGATAAGACGTAGTGACACTTGAGTGCGTGATATTGATTGGCTGGAGCATGAGTGCTGGGATATTCAGTGCAACGAAAGACATGTTCGGAAGTCGACGAGTCACTGTTGCTCTCTAACACATGGCATTTGATGCATTTATTAATGAGGTTATGGGCTTGTGCATTGATATTATTGTTATTTCCTTTCTCAGAGATGAGTGAGATGCGGCATGATCCAGGAATTGATGCGTGGAAATAATAACATACCAGTACAAAATCTTGGATTATGGTATCCTCTGTTTAAGATGACACGAGATCCTGACAACCCATACCGCCTTACAAGGCAACCTGTGCATGATAAGTCTGTCAGACACTAAGGACTCTTTCGGCAGTTGCTCTCACGACGTCAAAAGAACTTTCGTCAGCCCAATCTCACGACAGTGAGGTGAAGTCCAGTAAGGTTTCGGGGAGCAGAAAGAGGCGGGAAAGCCGCAGAGGCGGAAAGTTTAATAGACGGGGCCGTCTCGATATAGATTTACGGGAGGTCCAATGACAGCTGACGTACTCCGGTCCCACTATGGAAGGTGGTTAATAATCTGGAAAGACTTCTATCTCGGAGGATTTGGTACCCCGTAATACTGAGATTATCCTTATTATAGTCTTATCTTGGGGATGCTGGTCAGTTATGGGGATAAGCTTGATGATTAGCTTAATTGGAGAATGTCCAAGCTGGAACAGATGTCGTGACGCGCAAGACTTGTTATTTGCAGGTGACTTGTGGCTCAGAGGCTAATCAGCAGAGAACTTAGTCATGACGGGCCGTGAGATTCGCCTTTCAGCTTGGCAGTGACTCTTGTACAGGGCATAGGAATTTTCCTTTCCGGCAAAGACGCCTAATTAGCATACTCAAGTATGATCACCTGCATCGCAGAATGCCCTGCATCCAACCGCTGTGCCATTCGGCCGCTGCAATCTCTAAATCTGCCTGACGCATGATCCCCAAGCCTACCTCGTGTCCAACTACCGATTTACACATAACTTAGTAATCCCTGGACCTTTTGAAACTCGCTCACTTATCAGTCAGGTATCGTATAGCTGAGCTTACGTGTTCCCCTCCGAGACCGGGGTCATCAATCCCTGCACCATGCGGCTCAAAGCGCATGTTACATCACCCCCTACCAATCGGGAAATAGATGAACGGGGAGCTAAGCCCTCTCTGCTGATTTAAGCTCTCAGCCACAAGTCTCCCAGGGAGCATTCGTATACGGTTCAACCTGTTACATTGACGTAAACTCAATTGGTGGGTATAATACGAAGGGTCATAGCCTCAACTTATGGACTTTTCGCGAGTCAAGAAGCCTATATGTCGTCGTAGGTCCTTTTGTGACGTTCGCGCACGAACCGCTTCTGCACGGCCATAAAGGGAAAAATAATATGTCACTCCGCCTTGCCAGTCTACACCAAGCGCCGGCACTCGTGGAACTCGCCTTGCTCGTCAGTGATGATTAACCCGTGGCAATGCCGGGCAGTCCACCCACTCAGCTCTCACCCATCCCGCCGAGTATGGAGCCCAAGAGGAAATGCCGTGAAGATCAAATCGGATCTACAGGAGAATCCCTTGTCGTAAATCGGGGCGCCAATAAGTCTAAGTGGGATAGAGTGGACCAGCGGTAGGACCTCCGTGATTTGATTTCAGGTTTCGATGATCTTTGGCCGTGTCATTGCAGATTAGACTTGATATTCTGCCTGTTGATCTATCGGCGAGACGAAATTGGGTAAAAAGTGGAAGGGCTGTGATGAGAGCTGGACAGCTGGTTATATAGATATGGGAGAGCGCTGTGATGTTTAGGATTATCAGATCTTCATTACTCTGAGTCAAAGGATCATCTTTATTACCGCTTTGTTCATCGAGATATGAGTGTGCCGTGTTTGATACGGGAGCTGTGCGACCTCCCGCCAATGGCGGTCAAGCAGAGTCAACAGTTCAAGTCCCTTGTGGCACTGAACCCAGACAGAGCTGATCTCTTGGCTGGCATTCCTACAACCCAACAACATTGCATCTCCTCCCTCTACACTTTATGTCATGTCCTTGAGGAATTACCTGGTCCATGGCCAGTCTTCCAACTCATCAAGACTTACACGCGACTCTACACCCAACTCCCAGAAGATGCCAAGACAAATAGCACCCATGAGCTCTCGTCCCTAATCAAGCAAGCTTCAGCGCTAGTCAAGAGCTCGTATACATCCTTTGCGCAGTTCATTGGTTGCGATGACAAGCCAGCCCTACGAGCCCCCACAGATGAGGATGCCATCACTCATCGCGAACTACGGCACTTCGTTGATATCTTCCAACTTCCCGTTGATGCGTCAGATAAAAAGCCTGTTGTCTCTATTGCGCTGCCGAATGGTCCGTTACTAGCAGCGACTTGCATCGCTGTTGCGACTTACTACACCGCATCACCAATCAACCCCGCTGCTGGAGAAGAACAATTCCGAGCGGACATTCTCCAAGCACGGGCTGACTTTATCCTCACAACGAAGGATGAGTATACGAAACTCCAACTAGATGCCAGTTGGGTATCAGATAACAATATCCAGATCTTCATAATGGACTGGACTCGAGATGAGGGCATTTCGCTAAGGACAGTTGATGGAGACGCTATCCCCACTGGCAAGACCGGGCGAGTCGCTAACAAGGCTGATGACATTGGCCTGATTCTCTTCACGAGTGGAACGTCGGGTACCAAGAAGGTAGTACCACTAACAGTCCACTCCATCATCGCTGGCGTTGCTTTCGTCATCGAATCATGGGGTCTCACAGCAGAAGATATCTGTCTGAACATGATGCCCCTTTACCACGTGTAAGTGCCTTCACCATCCTGCCTATGACCCCCACTGACGATAGACAGGGGAGGTTTAGTTCGCAACATCTTTGCACCGATATTCTCCGGCGGTTCTACAGTCTGCTGTCCCTCCTTTGATGCCAATCTGTTTTGGGACGTGGCTGAGACCATTCAACCAACATGGTACTACGCTTCACCGTCGATGCACTCCATCATTATCGCAGAAGCAGCTGCACGACCAGAAGCTTTGCGAAAAAGTCGGATTCGGTTGGCTTGTAACGCTGCTGGCGGATTACTACCGTCTTTGGCGTATCAGCTGAGGGATACGTTCAACTGTGTTGTCTTACCAAGTTATGGAATGACAGAGTGAGTCATTTCCCTCCAGTCAACTCTGATAAATGCTAACAGGTACAGATGTATGCCCATTTCAACACCTCCACTAAACTACCGTCTCGATCGTGAAGGCACATCAGGTATCAGCACCGGTCCTGAACTCACCATCCTCGACTGGTCCGAAGAAACCGTCACAAACGGCAAAGTCGGAAGAATCTGTGTTCGCGGCGAACCCGTCTTCCCTGGCTATCTCAAGCCCGATGGTGCATACGACAAGTCACCCTTCAACGAAGCCGGTTGGTTCGATACTGGTGATCTTGGCTACATGGACGATGATGGATATCTTTACATCACCGGTCGGAGTAAAGAGGTCATCAACCGCGGTGGCGAGTTGATCTCTCCATTTGAGGTTGAGAATGCCATCATGACGGCTTCAAGATCGAGGGACTCGCTCATCTACGGGAGGGTTTCACAGGCTTTGGCGTTCTCGGCATCGCATGATGTTCTTCAAGAGGTCGTCGCTATTATCCTCGCCACACCTCCCGATGTTCCGCGTGTTGATCTGAGGACTCTTCACGGCGCGTTGAAGTCTTCTCTTCAGCAGGCGAAGTGGCCCGTCTTGATCACGTATATGAACGACCTTCCCAAGAACAACAACAAGGTACTACGTATCAAGCTTGGTCAACGGCTGGGGCTTCCTTCTGTTTCTGATGATACACCTTATATGGAGAGGCATTGGGATGCCGTTTGTCCTCCGGCTGATACACCTCTGTCAGAGACCATACAGTGCTTACCTTGCTCTGTTGACTACACCAAGCTTGCGACTTATATACAGAACATCGCTCCGGACCTCGACGTCTTTTGCCTTCCCAGCACTCATGATGGCTCTCCAGAAGCTGTCCTGGCGCCTAAGGCTGAGGCTACTGTGGACTCTAATGTTGTCAGAGACATTCGACACCAATTGTCATCAATGATCGACAACTACATAATTCCCAATGAGATCCACATCATGCCTCGCCCATTCCAGAAGGACTCATCTGGGAACATCGACGTCGAGATACTCCGCGCAGAACTCGAGCAACTTCAAATGGCATCACTCAACAAACTAGCCGCCAGCACAGAAGGACTTGTTACCAAAGCCTTCGCCGAAGTCCTAGCCATTCCACCCGCGGATATTCCCCGCGACTCCGACTTCTTTAGCCTAGGCGGTGACTCCCTTCGCGCTGGCCGTCTTCTCTCAACGCTTCGCACCGAGTTCAGCATCAGCCTCCCCATCACAGCAGTCTTTAACGGTGGCACCGTTACCTCCATCGCTGCACACATCGACAAGATGCTCGATAGCAAGACCGATGAGTTCGACCAGCCTGGCGCTATCGTCGGATGTACTGAGACTTACAGCTCCACCAACCCCTTCCTCATGATCCTTCAGCTCTTTCCGCTCGTGATCTTCTACCCCCTCCGCCGCGCTGTCCAATGGACAATCTTCTTCGTAACCCTCGCGCACTCTCAAAAACTCCCCACCAATCACTCCCTCCCCGGCCGCTTCCTCAACCTCACAGTCTCCATGCTCATCGCGCGTATCATCATGGGATTTGTATCGCCCATCGTCGGCATCATCTGCAAGTGGCTCATCATCGGTCGCTATCGCGAAGGACTGTACCCCATGTGGGGAATGTATCATACGCGATGGTGGCTTGTGCAAAAGATTGTTGCGATCTGTGGCAAGGGCTTCTTTGATGCGAATGAGATGACGGAGAGAATTTACTGTCGGCTTATGGGGGCCAAGATTGGTAGGAATGTTAAGCTTGAAGGTGCGGCGATTGGGGAGTGGGATTTGATTGAGATTGGGGATGATTGTAACCTTACCAAGTGCATCTGTCGACCTTTTGCTGCTGAGGGGAATACGTCGATGTATCTTGGTCGTATCACCATTGGAAGCAACTGCTCTGTTGGAATGTCTTCCATCATTGCGCCTGGTACCAACATGCCGCCTGATACATGTCTAGGCTTCAACTCATCGAGCTGGGAGATGCAAGACGCGAGTGAGGAGTACAGAGGCCAGCTTCCAAGCGAGAAGCCCAAGCCCCACTGGGTGTTAAACCTACTTTTCACTATGCCCTTCAAGCTCATCGGTCTGTTCCTCTCCGCAATCCCTTGGATGGCCGGTCTCGTAGGCATGGTCACTACACAGGGTCAAAAGGTAAACCACAAGGCGCCATTGAGGAGCAGTGTGGACTGGTTCACTCAGCCTAACCGAATCGCCTACCATTACCTCGCGCTTGCTCTTGGATGCCTGTTTGGTCCTTTCTTTCTCTTCGGGTTCGTCATCTTGGTCAAGTCTGTACTGGACTGCATCTTTGGCAAACTCAAAGCCGACTCACAATCCACGGTGGATATCTGGAGAGCGAACTTGATCAAGACACTGCTGCCTGAGGGGAAGCTTCATCGGATGACTTCTTTGTTTGGGCAGCACTACGAGGCTACGTCTATTGCGTTGAGAATGCTTGGGGCCAAGGTTGGCGAGCGCGTGTACTGGCCTGGTACGGGACCTAGCATTGGCGACTATCATCTCATCGACGTTGGCAATGATGTAGTCTTTGGCTCGCGTTCTCATCTCGTTACTTCTGATGGTATTGGATCCGAGAAGGTCACCATCCAAGACCGTGCCATGATCGCTGATCGTGTTTGTCTTCTCCCTGGCGTAACAGTTGGTGAGCGTACTACCATGGGATCTGGTGCTCTCACTAAGCGAAACGGGAACTATGTCTCTGACGGCACTTATGTTGGCTCCAAGGCAGGTGATGCAGTCTGCTTGTCAACCGGTAGTGACACCAAGGTCTCTCGGTCTCACATCCGCAATATGCAGTCGGAGGATACTCTCACCAACGAAAAGAAGTTTAACCATGAGAAGGACCGTCCTGATACACATCCCAGCATCACATCTGGAAGCGATACCGAGGGCAGTGATGGCAAAGGAGACTGGGCCCAACATCTCACTCCGTTCGGTCGAGCTTTCTACCTAAAGCTGGCACCTTACCATGTCCTAGGTCCTTTCGCCATCTTTCTCTACTCGGCCATCTTCACAGTCTTCACCGCAGTCTACTGGGATGTCCCCAGCGTCTCATCCATTCAATTCGTGGGTATCATGTTCCGAAGCTCTTTTCCCCGGGGCATGAACGTCTGGTTCGACCTTGTCGCCATCTTCCTGACCATGTTGGCCGGCATCGCTGTCCTCTCCACCATCCAATCCGTTCTTGCGCTGGCAATCATCATTGGATCGAAGTGGCTACTCATGGGTCGTCGCAGGGCTGGTAACTACGATTGGGACAAGTCTCCGTACTGCCAGCGCTGGCAGATCTTCCTTGGCATTGAGCGCCTCCGCCGACAATGCTACAAAGGCAATGGTATTCTCAACCTCCTCACCGGTACTCACTGGATGGTCATTTACTTCAAGCTCATGGGTGCCAAGATCGGCAAAGACTGTGCACTCTTCGTCAACGGCACCCCAAGCCTGATGTTCACTGAACCTGATCTTATAACTCTAGGCGATCGTGTTGTCGTCGATGACGCCAGCGTCGTAGCACACATCAACACACGTGGCAAGTTTGACTTGAACAGGGTTGAGATTGGCGATAGATGTGTACTCCGAACAGGAAGTCGACTTTTGAGCGGTGCGCAGATGAAGAGTGATAGCTGCTTGCTGGAACATACGCTTATCATGGGTGGCGATGTTGTCGAGGAGAGGAGGACGATGCAGGGTTGGCCGGCGGAGGAGTTTAGCGGAAAACGGTTTTGATTTACATGTGCAGAAGTGATTGGGTGGCATATCATATAGAATTCCTTGTAATGGCGTTTGGTTCGGTAGAAATAGAAGTCTTCATTCCAGTGAATCAATTCAGGCTTAGTTCAAATTTGTTGACCGCATAGCGGCTGCTTTCATCGCGCGATGTACCTCGCTAGCCTTAATAGAGGAGTGAAATAGAACATGCTTTATTAGTAACTGAGCTAGAACGTCAGCTGGCATGCTGCTAAAGGTTTCGCAGATAGACCATTCCAACCGGGTCTGGACTCCATCATGTGATTCATGATTTAGAAGCGTCTTTCCATTTCTCCATGAAGAAGCACTTTCTCCAGCTAAAACAGACACTTCTTTTATTAAAGCCCGATTATAGGTAGAAGGTGCTCAGATGAAGATGTCATATTCTTATGAGCAGCTTTTCGTCAAGCCCAACTATCTTTCTTGGCAAGTTAGCTACATATTGCGACAAACCTGTTGGACAGTGCTAACTTGGTATGCAGGCTCAAAAACGCTCTAATTGGTATCTCAGTCCTGACCTTTTCCACCGTCGTCTTTTTCGCGCTACATACATCGCCTCACCTCCCGTTCCGACCGAACAATATCGAGAATTCATGGGTACCATCAGACCCGCCATCATGGCCGCCGCAGCCAGCTGAGAACAGTCGCTACACCGACCGGCTCGTCAATTACAAACCTGAACATCCTGTATTGAGTGAGGTGCAACCCATAGAAACCAAGCGTCTCGCCGTGTTGCTACCAACCTTTGTGAGACACTCTTTTTGCACCATTTTATTTACGAATCTAACACTACATTGAGGATGGACATTTCCCTCAGGTCTTTCGCTATTTCCAATCCGTCAAGTGTCTATGCGTCGATCATGATAAAGTCGACTGGCACATCATCGTCTCCAACTCTGCAGAGGTCGAAGGCCTCACCCAGCTTCTTTCGACCCTCGAAGACTGTAACCAATCATTCAGTCGGTGGAAAACACCAAAGGACAGCGTTCCCGGAAATAACCCCAGCTTCAATATTGTGAACCTCTACGATATCCTCCCAGCCAGACTACGAACGGACCTTACACCCGAAGACACCAGCGGCTTATTGAAGAAATATGACAAATATGCTTATCAATCGATCAAGAAGATGTCTGCAGCCGATCATTTCGACTACGACTTGGCTATGTGGCTTGATTCTGAGGCGATATTCGTTGCGCCCGGCGAAATCAGAGACATCTTTGAGGGGCACCTGCGGAACCCCATCGTCTGGCGATCGAGAATGTCTTTCCAAGATCGTGAGAAGTTTTTGATGAGCAAAGCAGCAGCTACGCTAGGGCGGTCTATCAATTCCTTTGGCAATCAACTTTGGTTGCTAGAGTCTCTCCAGTGGATCATTGAGAAGCCTATATGGAATGACATGGTTTCATCCGTTGAGATGGCCCACGGTGGAGACTTTTGGGATATTTGGATTGAGAACTCTTATCCTTTTGAATTGCTGGTATACTACCTGCACATCATCGCACGCAAGATGGAAACAGCCAATTCTATCTTCTCTAATTATCGCATTCTGGAGACCGAGCGTGAGCTCATTCGCTTTGGACTAGGTAAGTATTGCGTTTCCCATTTGTAGTTAAATCTGACTGTTACCAGCTGAATCAATCTCGGAGATGGAGGGTAGAAGAGGGACAGGGTTTATGGAAAGACTCCCTCATCTCATCACGAAACCGCATTCAGTTTTAGCACCGAACTTGATAGCATTTTGTCAAAGCTATTCCCTTCGCGCGCTGCGAATGGACAACATGGATAACTTTGAAGAGAGTGCCCTAGACAGTTTCCTGATTGATGGAGACATCAAGATGTTGGTGTCGGGAGCACCAGATATTCACAAATGGTGGGATGACCGGATAAAGAATGGCGATGCTATCAATAACACGGAGACTAGTTATAGTTAAGTAGAAGTAGTCTAATATTTATAGATACTTTTTCCCTTTTTATATAACATCAAATTACTCTAATACTAGCTATAATTCCTGTAAGCAAACAGTACTTAGTGGACATAACACGGATATTTATCACTCTACGGTCAAGTCGGGTAAATCTGTTTATTTTATTCTTTTAACTAATCTGCAAGGTAGTTAGTTATAAGCATTATATTTACAAACAGGGTCATGGCTTGTGCAAGAAGAGGGGTCGTGCATAAGAACAGTAAGCAAAGCTACTCTCCTTCACTTCCCTCAAATAATTAGCCCAGCAAGAGAGTAAAGTTATCTATTTCAGTAAGATATATCCAAGTAACTGTTCAAAAGAACACCGCGTTTTACTAGACCAATCAACATGGTCAGCAGCACGAGCCCAAAGCCCTCCTATCATCTCTGTCCCGATTTCTCCATTGCACCCCCGCCCGATGGTCATCTGACCCTCGGCTCGGTTCTTGAAAGCCTCGATGTCGATGGGGTAGCTCATCCACTTAACCTCAACGCCGCCATAGAAATCCCACCAGAACATATTTTTCCCCGCAATGGGCCTGACTCAAAGACTGGCTTTACGCGAACTCTGAAGGAACTAAGATCCGTGGAAGCAAGCATCTGGGCCAAAATCTTCAGCCTCCAAGGGCTTGGTGGCACTTTCAACTTCCTGAACAAGCGAACGGATGACGAAAGTCTGACTGTCGAAGAAATTCAAACCCGATACTTCAGCCCAACGGAGGAATACATGACAAAAAGCTTGGAGCTTCCGGATGTGGCCGGCTTCGTCACTGTTACAGAGAAGAAGTTTCCGGTGTATATGGTGACAGGCCTGAAGGTTGCAATCGGAGCAAAGCTATCTCGGGTCGAGAGTAAGACCAAGAATGCCAAAGCCGAGATAGGAGCTTCAGACCCCCAGGGCATGGTGTCGGCTGGTGGCGCCGGGGGTTACACGAGTGAGGATACTTCTGCTATCGGTTTCGATGGCTCTACACCCTTCGTTCTAGGTATACGCGTTCGTAAGATCTGGTGGGAGGACGGCGTGAGGAAAACATCAGATAAGGTTGCTGGTAGGGCATTGGATAATGGAGGGGCTCACGACAAGGCAAGTCCTGTTTCAGGTGCAAGATTTGTTGAAGATTTCCTGGTCGACGACGGCGAAACTGCTCCCGCTGGGAAGGTATTTGCAAATGAGATTGATAGTCTCGGAATTGAGCCATCGAACTGGGCTTTGCCTTGAGCGAACTTACTCAATTGGGTTGGAATTTGTACAGCTTTGTTGAGGTAGAGAATGGAAGCTTTATTTATCACTATAACTAGAATTTGAACACCTCTGTAGTCAGAATCCTAGTCTCAATAAACTTGATCCTGTCATCATCGAGGTGCCAATCCTTTGTCCAAAGTTCGACCCAAGGCGCAAGAAACTGGTATCCTCCAGCACATTTACGTCCGCACATCAGGCGAAACATCTCTCGCATTCCACGTCCAGTTCTCAGCCGACGCTTCGCAGTATCAGTCAGATCCAAAAGGTTTTCTGCAGTGTATATGATATGTGCAGCCATGGAAGCTGCCATAGGTGCGGCATAGCTTGTTCCCGATTTCCGTGCGCCTCCAAGCTCAAGTGCTATACCCAGAATCATGAAGTTATCATCTGTAGATTCGGGCTCTGGGCTAATTCCTCCGTCCTTTCCATTTCCGTCGGAAGCATGGATGCACATCACAGATTCATGATTTGCAGGAAATGTTCTGGGGCCGTGGCTACCATGATTTGCAGCTGCAGCCAAAAAGATCGTAGACTTGGCGTTTCCGATTGCTGCATCGATATTTCTGTATGCCAATTTGAGTTTAGGATCATTTATCAGGCTGTCTGAGGTAAGGCCGAATGACATTGAGATGATGTCAACCTTCCAAACATCGACCGCGTAGGTGATAGCCTAAGAATCACGTCAGCTGGCTAACAACTTGTAAGGTAGAAACGTATTCCAACTACGAACTTTGGCGATGCCTTCGACTTCATCTGGGAGAAGGTTGCGGCCATTGAAAACCTTGCAAATGTAAATCTCAGCCTCGGGGGCAGCTCGAAGGATGAGCTCCGCAATTCTTGTTCCATGGCCGTCATAGTCATGAACGTCGTTAGTGTTTTTTCCTACCCAACTGCGACAATTTTGATGCTTGATGCGTTGTGTTCTCAATCCTCCTCTTATGGCACCACTGGCCTTATTGATTCCGGTATCAAGCACAGCGATGCGAACAGGCTTTGGTGAAATAGACTGAATCGAGGCAGCTCTTTCTTTGCAGCTCTTGTGAAACTCCTCCAGTTGGCTGAAGAAAAAATCAGCTTTCTTTGCTAGACTATAATTGCGGTTAGTGACGTCGAATTCTGAAGCTAAGGCTCATCGAAGCTTGCCCTTTATCTTCTTCAAACTCGTCCTTGTCGTCAAACAGCTGAAATGATGGTGCCCGATTCTTAAATGCTGTTGTCCGCACGGTTGATCTCGTGACAACCTTTCTCTCTTCTATCTTTTGCATGTTTCCATTGTCAGAAGCAGTAAGTAGAAGCTCTTCTTTAGAACCTTCAAGCCCTGAAACTCGCAGTTGTGATGGCTCGATGCAACTTCGAAGCCGCTCTGCAACATCCGAGAAGATTACCTCGCCAGCGATGGCCCCAATGTCAAAAAGGATCCCCTTGAACCGACGGGACCCTTTTCTATATGTTTTCTTAAAGTTCAGGAGGTCTCGAACCGCTGTTAAATACGACATCCTAGCCTCGGTATCCTTGATGTTAATATCGTCCTCGCTGCCCGACTCCTCATAACCTAATATTAGTCTGTTGTTCACCCAAGTCTTCATGCTTTCAAGTTCTAAGCTTTCTAATGAAATCCCATACTCTATCTCTAGAAGTATCCTGGCGAGATTGTTGTATAAAGGCAATGACTCGTTGAATGGTGTGTTCTGCTCGTGATTATTGGCAGCTGAAGTAGCGTACACTAGATCCAACTTGCACCGGCCATTCTCGAGAACGAAAAAGACTGTGGTCGTCTCGGACGCATTCAAAACATAATCTGAGTTAAGAAATAGCGACAGGCTTAGTGCAAGTCGAGAAGCGAGTGTCCGTCTCTGCTTTTCGTTGAAACGCTGTGTTTTGATCGGAAGCATGAACGGATTGATGTTCCGTGGCTCACAGAAGCTCTGGTTCTCTATAAGATCATAAAGTGACCTGGTGGGCTGGCAGTTTGGGCGAGCGCGCCATTTCTCATAATCATTTGAGGATATGAACAGGTTGCTGTCCCTAGCAATAAATCGAAAGACGGTCCCGCTCGTCTTCGCACCTCTCAGGTCGTCGCAAAACTCACAACTATACTCGTCATCGTTTTCCCTGTCCCCTACGGTTAGTCAAAATTCTAATATAAATTAGAGTAAAAGGGGGTCATACGCTGTTGATGGAACTGCACACCATGCCTGATGCCACTCTTGTGAACTGGCACAGGTTGAAAAAAAAAGTTCCAACGCTGTTTCCATTTCTGGGGATCCCTCAATGGTATCCCAGTCTGGTAACTTCATTAGGATCCTATGACCCTGGCACGCTTCAGACTGGTCCTGCGGGATATGCTGGAGCAAGTATCCAAGCCCTTTGACAGCTTGGTCTCTCAACCCGAGGCGAGACTCCCATGCTTCCGAAGTCGGCTGTTGAGCTTTCTCAACACGCGTGGGTAACATGACTTGAGAGAAAACTTGGTCGAAAGTCCGAACGATATTGTTTGCCTCATCTGCGTCTTGTTCTGAGTCCAGAACAAAAAGGACCCGTCCCTGTCCTATTATCAGATCAAAGCTCCACTCAGTAGCGTTGAGAATTTGAGCCAGTAATGACAATTTCGGGTAAGGATTGACCTGCTTGTTGACATGTATATCTTCAGAGAACCCTGACAGAAGCTGTGAGTTTACCAAGTGGTTGAGCAACCTGCAAATTGACACGAGCTGCGATTGAGCAATTTTTTCTTGTTCTTTGAGCTTATGCTTGACAATCGTGTCCAAGTCGCCCCTGGTCAAGATATGGCGGAGATGGGTGTCGAGCAAGGCAAGGTTGTTTTTCCATTTGATGGAACTGATATCCTGAACGGACCTTGTCAAAGGGCGGTACTTAGTCTTACGTTCAAGCCGCTGATGGTGCAGCCGAAGTCTTTGCAGGATCGCCCACTCTATTGACTGAGTAGGGTAATTTATTGTTATCTCTGGCTCCACCTGGACATAGGAACCTTGAGTTTGGCCGCTTCTTGTTAAAGTTGCCATGTTCAAGACAGGGTGATGCTCAATGGAGGTGACAACAAATAGTAGCGACGTTTTTCGATCAGATCATCAGGGTTAGCTCGATAGGCGCCGTAGCCATATCGCACTCAAGACAATTGATGTTCAACGAAGTACTAGCCCGTAATGCCTTCCAGGGTCAAAGTTTTGAGCCGTAAGACGAGAGGCAGAGAATGATGACGGAATTTGCAAAATGAGGCTCTGAGACTTAGGCGCCCAATAGACCGCAGCCTCCTCCTCACGTGAACCTGCATCAGGCTGTGAGATGCGGGGTTTTCTGCATGATTATTCTCTCATCAATCTTCCGTGAATGTATCCATGCTAGAATAATTACCATAATTGGATTCCAGTTCCAAAGAGAGGCATATTGAAAGGAATGGCGGAGAACGAAGGCGAGTATCCGGTGGTGACTATTCCTCTGGCTTTGGCACTAACTAACATAGAAGCAGAACCCGATCGGCCTATGCAGTTCTTGGCTACAGACTGCAATGTGTTTTTTGAACAAATCATCAATACCAGTTCCGTGAATCATCAAGAAATCATTTCTCAGACAATCGTGTATCGAGATGCGTTTAGTGCCTTGACATCATTTTTATGTATCTTTAGCGAGCCTGGCTCTTCCCTGGACTACCGACTCCGAAGACATGAATCCATCCAAGATATTATGATCCGATTATTAGAATTACTACGACAGAATCTATTCATAGGTCTGTTACCTTCTCCGAATGCTCATTGATTGTATCGAATTGTGGCCAACTAAGATCTTTTAGTATCGGATTTCCTCCCAAACTCGAGTTCCGAGCGTCCGCAGGGTTCAGGATCAGAGGCAAAAGCCGCTTTGGCTGGCATCAAAGACTCGCTGAAAAGTCTGAACAAAGTTGCAATAAGTATCAGACAGTCATCCAGGTCGTACGCACTCACCTTGGCTCGAAACTTTGCAACTTCGAATCGAAGCCTGGAGGACCTCGAAGAGCTTGTTTTGACATCGCTTGAAACACTTTACCCTAACGCACCTGAAAGTCTACGCGAGCACATTTGCAACACACTCACGGACAGGTACGCGAGGCTAGAGTATAGTGCATATATAAACGGCAAATCTCGCTCCAGGTCTTCGAAGCAACCTCCAGGTGGAGAGGCCATTCCGAGGCCGAACAACGACGAGGCACCCGTCCGACAGAGCTCGATTATTTCAAGATCTAACACCGTGGAGTTTGATCACATTCAGAAAAGGGCACAGGAGAATAGCCCAAACTTTCAACAGAAACCACTCTCGTCGCTTGACACCGGGCTCCTACGTCAAAGCTTCAACAGTGAGAAGATCAAGAGCTCTCAGTCAAAAAGAACCTTGTCTGTTTATGAGAGCGATGGTAACTTGCATGAGCCCGAACCACCCAAATTTGAGGCTGGTGAAGCTCAGATTCAATGCGAGTGGTGTTATGAGCTTCTCGACCGATCTGTTGTGCGGAACAATAGATGGTCAAATATTGGACGGTAAGTTGACAGTCGGTTTCAGAATGACGATGGGCTAATAGCGCTTCTGAATCAAGGCTTCACTACAAGCGTGATCTCAAGCCATTCCCATGTGTATCTGAGACGTGTGGAGAGTCTCGTCCTAGCTTCTCATCGCGAAAACAATGGCTTCAGCATATGAGATCGAAACACTCCACGATTTGGCCTCGGTCTCTCTATGGAGAGATGATGTGGGTCTGCCGCGATCATGTTGAGGATGGCGAAAGCATTCCGTACACATTCTCCTCTGAGAGCGACCTCGGCCAGCACATGCTACTGATGCATCGTTCGAAGAAGCGGTTATCTGGCAATGAGTTCACAAAGTACTTTGAACAGCGACCATCACTTATCGAAACCACGTCGCCTCCATCTTGCCCATTATGCTTGTTCGTGGTTGAGGCAAAACAAAATTCTTCTTCTAGATACGGCGAAGGCATACCAGAATCGTCTACCATGGTCCAAGAGAACAACAAGATTCAGAAAAGTGTAGATTCCCGCGTCAGTTTTGTTGATGACGTCAAGCCAGCTTCTGATGCTGGTCCAGGTTCTGGTGATAACTTGGGAGGTGACTCATCCACTCTTTTCGCTTTGGAATTACACATCGCGGACCACTTGCAATACTTGCTTGTTATGTCACTGCGTCTTATGGCAACTCTGGAGTATGGTACAGACGATGAATCTTCAACTGATCCGCATGGGTCGAGTGATCCGGCAACAGGATCCGTTTCCTCTATGAAGGATGGTCTAGATATGGACGCTTGGTCCGACGAGATGTCAGCGTTGGCATTCATTTCGGACCCAGAACGGCTCCAGCTAGAACAGAAGAGATCCGACGAGGAGGCAGCTGAAATGGAAAGTGATCACCCATCCCACGAAGAGGTTCAGTGGAACGGCCTCAACCTTTTCGTGGATAACGCCAATGGAGAAGACTTGATCCTTCGGCATTTCAGCAGTAAACAAAAAGACTTTTCACAATTAGAGTGGGATAAGAAGTCTGTTAGAGTTCTACGACAGGAGCTTGCAGAAGCACATGGCGAGCATGTTGAAAATGCGTATCGGTGGAGGGAGATCGGCCTTCTCCAAGGGCGAATCTTTGATCAATCTAGAGATTTGGACGATCTTGATCAATCCCTTGAGGCATTCAAGACGGCAGCAGAAACACTACCGACCGAACACCCTGTTACATGGCAAAACCTGGCAGATCTATCTACTCGCCTAATCGATCAATACAAAATAGAGAGCCACCGAGTGGATCTTGACTATGTTATGGAGATAACGGAAAAGGTTGTCGCCACGAACCCACACCAGCAGCGGGATAATTATATGAATCTCAGCTACCTACATCGGTGCCGATATTCCCAGACTGGCGAGGAGCAAGACTTGATAAACGCTATCCAGATAGCGCTGCAAGCCAAGGTATTGGTTCCAGCAGACGATGATAAACAGGCAGCGTACCATCACCATCTGGGAGAACTATTGACACTAGACTATTGGAGAACCGGTGTCGAAAAGACTATTGTTGAGGCGATATCTGAACTACGTCTAGCATTAGACTGCGCGACCGAGGAAGACGTCAAGTATAGAGAGTACTTGGCAGCTTTATCAGCTGGGCTTGATAAGAAGTTTGCAATGTCAGGGTCCCAAGAGTATTTGGACGAAGCCATACAACTTATGAGACGATCAATCGCCCTTGGTGATAAACGCGATCCCAACTATCTGAGACGCCTGGACAGCCTAGGGGTCATGTTGGGCGAGCTATACGAGAAGACTGGTGCAACAGACGCCCTCGAAGAAAGCATTCAGGTTGCGCGGAACGTTGTAGCTTCCACACCTGAAAACGACATTGATGACGCAGAGCGCATGGCACACCTCGCGGCTCGGCTTGAAGATATCTTCCAAAGAACCGGTGAATTGGAAACGCTAGAGGAAGCTATTGATCTTTCCACGGCTGCGAAAGTCCTTACCCCAATAGAGCATCCTAGCTTCCACGTTTACTGCCACAGTTTGGCAGCTAGAACGTTTAAACTGTTCCACAGAACCGGATCAATGCAGCATATAAGAGATACTTTTGAGTACAGCAGCGAAGCTGTCAAACTTTTACCAGATACCGACGTCAACATGGCCATGTATCTATGCCTCCTGGCAGACTTGAGGCTGGAGATGAGCTACGATCTGGGCAAAAGTGACGGCGATGGCTATTACTACGAGCAGGAGGAAGCACTTCGCTTATACGAACGGGCTCTCAGCCATGGATATTCTGCGTTGCAATCTCGCTTGCAGGCTGGTCAAAATCTTTTTGAGGCAGGCTTTAAATTTCCAGAGCGGAATGGCGCCTTTGAGGCTACGAAAATGACCATCGGTTGTCTTACCCATTTGCCATTCGCAGACCTTGAACACCTAGACAAACAGCGTATTCTTCAAACAACAGGGTGGATTACATCCGAAGGTGTTGCTGCTGTGCTGGATCAGAGGCATGCTCCTTTTAAAGTTCTTTCCTTGCTGGAAGAGAGCCGCTGTCTAGATGCTAATTCTCGTGCTTATTGCCTGGATGACTTTGAGCGCCTCCGCCAAGCACATCCTTCAAAGTTAGATGAGTTTCTTTCTATGCGAAAAGACCTACGAAAGCCGATATTTGTTCCACCAACCGGCTTCATTGGCAACTCGCCCTGGAGAGCTCAGTCAAGAAGACGCTACCAAGCAAGCGTGGAGTGTGAGAGAATAGTGACCGAAATTCGAAATGAACCAGGCTTTTCTAACTGGCTAAACCATGAGGATGAGTCAAGAATGTTAGAGGCCGGTGCAAAAGGACCTGTTGTTGTTTTAACCACGGGTAAAACTGGATCCGCCGCCATCATCATCCATCAAGACACGATTGAGGTTTTAAGACTACCTGATCTCGATTACGATGAAGTTGTGGAGAAATCAGATTCGCACGGCAGAGTTACAGTAGTAACCTTATTGTGGCTCTGGGAGACAATTGCCAAGCCAGTTTTGGACTATCTTGGCCTATCGCCGACTCCAACCGACAACCGCCCTCGTCTGTGGTTAATTCCTACCGGCCGTCTAAGCTACTATCCAATTCATGCGGCAGGGGACTATACAAGCCGAACATCGGACCCTGAATCAATTTTGGATTATGCCATTTGCTCTTATATTCCATCTATCAAGGCCTTGAACATGGCTCGGGAAAGACCTGTAGCAAAGCCTGAGAACGCGAGAGCACTTATCGTTGGCAGCGAAGACGGTTCGGTTGCTCCCACCCTCCGATCTGTTTCCAAGGAAATCTCCACCTTGGATATGATCTGCGAATCTCGAGGGTTTGGAGTATACCAGCTAAATCATAAAGAGGACATCGTACGAGCCCTGACGAGCTGCACCCTATTTCACTTTGCAGGTATGTTCGTTGGCAGTAGGGAAGATCCATTCGAGAGTCGGCTTTTGCTCTCAACTGGCTCAATCACAGTGAAGGATATTATAGATGCCACTCCACGGCTTCATCCACCATATCTTGCTTACCTCTCATCCTGTTCCACGGCAAAGACATATCAAGATGTCTTCGCCGATGAATGTCTTCATGCAGCTGGCGCTCTTCACATGGGAGGTTTCCGTCACACGATAGGAACTTTGGGTGAAGTCGGTGACGAGCTCTGCTCTGAGATTTCGGGTTTGTTTTATGGAGCTTGGGCAGAGAGAGAGTTTTCAGATGATACTGTTGCATTATGTCTTCACGAGGCAACCAGACAATGTAGGGATCGGTGGATTGCTAGGAAGGAAGAGCTCATGACTAGGGAAGGGAACATCCACCGTGGCATTACGCTTATCGAGGATGATGATCACAGAGCAGTCGAGTGGGCCTCCTTTGTTCATTTTGGGCCATAGATGTTTTATGTAATATGTAAAGATAATTATTAACGAATTTCAAAGATATAAAGACATATAAAGTGAAATACTTGTATAAACAGCTTTATCCAATTGGTATTATATTTACAAAGTTAAGTTCTCTCTGTTGATTTAAGCTCTCAGCCACAAGTCTCAAAATAATACATCTAGCTCACAACTTAATTAAACATTATACCAAAATGCCTGACCAATAGCTACAGCATGAAATATTTACAAAGTAATAGTACCTTTTGCCAGTCTATAGCTTCCGGCCTTAAGATGCTACCTTATAGAATATATAACCTAGTCTTATTAGGTCTTAGGTAAATAACTGTGGGTAGTTCTTATAGAGATATACTTTTAACTTTCTACTTTCCCAAGCACATTCTTTCAACTTTGCTGAGCAATACAGTTTCTGCAAGCTTGCCTTCCCCCTTCCTCCATCGGTAACTAGCCCTAGAGCAACATCTATATATTGACCTACCAATTGCCTTCATTCTAAGTTGCTCGAACCATCACTCTGCGATATCACTGACCACTGATTGGGAGTCTACCTCTGACTGACTAGGCAGAGCGAGTTCCAGTAGGCTGGCCAGCAGGAGGAGTTCCACTGCCCGAAGGAGGCTGACCTCCCTGACCACCGCCACCACCACCTCCACCAATGCCACTGTCCAAAGCATGGCCACCATCGCTGGCCAAATATCCAGCAACGCCGTAGTACTCATCCGAGGTGTAGTCCGCAGTAGTGTTGATACCGATCTGGATCCAGGCAAAGATTCCATCCTGAACAGAGTCTCCCAGATAAACATACTGAGGGAAAGGATCATAAGACTCATCGGCCTGAATAACAGACCACATATCCTCCTCGTTGGTGGTTACTTCAACATCGTTAGTGTTGTAGGGAGCAAGAGCTTCAACCTCTTCACGGAGATTCTCGGGCCAGAAAAGCTGTCCAATGTGTTGAACAGGGCTGTTATAGACCTGGATTGTGCCGTTGGAAGAGACCGATGCATTGGCGTGAGTGAGAAGATGAGTATGGGTAGCGCGTCCCTCGTAATGACCAGGGAAGATGGTTTCAAACTGAACAACACCATCGTGGTCGGTGATTTGAATACCGCGGAGGAAAGTGGTGTTCAGACCAGCTTGGGAGCTGACGCCGGAGTAAACACCAGTGGCATTGCAGTTCCAAACGTCGGTGGCCAAGTTGGGAACTCCATTGCAGGTAGAGACGTCGACGTATTGGACCTCGAGGAACAGAGGGACACCATCGCAGAACTCCTTTTCGATGACGTTGGATCGCAGGTATTCGCCGACGATGTAGTAGGGACCAGCGGTGATCTCGGGTGACAGGATACAGCTGGAGTTGGCGCCAAAGACTGTCTCGAGAGGAGTGAACATGTTATTCTCTGAGACTCCAGTCTTGTTGTGGTTGACAGCATCCCACTTGACAATATCATCTTCATCACGGCGGAGCTTCTTGGCGGCTATTAAAGAATTAGTACCAGAAAGAAAGTTGAAAGGGGACTTTTAGCATACCAGTCTTGATGCCAAGTCTCTTACGAAGGTTCTCAACCTTTTCTGCTCGACGAGCAATCGAACGGGCCTTCAACTCCCGAGCGTGCAGAGAACCTGAGCACGCATTCAACGATCGCTGACCCAAGTTGGCGATGGTATCACGGGTCTGGATCTGTCTCTTAATCTTTTGATGATCATGCTTCTCACCAGGATGAGCAGAAACAAGACCAGCGAGAACGAAAGCCGCTGAAGCGAGGGACTTGAGAGAAACCATGTTGAACGAAGAATTGATGAGTGAGAAGGTTGTGAAGAAGCATATTCAGGAGCGATTGAGTTGTCTTTTATATATAATACATTCCATCGGATTGGTGGCTCGGAGAATCGAGACTTGCACGTCTGTTACGCAACACCGATTCGAGTGGATGCCTCAACTTTGGTGGCGGCATAATGAATGAAGCATTCGCGTTCACTTAGACCTCCCACAACCCGAAGATTCTGTGGGTCTTTCGGTTTTTTTCAAGGTTATAGGAGCTAAACGTCATCGAGATTGGGCATGCGCTACGGAAACAGGTGGGGGAAGTAATCCGAAATTTAGAGAATTTTACTGGTTGGAATAAGAGTGCACTTCCATAGCGGAATAAATGCATTTTCGGTCCGTGGCCTGAAAGATCCCTGAATGCGACAGATGCATTGTTGGAGAGTGAAGGACTCATTATTCTATCTCTAAGAGTTGCGTAGCGGTGAGACTAACTCTCGCCATGAGCACACTTGAAAGCCTCTATCATACGCTGAGCCCCATCATCAGCATACATCATCTCTTCCATGTCGATACTGCTCTGAATATGCTCGTAAGCTCGAGGTCGCATCTCCTGCTCATAAGCAACAATAGCCCGCTCTAGAGCTTCTGCATCAGCTTTCTGATCATAGCTTCCTTGATGAGCCCCAGTTTCAGCAATGATTTGGTCGAATAGGACGAGCGCGTCATACATGGCTTGGTTCACGCCTTCACCATTTGGAGTAGCGAGATGCGCAGCATCTCCAAGTAGAACAACGCCGGGAACGCGTTCCCATCGAGGTAGATCGTCGTGTACATCTTCATCATTAGAAGAGAACAAGGCCTTGTCGAGGCGATAAAGTGGCCAGGGTCGCCATGGTCCCTCAGATGCCTCGATTAAACGTCTCAAGTCCTGTGTCCAAGTCTCGTAAAAGCCTCCAGGCCCAAGCATTGTTTTTCGCGCTTTCACCATACCGCTTGGATCAGCATCACCACCGGGACGCGTCAAGGATTCGGGTGCCACTACGCCCATGTATATTTGGTATGAGGCATCGGATAATTGTTGGACTGCGAGGGTGGATTTGGCACTCATTGCCATGGCTGTTCCTTTTCCTGCTATCTGTTGCGCGAGTTTGTATTGTGAATTGTCTGGGCATATTCTGCCTTCAATAAATGATTTGCCAGAGTAGATGGGCTTAGCATCAGTGATCTGTGAATAATGTTAGCTCGTGAGTCTCGTTAATGTAGGTCATTGATACTCACGAGGGGCCGCACTTTGCTCCAAGCACCGTCTGCTCCGACAATGAGTCGAAAGCCACTCTCTGTCGATCCATCGCGAAACTTGAGAGTCAAATCACGCGCATCCCCATTTTCTTTCTGGTGAACGACATCCAATATCTTGCCCCAGCGAATACGATCAGTTGGCAAAGAATTGAGCAACAACTGTCGCAGCTGTTGACGATCGATCTCTGGTCTATCACCACCATCATCGTCCCCAAACGAAGCCCGAAACTTCCCTTGAAAGTCCATCAAGGTCATCGTTGTGGCATCGTATCGAGCCAATGACTTGAACTTCTCATGAAGGCCTGCGCGACGTAGCGCTTCCTGGCCTGATTCTTTGTGGATGTCTAGTGTACCGCCTTGGCTTCTGAGGGTTGATGTCGGAGATTCGTCGCGCTCAAAAACGACATAATTGGTGCTTGCGGTCTGGAGCAGACGTGCTAACATGAGGCCGCATGGGCCACCGCCGATAATTGCGATTGGTGGAGCAGTTGAGACTCCCATGTTTAAGTGTTTGAAGGCGTTGCGGGACCAAAAAGTGGTAGAGATGAGTCAAGCTGTTTATATAGACGGGCTTTGGATGTCTTTTATAACTTACTATAGAATAGATACTACAACGCGAAAAATAGGCTTTGTTGCCTTGCGATCTTTCATGCGTGATCTCATTTCATGATTGTGATTGGTCAGACATTTACTCAAGTAGTCCTTCGGGCGGGAGTAAGACCCGAGGAAATCTCACGCGTGATATCATATGTAGTTTTTGGTGTTGGTTCGGGATTTTCTATCTCCCGACTTGGAAATGGGAATGGGCACTAATAATCACGGTTAATTCTCACTATTATCAGTCAGCTAACGAGCAAAGACTTTCCTTAATTTTACTTATCTGAATGCTTCATTCCTTTTGCAGTTGTTAAGTCTTTTGAGGATATAACTTGTTAAAAGTGATTGGTTTACCCTACAGAGAACGGTGGACGCGAAACGTAGCCACGAACGCGTAAAATGAACTACTAAACACAGCCACAGCGATAAGATACCAAGCCACTGTTCGCCAAGCACCGCCAGGACGCAAGCGATATTCTATTATTAGAATGCAACAACCTCTAATTGACCAATTTATTACAATATCTAGTGAACAGAGCATGGGACAAGTGTAGCACAGCTTAAAACACTTTTATAGAAGAGAACAATATTTACTCTCGTAGCAGAGAAGTCACGAGCTAAGTAGCTGTAGGACCAGGTAGAAATGTTGTCCTTCCTTAGTTCTTGATCTCAATCACCTCGCTCCTCGTCTCATGCTTTGGGGCGCGATCCACAAGTGGCTTCAGGCCTGGTAGCGCGACAACAGTGATAGCAAGTGCCATCTCAAGCATACTCATAGGGTCTAAGACAAAGACGTTAGAAGCTGACTTGGTATTGTCCGTGAAAGGGATGACTTACAAACAAGATTCTCTTGGCCAGTGCCAACCTTGAGAGTGACAAATCGCACAATGGTGGTGCAGATGGTCAGAGCTCCAAGCACGAAAGTAGCAGTGACACCCTTGGAGGGCTGAAGAATACCCTGGACCAGCAGGATGAGAGGGAGGGCGTAGACTGGGGACTAATTAGTATCTGGTGAAGTGCGCCAGGCAGAAGAGAATGTCAGCATACCGGCAAGATAGCAGGCCAAGTTCAGAGTAAAGTTGAGAATGAAGGGCTCAGGTGCATAGAAGACACTGCAAGCACCCTCCTCCTGAGACCACTGGACGGAAACATCCTTTCCACAGAAGAAAGTATCATCCCAAAGGATCGCCATGTATGATGCACAGACAAAGGCAGTGATACCGTATAGAGCCTTTCGCATACCAGAACTCATGCCGGTGGAGGGGAGGAAGTAGGCCCAGTAGAAAGCAAGCATGCTCATCTTGGGGAAACCCATGCCGACATCGTAAAAGTAGTTGGAGGCGAATGAGATCTGGATACAGAAGTTAGTCGCGTGGCGCACCGGGGACACTGATATAGTTTCACCTTGGAGAGCTTGACGGATGTCTCGTACTCATCCATGACACCCATCTGGAAAGTCAGAGTGTCGCAGATGATAAGGGCGAGAGCATCGACGGCAGACAGAAGCAGCAGGTAATCGGACCAAGTCAACTTCTCACGCGCACGGAAGAGACGCGCGTAGATACGAAGACCAACAAAGACATAAGAGGCCGCCAGCAAGATCCATTCCGAGATCTAAACACTTGTGAGTGCACGGCCTGGTACAAGGCGACATATGAAGTGACTTACCATGCAGTCCTTTCCATCAATGAAGAACGCCATTGTGAAATCCGATTGTCTTTCAGTCCAAACAACGGGAAATAAAATGGTGCAACCGCGGCAATACAGAAAAAGAAAAGGAATTAAGGTTCACAGGACTGCAGGTATACTTTAAAATTTCCCAGTTCATGGTGCTTATTTAATGCGCCGCATGGTTACAGCACCAGCACCTCGGCTACAGAAGAAAGAGAGAAAAACAGAATCGAACGAGGTACTGCATAGAATGTAACAGTAAAAGGTCCCTCAGGATCCATGGGGTGAGTTTTACCCGCTGCAAGTGTACGGCACAAGTCGGGCCAGGGAACAGAACAAGCAATCGCATTTCTGCTTTACGGGATTTTAATAGAGAAAACGACAGGGGTCAGCATTTTGACATGGGGGCTAAGACTGGAGGGGTTGTAACCGAGAGGTCTTTATTGGTCGGGTTGGAGTTCCGTTGATATGCAAACGAGAATAAACCTGGGACCAACGGATGTAACATGGGAAAGGATTTGGACAGGGGAAGAGTGTTGAGACGATGTGTGTGTTGGTTGATCTTGGGTTTTGGGAGGGAGGGAGGGAGTCATTTTGTTAATGCACCAATGAGGGATTCATCGTATTGTCAGTTGGTTTAAGATTCTCACACGTTTCGATAAAACTTTGCATTAAACTCAAAGTGAAAGTAAAGAATTCATGCATGATGATCTGATCTATGGTAAACTTGTGTATTCTATTTGTATATTTATTATACATAACTTGGGTCAGTCAGACCAACTGTCATGTCACTCTTATTCCCGGCCATTTCCCATTTTGTTGGTCCACTTACATATCTAATGCAACGCTTACATCCATCCTACCATCCTCTATCATTTATCTTACAGCCCACACTCGCTCACCCCCGTCCCGAGTTCCAGTCACCGTCTTCTCTTCGCTGGTAGGTCACACTTATGCGGGCCGACTTGTAGATACCTTGAAGGTTGGTCAGCTCCACTTCACTGCCGGAGTCTTCTTCGGCGCCCGCAGCCACGCGTGCCGTGGAGGCGTACAGTTCTCTGTGGTGGTCACGGCCGCTGGACAGCTTGTTGAAGTGACTTGATGCCGTCGCTGTACCTGAGTGTTTGTTGTAGCCTGAGCCTGTCTGAGTGGTGTTTTGCTTGGAGGAGCGGAGGCCGAGGCCGTGGAGGAGGGATTTGAGGGCGGGGAGAGATACGACGACTATTGCGGCGGCGATCTCTGTCATGGAGAGGACGTCTGTTGAAGTCAGTAAATCTGTAATGATGGAAAACTCGAAGTTGATCGTGTTGACTCACAAACATTGGTCCAGGCGTGGATTGCCTCGACTGTTGCAAATCTACCGATGCTTGCTCCCAATGTGATAAGTCCAGATGCAAAGATTGCAACAAGACCAGCCTTATAGCGCCTGCTGAGCTGTAGACCAAAAAGAAGCGGAAAAGGCAGTGCAAATACTTTATGCTGTCAGTGATTTTATGAACAAAATCACACTGAGATGAACATACCAAGCATGTCGGAGATGAGGTTCATAACCCAATCAATCCGAAAGACCGTCTTTGAGTCAAACGTGCTGCATTCTCCATCGAGATCCCAATTGACAGATACATTGGCGCCGCACCAAAACGTATCCAAGAAACAAGTCGTGACCATAAACGACCCCGTCAACGCAGTAACTCCATAGAGGGATTTTCGTAGCAGCGGCAGTGTTTGTGGAATAAGCTTAAAGTAAAGCGCCAACAGCGCCAGCTTGGGAAAGTATATGCCCGTATCGTAGAAATAGTTTCCCGCAAACGACACCTTCAACAACGTGATCTGATCCTCAATACTCCGCGGCGGTGCACTCGGATCATATTCGTCCATTCCTCCCAAGTTATACGCAGCCGTGTCGGTTCCAAATAACGCAGCGGCATCGACTAGAGAGGCGATGAGAAACCAATCGCTGACGGTGAGACGCTGGTGTTGTCGAATTGTTCGAAGGGCTAGACGGGCCAGCACGAGAAGTGTTGATATTCCGAAGAGCACGGCCTCGATGGGCTGCATCGTAGATCGCGGTTAGCAAGCGAGTCATGGTATTGATCTTGCCAAGAAATGCAGATCTTTGCTCAGGACAGATCGGAATGGTAACTTACCACCACGGCCTCTTTAGCGACACCAGTCATATCTCAAGCTACAAAGCAGACACTTCAACTCATAAACGAAAAGATTCAAAAATTAAAGACCAAGATTCAGGTCTAACGAGATGGGGTTGGCATCGATTAAATGAAAAGCCGAAGCATTTCTTCTGTGACGTCCTGCATACAGCCTGTGTGCGGCGGTGCCGGTTCCGAAATCAGCACATGAGAATCATTATCATTACACTACAGCACAACCACAATAAAGCAGCATCATGATCTTTCACAAAAGCACCCAGTGCCGGGGCAGGCACACACACGAGCTGACACACCACAAATGTCCGGACCTTTTGTGAGACAGGTATTATATGCAACTGGCTAAAAACTGTCAAATCCAGGGGTAAAGTGGTCAATGTCAGATCGCTTCACGACGCCACCAGATACGGGGCGCTGTTGGTTTACAAAGAACTGATGAAGCATATTCTACTGGGAATATGCATGCAATGATCCGAACCACTCTATCATTAATCTCAATATGCAGCAGGGAAAAAGCAAGGATTCGAAACGGTCGGTGAAAAAAAGGAGCTTATCGGACGGGACCAAAAAGCATGCAAATTCCCGCAGGACTTCTCCTTCGGCCCTTTGACATGTACTGTTGGAAACTGATTTTCATGCGTCTGCGGCACAGTTCAAGGAGATTATACGCTGGAGATAACATGTACCAATTGATGTTTGATCTCGAATAGGGAGCTCGGAGGGACTTCCCCCAAGAGATCGACACGCGAGAAGGAATATGACCCCTGTAGCCAAGACGTGATTCGAGCATGGGTATTGGCCAATGTGCTGCTAACCGAGGAGTCTCGGGCCGTAAGGGTTTATTGGTTGCATGCCGCTTTTTCCGAGATCTGAAACGGGGATAAAAGTCGCTCGAGTGAGAGACAAGCTTTGCTGCAAGAGATTTATCAGGAGGAAAATGTGCTTTGATCAGCGTTTGAATCGTCGCTTGGAAATATCTCCACGATTGAAAGCGCAGATCAATGGACCGTGAACTTGGCTCTCGGGACTCTGTCAAAATGCCTTTTTCAGTAGCCGAAAATTGCATGCAAAACATAAACAAGCAAACACAATGGGCTGATGCTCAATAATCATGCCATGCCCCAAAACCAACCAGTCTCAAAACCGTTTAGTCAACATTACAAAACCTCCTGCTAAACACTGGTCGAAACGGAATGACTGAAACAATCCCAGGTCCGTTCCCACTTGGTTCTAGAGCTTCATTACGTTGCACTTTTTAACCTTAGCTGAAAGCTTGTCTTTAGCCTTTCGCAACGGGCGGGCGCAAGACTCCTTACCTTATTTGTCTAGACCAATCTACTAAATTGCCGAGATTATGAGGCCTTTCGCGAGCTTCGGAGATTTCTGTCTCTGGATTTATTCCCCGGCGGCGAAGTAGTTTGTTATTTAAAGTCTTAAAGGACGCTGTATACGTCGCATCTTGAATGGAGATCTGTCGAGTCCTCCGTAGTGAGGCTTCTGATGAATCCGCTGCGGCTGAAGTCGAGGTTACATCGGGTCTCGGGTTCGCATTCTAGAGACCCGAGTCTTGCCGCAGAAGCAAAATCCTTGGATAAAATGGCATGTCAAAGTATAATGCGGAACCGAGTAACATTCGAAAAGCAAGCATTATAAGTGTCAACTGCAATCCAATCACCCGATATCATCTCGCAGAGTTGACATGCCCAGAGTTCCAGGCACATCATAGATTGACGCCTTGTCTTCACGAGTCGGCCTATCCTGCCCCGTCGGTATTCAGAAAGCTCTTTATACTAAGGCAAGTAAACAGTTATGAATGGTATCTGCGCGGACTTGAGTGGACAGCGGCTCATGTGAATGGGCTTACGAGAATGGTTAGCGTTCTGCAGCAGCAGGGTCTAATCGACAGGCCTGAGAGCATCAAGAGAGCCCGTTTAACGGATCTGGCATTAGTGTAGTTACCTCGTGAAACATAAATCACCTAACCCCCTCTACTTAGCACATTTCGCAAACTCCTCTAACTTGGCTTACCAACCGTCCTCTGCCTCGAAGCAGACCTCAAACATGACCCGAGAAGAGACAGGCGACTGTGATTGATAGTTAAAGCTTATGGCGTCTCAAGGGAACCTTCAACAATTTCAGACCCATACACAGAAAAATCCATCGTGGGATGATTGAGATCAATAAGCCTGAATAAATCGGGTGGCACCGGTATGCTAGACCAGAATAGCGAGACCGCTGTCAGCAACCCAGCGCGGGGACTGGCGAAGTAAGTACACAAAACTCAGTACCTAGAACGCCTAAAGAGCTTGAACGGTTTTGGCGCGAGTTGCCTGACTATAAGCGACACTGTGTCTTGAGGTGTCATCAAAACTCAAAATTTGGTTGCCCTGATGATCCAGGTCACTGCTTTTCAAGCTTTCATGTCCTAGTATCTCTTTTATCACTGCAGATTCGAAATGACATTTTATCTCCTATACGGAAGTACTGCCACGACACAACGTAAACCTTTCAGTGTCTATCAGTATTACAGGCTGAGAAGCCTGCTCTGAGCGATGTGACACCTCGTAGTTATAAGGTTTGACATCTCTCCGCACTAATCGTCCCCGCCAGATCAGCCGCTGATGCTTCCCCACCATCATGACCGTTGGGTGACTTCCCAGTGTGCTTGTACACTGTATTTACATGACTATTATTTTGACCTGATGCGCCTTCTGCGGCTTGGTGGGTGGTGTGTTTTCGCGATGGCGGTGTGTTGTCGAACAACCTAGGGGATCCCTTCTATGATCTGTCATTTGTTTTGAGTATCCCCAGAGGGCTGTTACCAATTTCAGCGTCACAAGATAACTACACTGTAGCACTCTCGTCATCTGCGTAGGCAGCATAAACTTTAACCTTATGGCCAGCAGGCATTTCCAGAGGTGAGATGACCATGAAATGGTCGGTGCCTTGCAACGGCGCTCTTTAAGGTATATTAAACTGATACTATCTCTAAGAAATCTTGTTCCGATGCCCCATCTGCAACATATCTTCATCTCTTGTACTCAGTCTTGATCACCATCTACCTCCTAACCAACAGCACCCAGATCAATACCATCATGGCCGCGCGGGAGTTACTCATCATTATTCTCAACCACACCAACGAGGAGCTCATCGCAGAGCCTGAATGGCCAACCCTCAGCCATGGCCAATGGGCCAAGACACCAGACATTCAGCCGCCGCAGACGATCTTAGCAGGCGAGAGTGGCATGCTGCGTTGCAAGTCGACTCACATAGGCGGAGGTATTGACGGTTCAATCACATACCGCATCGTCGGATTTGAAGGGAGGAACGAGGTCGCGTTCATGTGGAATGTCCCATATGTTGGGGCAAACAAATTTGACGCCTCTAGTGCTATATCTGACTTTGCAGTTGAGATCTTGGGTGGGCGGGGTAAGGAGGCTGTTGTTGTCTTTGTGTTTGGTGAGTTAAATGCTTATGGGGGCAGCGTTGAATTCTAATGATCTTGTAGGACCAGCCAAGACGGCAGATGTGAACCCGGGTGATGGTGATGGTGTGTGGGCAGCTGTTACCAGGTATCCTATCGAGTGTGCCAAGAGCCTCGTAGGTGGCTCCAACCACCACTGAATCAACACTGTGTCATTGTATTTATGCGTGATATGGAAGTTATTCTGTCATAGCTCTGTTTAAGATTGAATGGATTATATCAATTGGATGCCACATAAAGTTCAATTTGTATAGGTTATGGCATGTTCCGCGGACTAATGAAAGTATACCCTTCGGCTTCCGTCGTTTGTGGCTGCTTACTCCAAAAGATTAACGTTACCCCGCCTGCACCCTCCCCAGCCTAAAACGGTGTGAGAGAGACTGTGGCCTAGACGTTGTTTGTCGCTTCAACATTTCGCTGATAACCATGGACTTTGGGGTCCGCTCTTGAGTGCAAGAATGATTAGTCCACCATCTAAATAACGCAATGGAATGGTTCACGCTCACTTGGTAAGCTTTTCCGCTTGTTGCTTTATATCAGTCTTTGTCTCGTCGAGCTTTATATAGGTAGTGAAAACGTATACACCCTGTATTTGGTCACATCAGCTCTGTTGCGTTTTGCTCAGCTTGGAAATAACTCACGAGAACACCACTCAGAAGATGGAGAAACCAGGCAATGAATGCAAACGCAAGGGCTGTCCTCCACGAGGCGCAACCCGCCGAGTTAATATTAACCGTCCCGATAGGTCCGACTCGCCAGAAGCGACCCCAGTAGTAGCCCCAGTAATTATAGTACCAACTGGCAGAGCAAGTGTGACTCCCGGTTCTCTATAAAGCTGGTCAGTGGGTGTCAATAGCTAAGTTCTCTGTGGTGATGAGCCTACCGTCTGGAGCAAGCAGTATGCCACGAGCCACATGACAAACATGACAAAGTCAAACGGAAAGCCCAAGAACATGGCCTTGAAAGGCGGACAGAAACAGATGGAGTAAATGATGCCGAGGCACGCGACGACGATGGTGTAGATGATGCGTCCGTCGATATGCACTTCCGCGATGCCCGCGAGGTAGCAGAAGCGAGAGAGAATGCCCAGGACGATTATGGCAGAGGCGAGTTCAGAGAGGCGAAGAATAACAGAAATGACCTTATGCGCGACGCCGGTTTCTGCCATTTTGGACGAGCTGAAGTTGAAGATATGCTGTTGTAGGGTATTTCAAGCGAACTTGATGATTTTGCTGCTTAGACTATGATAAGAGTGCAGAGCAAGCAGTGATGTATATATTCATGAAGCAGCTGGTGAGTCGCTGCACTCGACGTAATTATGATATAAGTACTTTATACATTGGACTTAGTGTGTTTCGCTTGGCTAAGTATTGTGTTTCCCCGTGTCCTATCATAAGACAAACAGTTTCAGCCATCACAAAGCCATTTATTGAAGTGGCATGGATAAGGTAAAGCTCTGTCTGGTTAAATACCATCACATGCAGCAGAATTACAAGTCCTGTATCGTGGCGCTGGTCAACCAGAGCTTACACAGTGCAACTGCATCCACCATTCATTTAGTCCGAGTTGTAAGCCATACTATGATGACTACAACAATCTGGCCGAGATATTGGTAGGGCTTACTCAACTGGGTTGATGGTTGATCAAGCTGTAGTCAATCACATTAACATTGATTGGAAGATAGCCGAATAGGAACTAGATATGTAAAGAAGCCTTAGCATCAGTATGACGTGTTGGTAACATCCACCCAGCTGAAAGACGCAGACAACTGGCAACACCACATGCTGTGGCACATCAAACACCCAAGCCCCTCTGCTCCGCATATTGCGCAAACTCTCCATCCTTCTCCAACTGGGCATAGCAAGTCTCCTCCAGACCAAAACAAACATCGATACCCTCATCCTCCCCAGCATTTCTAACTCCGGCTCTAGACGGAAGTACAAAGAAGAAGCCTTCAAAGTTCGGATGTGGCTATCGGATTGCGGCAGGCTGACCAAAGTTAGTCATGGTTATTGTATGATACCATGGTATGCCAGCCAAAAGCCATGCAGCCAAGACCAAGCACCTAATGCATATCTAGCTTAGACCATTAGAGGCTTGAAGATCCAGCTGTATATCTGATCAGGTTTGATATGTATTCTGGGTTGACAGAGTCGGTGCTCTCGCGTAATACTCGAGCAAGAACTGGCAAGGTCGTCTCTAGATCGCCAAGAATCTTAGCTACAGTTAGAATCTTTGACTGTGGGATAGTGATGTTAGTGCCGATGTATCGATCTGAAATTGGAAAGCTGGTGCGCCCACCACCATTGACGGCATGAACTGCCTTCGACGGTGCACTAGGTTCCGGCTTGAGAAGCCTGGACTTGGCCCGTACAGTTGCACGCCACATGATAGATAAGATGGCATCATAAGCAGAGATCCAAGTTTCTGGTCCCAAACTTACACTACGTTGTGCTTTGAGTAGTTGTAGTTTTTTGTTGGGGAAGTGCCATTTGCGAGTTTTGACAACCGGCATCCCGAAGTCTGCTAGATCTAAGATTATCCGAGGTACTATACAACATCGTCTGGATGTGCTTACCTAACGTTACCCCGCTCCAACATAGCTCACCAGTAGACCTAGTTATTTGCTACCCAAATATCGTTCTCAAGTTAGACTGAGCCATGATGTCGATCCAGTGCACTTGACCACCAGCACTTTGGCCATCGTAGGCCGCCCAAACGGTCTGAACCAGTTGCTTGACAACCCGGATAGGCTTGGGAGGGAGACTACTTTCCAGTATGTTTAAGCGTTCGAGTACAAATCGGCGCCCTTGGCCAACTTCTATACAGCGCTTTGTAGTTACCGGGGAGAAGAGGGTATTGTGATGGATATCCTCGAACAGGGGATCTTGAAGTGGTGCAATTGACGCGCTGCGCAGATCAGCTGATAAAATGTCGTTTAGCAACGTCGGAGTATGCGGCTGAGAATTGATTACTGGTATATCAAGTTTCATAAGGATTCCAGCCGTCAAGCACAGGAGAGGCTGAATGCAACGAGTACCAGAGGCCAACGGAATCTTTTCTAGGATACGTATGATCTCCAAACCCAAGTCCACAACTCGGTACCCGGCGTCGACTCGATCGTCTCCATTCAGCGATGTAACCTGGTTTCTCAGGTCAGAGAAGGTTTGGTACAGGTGGGCCATGGCAGCTAGCCGGTAGGCTTCTGCTATTTGAACCAGGTGTTTTTTAGGAGTTAAAATATCTCCCGTGTCACAAATCTGCTGTTCCGCTGGTATTGGGAAGGACTCGAGGCACTGATGTAGTTCCCTCGCCTCTTTAATATAACGGAGAGCGGCCTGAAGCGACCGTGAACTCTGTCGATGATCCTGGGTCATTCGGGCTCGGAACGCCTTACATAGAAGGATAGAGCGGAAGAAGAGGTCCATGATCTCGGTTGAGACACCTGTCCATGGATGCAGATTACCATGACTGCTCCATGGTTGCGACGACACTAATGAGGTAGTAAGAGGGTCAACAATGTCCGTGTCTTCCGCGTCAATGATGCTACACAGCATGTCCCAATACAGAGTACTGTTATTGAAAAAGAGTAGCGCATCTTGATCATCTTTGGAGAGAAAGTGTTTCGATTGATTGTAGGACCTGAGTATGGCTTTTGTCTCCTTTAGGAACGGGAGGCCAAAGTGCAGTGGGTCAGTCCAGCAAGCTGAAGTGCCAATGCAGAACATGGACAACAGAAGGTGTCGGGGAAGTACATGAGGGCATAGAGTCGTGGTCAATTCCCTCTTGATGGCCTGTACAGCTGCTAGCGTCGTAGTTATAGCAATTCCACGAAAGTGCGGCAGATACTCCGCTAGGTATGCAGCAGCCATGCTTTGCAGGCTATAAGCAAGTCCTTCAGAGTGTGGGAAGTCCTTCAAGGCTACACTGCGATTCAGGTTCTTGGCTGAATCAAAAGAATTCCAAGTAGCACAGACGGTATGAAACCAGTAGTCGATCAAGAATGTGGGAGTGTGTGTCAGGGTCTGAGGAACACCGGTACGGTGAAAGGGCTCACTGGTCTGGCAGGCTAACTGTGGGGTATGCTCCTGAGACGAGTCGGGCGACTTTATAGAGATCACCTCTTGGTCTTGTGTCTCCACGAGATATGTCTCTTTGGAATAGCCGAATGGAGGGATGTCAGCCAACGACGCTAATGGGGATAGATCCTTGAAAGAATCCATGGCGAAACTCGAGAATAAGTCAGATGATTCGTAGTCATTCAACCATTGGCTTTCGTCCGCCCACGTCGTGCAGGTCTCCAAGCCTTGCTCAACAAGTCCAAGATCCACCACTCCAGCCGTTTCTGGGTAGCCAATCGTCAAATCCTCGGCAAGAAAATCACCAAAGGTTTCTCCAAGCGGCTTCCGATCTTGCCAAGGAGAAAGTTCAAAGATTCCCTCTGTAAGAGTAGAAGGTGACCAAGACTCTCGTTCGACTTCCTTGTGACTAGCCCAAACACTAGACGTTTGGTCACTGAGGTCCGGCTGGTCATCATTGGAGCTACTGTTCGATAAGGACAGTTTTCCGGTGTTCAAGTTCTCATGGCCGAAGCTGACTTCATGTTTCGTTGACCATTTCAAATGTTGCTGATACCCAGGACAGCATACATGCTGACTGGTGCACATGATACACTGAGGCCTTGTCTCGTCGCATTTGACCTGAATCCAGTTAGGCGTTCAAGGCAAGGCCTTTACAGTCGAGGTACATTGGTAAATGGAATCTTACCCTCTTGGACTTGCAAGCGATACACCCCTGACGGGATTTCTTGGTGCCCTTCTGCGACATTATCGTAGTTCCTTGAGATGAAGTAGTCTTTGGCGTTGGGCCCCAAGGGCTCGACTTCCACTCATTTGCTATTTTTTCTAGATAACTAGAGGTTAGTGGCGATGGATGGCCCAGATAAGCTGGTAGAAAGGAGGGGGGTTAGATAAGCGCAAGATGATCGTGTGGTACACGTCCCAAACTATAAGCTATGTGAACTAGTTCAGAGATAAGACGCAAGGGACCACAAGACCTCGTTAAAGTGCGGGGTTGCAAGAGTTGAAAGGGGCTGGATGATCATAGATAGCGGCGGATGTGCAGTAGGTATGTGCGGGATGCTAGATATGTCTCCCCGGTCATGTGATCGCGGAGATTTGTAAAACGAAGCCATCCGCATTGAAGCCAAGTCTGAGATATCGAAAGCATCAGCTGTGTAACATGTGGCTTAATCTTGATATAGTAGAAAAAAAAGAAAAGAAAAGGTCTGAGTTTTGACTAATGAATGTAAATATCCCTCTACATTTGATACAATCTCCCTAGGGGTTCACGCCCAACGCTTGGACTTCAGTTCCTTCTAAGCATCCTCGAGATAGTCTCGAAGGATCCCATCTGGCATCTCCATTCCCATCAAGGTTCCATCTCGCTCAAAAAGCTCCCACGAGGTCTGCTTCAGAAACCCAACCTGTTCCTTCACCCAGCCATCTATCTCATCCCTATTCAATTCAGCATTTCCAGCTCGCTGCCGCGCTACACGTTCGCACGCCAGATTAACCCGGTCCCGAAGTCTCTTCAACTTGTAGTCCAGATGAGCATACTTTAGGGCGTTCATGTCCTCGTTCTCAAAGTCGGCGCTCTTGAGGGTAGTTCGGCTATCGTCCAAGTCCGGGTCGGCGAAGCAGTAGCTGGTTACCATGCTCACCCTCTCCGAGCAGTTACTAGCGCGAAGAGCGGCATGTTCTAGATTGCCGCCTTGCATGAGAACTGCTCCGCCGAGGTTAGCGCCACGAGCCTTGATCAGGTTTCCGGCGCCGGTTCTGATAGCTGTCTCCCCGCCTTCCATGTTACTGATATCGCTTAACATGACGACGCAAACAACTGGCACCTGGTCTTTATGCCAGCCATCGATAGGCACGTCATCCCATTGGGACTTGGGGATGCCAGTCGCGGCTTTAGACGGCGGCTGCGGCTTCGCGGGAATCTCGTTGTATTTGTAAACTCCCGCCGTACCACCCTCGCCCAGCTGCACATTAACATAGCCTATGTCGCAGTGACGTTCGAGAGGCTTGAGACCGGTGCCAAAAGCCTCGTCAATTGCGGCTTGGGTGGCAGGATGGTACCAAGCTTGTTTGATAAAGCTAGCTTCCTTAGAGCAGCTAGGTCAGTGTCGTCGACAGACGTGAAACGGCTGTGAAACGGCTGTGAACTCACTTCAGAGTTGGCAGAGTGGCCTCCAATGTAGCAGGGTGCCCTTGACCATGATCTCATATACTTATCCAGGAACTCTTTGCGGAAGATCTCCCGCCGCATGACACGCACGCCTTCCTCCGAGAAGAGCTGGAAGGGCTCCGTGTAGCATACATCTGGGGCGTTGCGTGGCTTGTCAAGCCCTAGCTCGGTGAAGGAGTAACGTGCCGTCGGAGGAGCGAAGTTCAGGTGGATCTGGGGATCGAATCGAGGAGGTTTATAGGCTTCTGCGGCTCGTTGAAAAACACCCTTTATTGTTGCCACTGTGTCTGGCTGCTGTGGTGTGTTATACACAGGCTGGACAGCTACTTGGACACCCGGCATATTATATGCTTTGTTTCGGTTTGGAAAGGAAGAGAATAGCTTGAGGGTAAAAATGTGTGAGTTTGGAAGATCAATCTTGCTGAAGAATGGTATGCATGCCTCATGTCCCGAGTCTTGAATGAATATATATTGCTCTTGGGCCAGATATCTCTTGTTTCGGGAATAGTTATCAACACATTGGCTCTAGTAGACTGGCAGCTCAAACAGTGGCGTATCTGCCCTGATACTAACTGTATTAGTTAAAGAAGCCCGGATAGACTTTCATCTCAATCACGAGATCGTCGTGAACCGCGAAGGATGTGACACTATGATAGGAGATTGACTTTATGCTAGACCAGTTTTGTGCAAAAAGGCCCAGTGGCTTATCGTGCCGGTTGTGCAATACTAACACAGTTAGTCCAGTTCCTTATCGTCACTTCATATGCAGTAATTGTCAACCCCCTGCAAGAACCCAGATACGATGCTTCTGTCATGCTGGCATTCTAGCTCATGGAGATGGAGCACTAGGGCCGATCTACGAGTGGCGGAATCTGCAGTATAGTAAACCTCCTTGGGTGGCATAGTAATGCCCAAGAGCAATGCGGAGCCGGCCGCTTAGCCCGGCAGCTGGCTGCTTAGCTTACTGTGTCACGCCCTATCGCAGTTCAGCACTTGCACTATCGCATTGGTGAGGCATACAATGTGCAAGTTGTGAGCTAGAGATGACATTCAGAACTCACTACTATCATAACTAAAAGCTAGCGACTGAACATGGGGTCAGCCACATCCGTGGCACTTAACCGTCACTTAACCGTGGTCTGGACGTTTTCTACTCGCCAAACCGAGGTCCTCAAGCGCGAACTCTACAGCCAATACCTATTATTGTAACTTAGCTCCCCCTGGGGGCTGAAGCCTCTTTTAACCTCGTAACCTTATCACAGTAACTTAGCTCCTGGGTTTGGTTTCATCCCTCTATTGTGCTATTGTCCCTTGGATTGGCCGCTCATCCAAGATTGCCGTTTCTCAGTCCACTTCGCCCATACAAGCTCTGCCCGCGCTGAGATATCCAGTACCGTCCGAGGCACCACAGAATACCCCAAGCCAACCTCATCCAACATTTCGCAAAAGTCGTTAAAAACTTGCATCCACTCTTTGTCGCTTTCAGGCATCAGCCGCACCCCATCATCCATTAGCCACGGCGTGCCCGCCTCACAGACCACGATCAGAGACCTCTCCATTGTTGCCTTGACTTGTTTCCACGCATCGAGCTCCTGTAGCTGTTTAACTGCGCCTGGCGCTGCATATCGCTTGGCGTAGACCAATGGATCGAAACCGGAACGGTCGGAGATGAACCAGCTGGAAGTCTCTAAAGCTTCCTTCTCGGAGGATGCTTGCGCTTCAAGGATGAGTTGCTGGAGTTGGAGGCACCTGGTTTTGGATGTCAGGATATCTTCGGCTGAATATTTGTGTTTTGCGAGAACAGTTCTGGCGACTTCAGAGATGATTTGTGGCGTGTCGATTGATGTGTCGGCGGGCCGGTGTTCTAGATCAGCCTGTAACTTGTTTACGAGTGTTGTCTTGCCTGTGGATTGAGGGCCGATGATATAAATATTGGGGATATACGCATTCGAAGACATGGTGGCCGTGTTGAAAGTCAAGGTGATGGCATTGCCTCTCTGCCTGTTGAAGAAGTGAGGGGGTCAGCCTGCCGTGTAACACCAACGCCCAATGATAATGAGGATGATTCACCAACAGCTCTGAGCTCGATTCCATTGGATAAGCTCATCTGCACTTTTAGCTAACCTCTCAAGTGCGCCTCCATTTTCTCTTCTTATCTGAACTCAAGCCTCTTCAAGGCACCGAGCGAAAATGGCTTCTCAGAGACCCGATAGAGGCTTTCATCACACGCTGCTTCCACGCTTGAGTCTCGACGACATTGTCTGGGATTCTCAAGTTCCGAATCTCCCATCGCCATCTACTCTAAAGAAAGCCAACCTGATAAAGGTGATCGCCCTTCAAACTGACCTCAAAGAATGCAGGCACTCGATGGTCCTCAAGGTTCAGCCCAACACGCCAAATCGCGCCACTGCCGAGCACCCAACCGATCAATTAATGCTCTTTTCCCTTGAAGCCTTTAAACCGCTCGTTTTCGGCGCCGCAGCAAAAGAGCAGCAGCCAGCGCCAGATCTTCAGCCCCGCACCCGCCAAGAGGTTTCTGACTACAGCATCAAATGTCTCCGCGCTGGTATCATTTTGAACGGCGTGCACTATAATTTCTTTGGGCACAGTAATACACAACTCAAGTCGCGATCATGTTTTCTCATGGCGGCATCGAAGGAAGAAATCTCGACGCTGGTTGAGAGTATGGGGGATTTTACGAAAATGAAGACGGTGGGTAAGAAAGCTAAGCGTATTGGCTTGCTTTTCTCATCTTCCAAAACTGCCATGATCATTGATCCCGACCGATGTGAGGACATTCCAGATATTGAAACAGATGAATATGTCTTCACTGATGGTTGTGGATTGATTGCGCCTAGTCTTGCACAAGAGTTGGCGCGACGAACGAGAATCATTTTTCGAGACAGTCGATACAGGCCTTCGGTCTTTCAGCTTCGATATCGAGGATATAAAGGCGTTGTCACTGTTGATCCTCGAATGAAGAAGCAGAAAGCGTTGCTCAAGCTTCGAAAGTCGATGAAGAAATTCAGCGGCGGCGATGATTATTCTTTTGCAGTCGTTGAGCACTCCAAGGTAGGTCTGCCAATATCCACTATCCACTTTCACTCACCACTCTAGCCCTTCTCATATGGTTTCCTCAACGACGAGAGTATTATCTTACTCCACGCTCTAGGCATCTCGCAAGAAACCCTCCTCTCCAAGCAGCGCAATCACTTCAGCCTCCTCAACAGCGCCAAGTCTGACTTTCGCGATGCTTTTCGCTTCTTAAGCTACGTCAATCGCCCAGATCTCGCAGAACGCGTCCTTCTCGAAGGGCATGAGAGCGTCAAGTCCCAGATCAACGGCCAGGTCAACGATGAACTAAAGAAAATGCTGAACAAACAGGGTGGACAAAAGTGTCGCATCTTTATACAAAAGTCCCGGCTCCTCTTTGGCGTCTGCGATGCTTGGGATGTTTTGAAAGAAGGCGAGTGTGCGGTCAAGGTGACACTGGAAGAGAATGGTTTACCGCATGCTTTGAAGAACACTGAGATCATTGTCATCAGAAATCCATGTCTTCATCCGGGCGATTGGCAAAAGTTCAAAGTTGTTGAGCGACCTGAACTTTCCCATCTGGTTGACTGCATTGTCTTCTCGACGCGAGGAAGAAGACCGGCTGCTGATCTTATGTCGGGTGGTGATCTGGACGGTGATACGTGTAAGTGAATATTGGTCCTTGTACTACCAGTGCTGATGAGTTGCAGTCTTTGTTTCCTGGGACCCCGATCTGATCCCATCGACTGTCTCAGCTCCAGCATTATACCCCGGCGGCCGAGAACTAATCCAATTCCGCCCCATCACCGACGATGACCGGCTTGTTTACTTCGCAAAGTACCAAAATGCCTCCCTCGGTCAAGTAAAGAACCTATATCTCGACTGGGCTCGAGTCGCTGGCCCCATGAGCGCCCAGTGTCAAGAACTCAATCGACTCTTTTCGCAGTGTGTCGATGGGAATCGGATCAAGATCCCCGACAAGCTTCGCACTGCCCCTAAGCCGCTGGATAATACTCCGCCATTCATACTCGATGTTCTTCATGATGACGCGAAAGAATGGGTGCGTCGACTGGCTGTGACGCAGGATGGCGATCTGACGGGGTATGATATGGACGCTATTCAGCTCTTGTTCAGCCGTGAAGATGTCGCCATTGGCGAGTTTGAGTGTGTCAGATTGGCATATGCCTGGTGTCTGAAGAACAACGCGCCATTTGAGAGTCTGCTGCATCTTTTCGATTTCAACATTCTCACTGCGGATCAAAAATCATGGGTCCTTGCTCACGTACCAGGGTCTGCTTCCACAACAGGACTGGTGCAGAATGCTCTGTGCTCATCCGGCATCCTTCAACGAAGAGAGCTTCAACAGTTCCACTTGGACTACCCCGGTATCAAATGGAAGCGAACATACGACTCGTCCACCGATCGCCTCGCAACATTTCACGATGCTGTTGCAACCAATATGGAGCTGTTCCAGCGGACGCTCATCGTGTTCCAGCCTGACGAGCGTTTATCCCTTGCGATCTACATCCCCAAGAAGATTGATCGTTCGCAAGACTGTGTCATCAACGACACTGGGCGCCTCTTCGCGTTCCCTCATTCGCAAGGCCCACAAAGGCAGGCCCGCCTCTCGCTACCGACCAAGATGCAGTATCAGCTTTACTGCGATGGCAACGTCTTCCAGCTCTTCGAAAGGCAGCGGGGAAACTCGTGGGTATTTATTGGTCGACCTGGAAACAATGACGAAGACTATCGCAGTGTGCAGAACAAAGGTGACAGACGCAGAAAAAGACAAGAGGTGGTTGATCGAGGGGAACAGGCTGAAGTTATCGCGAGCATTGCACTAGACAAGTTCAGCAGAGGACTTCAGACCCATATCGGAAGAGTGAATCGGTCTCGCATCACAGCTGCAGTGAGTAGTCCTTTTATTCAATCATATAAACATCGCTAATTAGACACAGGAAATCTACGTCATTAGCAATCGAGACGTTGCCTCAATGCGTAACCTTGATCTTTGGCTAGAACAGATCGACACGACGGAGACAATGCCCCTCTTCTCAGAAGAACCGAGAGAGTATTCTGTGGCCAAGAAGAGCGATCTATTATCACCTTCCGACCCGACATGGCTGATTGAGATCGTGAGAGGCAACGACATGTTTGCACTCACACGATTGGAATCAGTAGAGCAGTACCAACAGGTGTTCAAACTGGCCCGGAAAGCCAGCGACAAACAGTTTCTCATGCAATGCTTTGAACACATTCTCAGAAATATTGAGAAAGCTTCTATCGACACTAAGGATTTATTCAACGCGATGCTCCAAGTTCTCACCAATGAGCCGACACTGGCTATTACCTTCACACCATTTCTATCTTCATCTCGCTCAAACAAGAACCAGGACCTAGTCCTACTACTGGAAGCGTCCCTATTGCCGATTTTACGGGCATTTATCTTGTCCGCCAACACCATGGGTCAGCTCATCTTGGAGCCGTCCAAGAGCATTCTATCCGCTATCACCCCGGGTAGTTTATCGCTGCATGACATCGCGACGCTTCTGGAACTTGCAGCATTGACGATCCGATCAACAGATTTGGCTCTGGATCTCTTTCTGGATTGTTTGCAGCCCAATGCGTCTCGCTTCATGGTAACTGACCCAAAGGTAACGAGCCATTTATTGCGAAACATGATCGCGATTGCTTTGGATCACATTGAAGAAGCCGACAATGTTGCGAAGAGGCAGCAGGGGCTTTATGAACTGAAGCTGTCACCCAAGGACAAGAAAGGGAATCTCATTGAGATCGACTTCCGAATCGACGCCACAGGAACACCGAAGAAGGGATCACACGTGAGGCTGACAACGGCGTCACTGCCATCGAATGTGTTGGTGGGTAACAACTATTCCATCGATGCCTTAGTAGTCATGTCCGAGACTGGGCGAGCGCGCTTCGAGTGTCTTCACCCACTCCCGCCTTACTTCAAAGACTGTTCATGGGTCTTGGAAGACTGCGGCCCGTTCGTCACGGCCAAGTCCATGATAGACGCTGTCAAGGATCTATGTATCTACCAGGAAGACTACTGCGGGGTAGCTAGCATCATCTTTGGACTCCCTTCTCCTTCACTACCAAGGCTAGATCATTCATACAGCAGGATTGAGAGACTGAATCACAGCCAGAATCAGGCTATCAAATTGGCTTTGAATAGCTCCCTCCTTTGTCTGTGGGGTCCGCCTGGGACTGGGAAGACAGAGACGATTGTTGAGATGATCTGCGCATTGCAGATAGCCAATCCCAAAGCACGTGTTCTGGTAACGGCCCCGACACATAATGCCGTGGATAACGTGATGCGACGGTATATCCAACGTCTTCAGAAGCAGCCACTGGCTAGGAAGACTCAGCCAGATCTGGTACGAGTCTCAACTGAGGTAAGTCACCAATCAACAATAATCACCGGTGAAGCTTGCTAACTTTATGTAGGTGCGCAAGGTCGCGGATGATCTACGCAAGTATACATGCGATGCCATGGCAGGACAGGAGATTTACTCCGACCACAAGGCTCTAAAGAGGGCCATGGAAATGGTCAAACGGAGCAACACTATCTTTACCACTTGCATTGGAGCAGGCATTGGGTTGATTCGCTCAGAGTTCTTCGACATTGTGATTGTCGACGAGGCTTCTCAGCAAACAGAGCCGAGTTCGCTAGTACCACTTGTGAAGGGTTGTTCACAGGCGATCCTTGTCGGAGACCATGTACAGCTACGGCCGACGGTCAATCAGACTGCCTTGGCGCTCGACTTTGACGTCTCACTCTTTGAAAGACTCTACACCGAAGCCAAAGGCATCAAGGATGACGGCAGCTTGAGGACGTTGATGTTAGACACGCAGTATCGTATGCATCCGAAACTCTGCGAGTTCAGCTCGGGACAGTTCTACGAGGGAAAATTGAAGTCGGGCATCAGCAGCTCCTCCAGGCCGCCTATTAGATCCAACTTTCCATTCCCGCCAGCAAGGGTAACGGAACAAAAGGGAGGCTCCGAGGTCGGGACGCAAGACTACGAGCGGGCCATCTTCATCAACTGTGATGCAAAGGAAATGCCAGGTCAAAAGTCGAAGGAGAACAGAGGACAAGCAGATCTCTGCCTGCACATCTGCAAGCTCTTAACCAACCGTCCAGAGACTGTGACCCCGACACACTCAATCGTGGTCTTAACACCATATACCCGCCAAGCCGAAGTGCTCAAGCGGATGCTCGCCAGTATACCCCACAAAATCGAGGTATCAAGCATCGACGGGTTTCAGGGACGTGAGGCGGACATCATCGTGTTTGTGACTGTGCGATGTAACGAGCACCGGGAGATCGGGTTCTTGAAGGACATGCGAAGGATGAATGTTGCTCTGACTCGGGCAAGATCAGCGCTGATCGTTGTTGGGAACCGGGTGACGTTGACCGAAGGCACGGCAGATGAGGAGAGTGCGGTTATGTGGAGGAAGTTGCTTGGAAGTCTGACGGAGGTGAAGCTAGACGTTTCCGTCATTGACTCAGTCAAGAAGTGATCATCTTGAGAGTCCCGTCCACTTCACAGACATAAATCTCACACCATCCCAGCTCGCGGTAGACCGAAAAGGTCGCTCCTACGGAATCGTCGGACAAGTCCCCCAAAAGTGCCTCCAACGACATAGTGCTAAACGCGGAAACGGGTATCTCAAAAACACCGATAGGTCCAATTCTGGGGGTGTACATATGCCGAGATCCGAAAAGCGCCACGTCCATAGGGCGAAGGGGCCATGCAGTCATCTTTTCACATGAAACGCTGTATTTGGAATACTATTCGTCGATCATACCGCGGCATTAGATCAAATCAGCCGAGTGAGGCTACCTTCCTGAAATGCCGTCTTACGTGAGCTTCAGATTTAATGCCTATTTGCGGCACATGATTGAAGATCGTTGCAGACGGAATCTAGGCTAGAAAAGGAAGTGTTTTTTACGGAGGAGAGGCCCGTTGAGTGAGAGCGACCATACGCTTTACGGAATAATCTGCGGCCCGCGCCGCATATAAGTTCCGAGTAAGACACCCGGGCCAATCTGCAGTCGTGATGAAAAGCGGCCTACGGACATTATTGCATGAGCTAAGCCACTCCCACGGAGTTTAGATCTGAAGGCGAGGACCTGAGAGACCTTGCTCCAATTAGCCATGATTTCCAGGACTGGTAAGATGAAAATGGAATCACTCAAGTGCTTTTGGAAACTATGCCAAGCGTTGGAAGCACTTCTGAAACAGAAGGCTGAGTAATGACGATCCAATGAGACAGTAGTTGCACAGTTTTTGTGTTTGTGATGCTCACGCGCAGGATCGTGCATTGCTCTGCCACTCTTGAGTAACAAGTCAGACTACCTCGCTCCGTTGAGAATAGTAATTACTGCCGCGTCAGCAACAAATTCGAAGCTAGGTAGTCCTGGGGAAAGTGGACCGTCAATCGTAGGAATCTCACCTGCGGCATTAGCTCTCGCACTCTCACATCGGACTTCACCCTGACTTACAGCTCAACTCTCGCAAGTACTTTCATCCAAGTCCAAGTAAAAATAATTAGAATCACAAATATTCCAAAAAGGGGAGGATGCTTCGCGGCTATTCTCATCCATGTTGATCAATTATGGAGCACAATATCTCGGTCCCGAGCTCTCAAGTGGAGTACGAGCTTGCGGCACATGCGCTCTTATTTCCCACTCGGGCCATCGGGCGACGTGCCACACACGTGCAATTCTGAGCGTCTATGTTATACGAGGAGGATCCTTGTAAACCCAATGATCCTCCCTTATGCAAGTGTCGCAACAAGGACTTGTTCACTAACTATTGCTACACATTATAGTAAGTAGAAGTGATACTAGTACGGTTTGGTTAGTTAGTGAATCTCGTAGTTTGGTCGCTCATTTCCTAGATGAGTAATATCTCATGGTGAGGCTATAGCCAATGAGTAGAGCGTCAACCCGAGATGATGCCGATGATGATGGACTAATTTCTTATGGTTGAGGACTTTTGAGAGGATTCAGTTGCATGGGGCAAAGTGCAGCACAGACTGTCTCAGGACATCGTGGGATGAATACTATCTTGAGAATCACTGACTGGAAAAGTGCTGCTATAGCTTGCCTTTGTTCCATTGCTCAAGACTATAAGAACTCGAGGGCTTTCGCAGTCTTTGCATCTCATCATCCTCAATCATCTACCCAACTATCCAACCTCAACAGATTCTGCAGCAATCATGAAGGCCACTCTCTTCGTCTCCCTCCTCCTCTCTCTCGGCGTCACAGCCACTCCTGCCACTGACGCCGTCACCATTAAGGAGGGCGATTACACCTACAAGGGTATCGACAAGGTAAAGCATAACTCCCCCCTTCACAATCATCTCAAGAGATGTACTGACACTGTATCTCACAGCCCCTTCTCGCCCTCCGTGGTCTTGAGGCTCGTTGCAGCTGCTTCCCCTGCTATTCTCCCCACGCTGACTGCGAGGCTGGAAAGTGCCAGTGTGCTGGTGACTATGGCTGCTGGTCTTGCAATGGTGGTCGCACGCAGTGCCAGCCTGGTCCTGGATCCGGACAGTGCTGGACCTAAACACTCTGCTGGTTTCAACGGGATTGATCAAAGATGCATTGCACTAGTATTGAGGACGAACCATCAAGCTCAAGCTTACTCTGTCATTTACAATCTTATTTGATGAAGCTATAGGGAATACAGTCGTTACAAAGAGACATATCCATTCACTGTAACATCCCTGACTACGATGTTGAGCCCAACTAGTACGACATGTTCTCCATCTCGTGAATGAGTGCCTTGACCTGAACCATTTCCCCGTCGTCATACTTTGGGGTGCCTTGTACTTGCCCAAAAGGAGTGGCCCAAGCGGCCAAGTTGGCTCTGATCTCTCTCTCATCATGTTTCCACCTCTCAAGCATGGCACAGGCAAGATGATAGTACTCATCCGCGTGCTGCATAAAGCCAATGCGTTCCCAAGTGGTACCACTGGGAAAGTCCGCAGAACTGGATTTGATGTTTTCGCCATGTCGCCATAACCACAACCACCGACTAAGCCCCGTGGCCGCTGGGGACATCTGTGATACATCCACTAGGGTAGTCTGGTACTGAAATACTAAACAGCATAGAGCTATGATGATGTTAGTCGCAGATTTCGGTTCACTGATAGAGATCTGGTGGTACCTGATACGATAGTAAACATGTTGAAGGAACTGAGGTTGCGGAATAGGTCCAAGTCAACATATTGAGAAGAACACAAAAGCCTAACACAAGATGAAACTCTTAACCTGAACTGGTTTTGTCTTGTTTTTGTCGCTGTGTACAGGTGCAGAAAGCATTCCGCTGCTGATCCTGCCTGGAAGCAGGCTTCAGAACACACAAGTCCTGTGTTGAGCTCGAGAGACATTACTCTCGGAGGAAGTCTCCAGAAGAGAACAAATGCCGAGTCAAGAAGGTAGATGTACGTTGCTGTCCTATTTATCGAATGAGAGCAGGAAATAAAGGCACTTCTCGTAAAAAAAAAACGTACCGGATCATGCTTTCTATTAAAATGAACTTTGTCCATTTCTGGTTGGTAGGGGATGTGGCATCTAGCGATTCGAGGCTCAAATTATAGAGGCCGAAGGATCTCGCTATCTGTCGGCGATATTAGAAATGAACTCAGCAATCTCAGGATGAGTATCGCATACCGAGACAATGTGGCTGTATCGCTCTTTTCGAATGCGCTGTTTACCATCCTTAGATCCCTCCCAGTTCTGAGCAATACAGACAAAATACGCCGCCTGCAGCGCTTTCATCCTATCCCATACTACCTGCTCATCACCCATCAGATCCGAAGAGGCAACGACCGAGTCATCGAACAAGATACCATCGCTAAAGACTGCTTCTTCGACAGCGGCAAGCCACGCCATTGCGCGTACGCAGTCGCCCGGCTCCGGTGACATGCATGCCCCCAGGACAGCCAGAGATGCAACGAGCCCTGGCGGTTCCGACTCGGGATTGAAGGTTGGTCGGTGGATGATGGGAGTATTGGGATACCAGCCTGACCAGAAAAGGAGGAGGAACCTCTGCAGATTGACGGAGGAGAAGAATTCGAAACATCCTTTCTCCATTACTGGAGACCATTCCAGGCCGACATTAGAGCATGGCTGTGTCCGGGTCATTGTTCTTTTCATCATGGCTGCAATCTCACGTGTCTTGCTCTTCAAGGATTGACAATTAGAATCGTCGATGGAATTATATAGTTGTCGTCTCTGAGCCAGCGTTCCGCAGTCGAAGCCATCAGCAATGCCAGATGACTCTGTAAATCGTTTCAGGAATGGCAGCATCGTTCTTTGAGGTACAGCGGCCTGGCTTGGAAGTGAACCAAGGTTTATCATGTTGTCTTGGATATCATTGAACATATCAAAGTGGAAGCCGGGTAAAAAACGCGTTGCGTGACACCGTAGCCACTGAAGAGATGGGTCGGTGAGATCCGTCACAATACCAGAGATTCTATCATTTCCTGGGCCGAGGTAGGCGGAAATGTCCGTTTCATAGATTCGATGAAACTCTTGTGGTGACTGGTCTTGTGAGATCGATGACGCCTTGGGATTGTTTGCTGCCTTATAGGAACATTCGTAGCTTTTTACACAGCATGTACTGCAGGGCTGTTTTCCGTCACAGGCCCGCTTCATACGGATGCAGCGATCGCATGCTCTGCGCTTCTTGCCTCGGGGCCGGCGACCAGAAGAAGAGGGAATCTCAGACCCTGATTCAAGACGTGTCCTACACGTGCCCCAGTGCCGTTTGAGGGCATCGCTGATAGAAGACGGCGGCGTCAGCAGATCGCCCGGGTCACAGTTGGGGGTGACATGTCAAGTAAGAGTGATGGGTATACCTGCGAGTAAAAGCCCGTTGGCAGAAGGAGCAGACAGGGGGAGGTCCCGTAGTTCCTAAAGCTGGTTGGTAAATCTTTGTCACAAGAACATCCATGAAGGGGAGCGAAAAAGGGACTGCTAGCATTGTAGGACATACTTGCTCGGCGGGGTATGGCCGGAGATACCGAGGCCAGTGGCGGTGACGCAACAGCATCCATTTGCATACATGTAGATAGACGAATACACAATAGCCGACTCGTCCGAGATATGGTCAATAATAAAACCAACAACAAACTTGCTGTCAGCGACAAGTCTACGCTGACGCACGAGGTTCTTTAGATCTTGGCGGGAAACACCTCAGCTCGATTGTCACATCTCCCGGAGGAGACATGGTTCAACTACCGAGAAGAGAATGCCAGCTACAGATCATAGCCCGATTTGGCCTTGTCTAACTGATCGTGGGGTCGAAAACGCGGGGGAATTGACAATGGGATCGTTTCTATTGGCTTTTGTGAGGATGTGGCGGTGGACTTGTTCCGCTCTCCACTCGCCTAGCCGAGTTAGGGTGCGGAGGTGGAATTCATCGCGACGCCAGTACGACTTTGGCCGGATGGGATAGTTCCGATATGCAGGGTCATTCGCGATTTCAAGGCATGGCAAGAATTAAGTGAATATGTAGCGCATGTTTATAAAAAGGGGGACAGAAGAAAAACAAAATCGTGGCTTGTCTCATCATCAATTGCACTCCAACTTGTCCAACGCTATATCACAATAACACAACCACTGCCTACAACATGTCTCCTCCCGAGGAACACCACGGACTCAAGTCCAAATGGCCTGAGGCTCTTGATCTCGCCGGTTCCAACTCTCCCTGTCGGCTTGAGGGGGAGATCGGTGATCTCGTGGTCCTCGGCGAGATCCCATCCGCTATTGACGGCACCTTCTACCGAGTTATGTGCGACCCTTTCGTCCCTCCTGACCCTAACAATGTCCCTATTGATGGCGACGGTCACGTCTCTGCCTTTAGGATCCACGACGGTCGAGTGGACATGAAGATCAAATACGTGGAAACAGAGCGCTATAAGCTTGAGAGAAAAGCTGGCAAGGCTCTCTTTGGCCTCTATCGCAATCCCTTCACCCACCATCCGTGCGTGAGGGCGGCCGTCGACTCAACGGCCAACACTAACATGGTCTTTTGGTCAAACCGCCTCTTAGCTCTCAAGGAGGTTGCGTGTCCTTACGAGATGGACCCTGATACCCTTGAGACTATCTGCTACGACCCCTTCGGCGACCAGATCAAAGCGAAAGCCTTTACTGCTCACCCCAAGGTTGATCCCTTTTCTAAAGAACTTGTGGTCTTCGGTTATGAAGCCAAGGGGTTAGGGACCAAGGATATAGTCATCTATGCCCTCGACGAACAAGGCATTAAGCATGACGAGCAATGGATTGAGTCCCCCTGGTGCGCCTTCATCCACGATTGCGTCATCACCCCAAACTGGATCATCCTCCTTCTTTGGCCATTTGAAGCCAAGGTCGAGCGGATGAAGGCTGGTAAGCAGCATTGGGCCTGGAGCTATGACCTCCCCGCCACTTTTATCGTTGTGCCCCGTCGAAAGACGTCCAAGGTCCCGTCCTCGTGGAAGCAGGGAGAACACCGAGTCTACCATTGGAGGAACTGCATGCCTATCCATACAGGTGGTGCCTGGGAGGAGGACGATGGAAAGCTGTATCTCGAGTCATCTCGCGTTCACGACAACGCCTTTCCGTTCTTCCCACCAGAAGACGGAAGACAACCATCTCCAGACACAAAGGCAGATTACGTTCGCTGGGAGATCGACCTAAATGCACCTTCAGGAACTCAGATGGTAGATCCCAAGATCATTGTCGATGTCCCATCTGAGTTCCCTAGGATGGACGAACGCTTCATGACACATAAGCATGAGTTCATATTCCTAAACGTGTTCATCCCCGAGACCTCTCAAGGCGGAACCAATATCTTCCACGGGCTAAACGGCCTGGCTATGCACAGCCACTACACAGGCGAGACGAGGTGGTTCTTCGCAGGGAAGGATTCTTTGGTCCAGGAGCCTATCTTTATTCCTCGCACTGCTGACGCACCTGAAGGTGATGGGTGGATTATTGCCATGGTCGAGAGGCGTGCTGCTAATCGTAGCGAGCTTGTGGTTCTTGATACCAAAGAGTTTGAGAAGCCTGTTGCCATTATTCAGCTCCCTATGCATGTCAAAGCTCAGATCCATGGGAACTGGGTTGACGCGAAAAGTCGGAAATCTGCTGAGCCGGTTGTGAGGCAGATTGGCGATGTGAAAATAAGTGGAAAGGGGGCTTTGGAGCCAATAAATTAATTGACATAACAGATTTTCCCCTGATATTAGATTATGTAGTCGTTGAATCATAAGTAAGCTGTTAACTGAAATATACTAAGATTAATATCTTTTTATTTTATTATTTAAATGTTCTTAACTACCCGGTACCTTCTACTTACCTCTAACCGTATCAAGACTAGTAATCCAACCTATTCTCCTGACTCGGTAAGGAATCCTATAGCTGATTCCATGACTCGCAGCCACACCAAGCCAATATCAATTTCCTCAGCGTTGCATTGATACAACATCAGCAACAGAAGAAGCCAAAGCGCCAAGTGCTTACCCGACCATTAACCTGTTATTAACCGCCAACCCGCATCCTCTGGTAAGAACTAATGAAAACAGTCGAAATTACTCCGCAGGGGTCGTTTCAGACGAGGGTACTAATTAACGTCTGACTGCATATTCCCAGAGTCAGCACCGCTTATCGTTTTCCGAAGCCCAACAAAGTGCCGTTATCGTCTAGTACTGTAAGTCCTGTACCCTTCTGTACATCAATTGCTTGTGAATTTCCTGCTGCGATCATCAGAAAAATGGCTTCTAAGTGCAATACGCCTCGTTGGCGCTGGTTCGCTAACGCACTGGGGGGTAGTAAAATCCTTCCACCACCAATTCAATGCCGAGAGAGCGACCACGGGTTTTACTTCGGGCTTCTCAGCCGCGACACCGCAAGGGACTTCCCAAGGCTCGCACTGGATGCATGACATGCAGGTGAGATTAACGAGATCCACTCCCATCACATCGCGTACTGATCTGAGCTGATCGATCCACGCAGAATCCGCAAGATTAAATGTGACGAGGCAAGGCCGGGCTGTCAACGATGTATTGGCACTGGTCGCAAATGCGATGGCTATGGAGATACAGACAGTGCGACCCAGCAGACACTCATCATTCGAGAGCGTCCGCCAATTACGCGTGCCCTCAATAATGATCTTGGGGTAGAGCTGAGTTTTCACGCTTTTGACTACTACCGCGGCCATGTCTCTCACCAAGTTGGCGACACAGTAGACAGCAACTTCTGGGGTGATCTAGTATTGCGACTTGCACCCACCGATCCCGCGATACGGCATGCCATCTCAGCCATCAGCCTGATGTACGCCGAAAAGACAAAGGATTCAAGAGACATCTGTCCAAATTACAGACCCGCCATCGTCGAATACAACAACGCCATCGTCGCTGTGCGGTCATGGCCCTTAGCCACAGAATCAAGAGTGAAACCTCTACTTGTATGCTTGTTGTTTGTCTGTATTGAGTTCATGCTAGGCCATGATCATCAAAACGCCGCCAAGATGCACATCCTCCAAGGACGAAGGCTCCTCGCAAACATCAAGGACCGCAAAACACCAGAAATTGATGTAATTCGACAATACTTGGTCCCGATATACTTACGTCTCGCATATGTTGGCAATGACAGAGTCGACTTCCCACGGCACCTTTTACAAATGACGACGACGCCGCTTAAGTTCGCTTCTCTGGCTGACGCGCGGTGCGTCTTGTATTACCTTGTCGATATCGGATTCACTCTTATCTATGAGGTGAAGTCGTACCGCTCAAACGATACCAATGAGACTCCGGATACGGAGGGAGATGCATTGCAGTCAAGGTACGAACACATCACCCGTGAACTAGCGAACTGGTGTCATGCATTTCAAGCATACCTTGCATTCAGTGATCTCGATGGGCCAGACACAAGAACAGCAAAGCTTCTCACACAGAGGCACTGCCTCATGATAGTGTTCCTCGACTCTATGGTCTCAGGGTCAGACTATGTCTGCGATAAGAACGGTTTATGCGATTTCTCCATTGCCACTGATTGTGCAACTTTCGTGATCAATTACGATAATGATATCATGCAAGGGCCATCGTTCACTTTTGAAAGCGAGGTTGTTGGTCCAGTTTACTGGATAGCTGCCAAGTGTCGACAACCTGCCATTCGGAGACGAGCACTTGAACTTCTCTACGAGCGAGAAAAGACCAATCGGGTTGAGAGTCTCACGATGATTAAGCATACTATTGCCATGGCTACAAGAGTGATCGAGATTGAGGAGGAGGGACTTGAGATACCACGTGGCGCTAAACAGATCCAAGATTATCCAAACAAGTATGAGGTTCTCTCGAGAGAAGAGTCTAGCGAGTGGGCCGAGGGCTTTCTCACAGACCAGAAGGAACAGTGGCCTGTGCTATGGGATCTCGGGAGTCACTGCTCAGACGTTCCAACAAAGTTGACGGGGATCACTGCTGCGAGGGAGCAGAAAGAACTCGCTGAAGGGTTGGCTAAAGGTTGGCCCAGAGAGCGACTTGTCTGGCCATACGGAATAACAAGAGAGCGGAGAGTGTTGAGTGTTGTCGTCAAGAAACACACTGCCGATGATCTATGGTTGGAGTATGTTAGGGAACCTGTGACAGCTAATGGAGAGTACCGAGTTATGAAGGAGCATATTCGTTTTCTATAACGAGACATTATATGCCATTGCATATATTATGGAGTCACATTTACCCTGCAGGCGTTTCCCAAGCCCTTCCCATGCTTGACATGATACGCGACGCTCATTTACTAAGGTCGCCGGCGCACATTCAATAGAAACTCAATGAATGTCCCTGGATGATTCGTCTGGTGAGACCACACCACAGTTCTCGCACACAAAGCCTCCCATCTTATTGGCATCGAAACCCAAATGATTTCTCTTTAAATGTTGTTTGACGCGCCCGTAGGTATCAAGCTTCAAATTGATACATCCAAAATGGCGGATAGGATCCCTTATGTAGTAAGGGCAGGCCAAGAACGATTTCGACCATGGTGATGACCTTAAATTATCCGGATCCCCGACCGCCTGATTGGTCATTGGGGTTCCAACCGGGATTACTCAGAACATTTCCATCCTGACTAACATTAAGACACGATGTGAACGTCTGAGCTGCGGTTGCGTTCGGGGCACGCACGGTAGGGAACGAATGTGATTCTGACAAAGAAGTGATTGGAATTTGAGAGACCTGGAAGCCTTTCTCATGCGACACGCCGATATACGGAATCTCCCCAGACAACATCAATTGCTGGGGGTTGACTGTCGCCTGTTCATTCAGTAGAAGCTCTAGTCGCCACTCTTCAGAGCTCGTGCCCGAATGAGAATCATGACGGGCCATGGATCTGTGCTGACTGGGCTCAGCGATGGGGTTTTCTGGAGTCACTAATACATGCGTGTTAGCGAGTCAAAAACTCCAGAGTTCAGCAAAAACAATGAAATAACTGACGAAAAATAGCATTTTCTTTTGATTTTGACGACTTCGAGAAGTTAAGGTTACTCATCTCCATTATTTAAACGCTTAATAAAATGCTCATCAAGCTTGTCCGTGTCTTGTTAAGAGTCGCGTTGGTGTCAAAAGTGTCGGGTGAATAAAATCAAGAACAAAATAAACAAGTTACGCCGGTCAGTGGCTTGTCCCCTGTGTATTATATTCGCCAACATTGCACACTTGCGTAAAGTCCTTTTTCTAATATTGAGCCAAATCATTGACCGATTTTTGCAATAGGGCTTTGATTTTTTGAATATTTATTGTGCGGTGACAAGCACTAAAATGCAGAGTAATCCAGATATTGACATTTTCCTATTATTAGATAATGTAATTTCGACTTCTTCTAATTTTAATAAGATAGTGTTGTTGTAAAGAATCCTTCTCATCACCGAAGGCACCCAGATTTCTCAGCGAAGTATCGGAATGAGAAATGTCCCAGAAATCTGGTCTCCCTCTCAAATTACCGCCTGGCGCGAGCTAACTGACGCTGCCCATGCTAAAGGGTCTTACATCTGGTGCCAGTTATGGCTCCTAGGCCGTGCAAGCGACCCTGCTCTCTGGAGCGAGCTGGGCCTGAAGGTTCTCGGCCCCAGCCCCATAGCAAGCTCGCCTAATCGTCAACTCCCTCGAAAGATCTCTAAAGAGGAGATCTAAGAAGTGATCGAGGACCACCACATAGCTGCGAGAAATGCTATTGAGGCTGGGTTCGATGGCATCGAGATTCAAGGCGGTGGTGGATACTTACCTGATCAGTTCCTTCAAGATGTCACCAACGAGAGGACAGACCACTGGGGCAGTAGCATTGGAAACCGCGCCAGGTTACCCCTTGAGGTGGTCAAGGTAATTGCGCTGGAGATTGGATCCAGCAAGGTCGCAATACACTTAAGCCCATGGAGCGACTTCATAGACATGGACAGAACGACCCTATCCCGACCTTTAGCTACATCATCCAGCATCTCTGCACCCTAAATATTGGATTCCTTGAACTGATTGAGGCGCGTATTCGAGGAAACGATGATTCTGACTGCGGCGGGGATAACGATGTGTCTTTCGCTGTTCATGCCTGGGGCAAGGAAGCGCCCGTCATGGAGAGTGGCGGATTCAATGACGAGTCTGCGCAAATGGCAGTCGATGAGACTTACAAGGACTACAAGCTGGCTATCATCTTCGGTCGCCACTGCACAAGTAACCCTGATCTGCCCTTCCGTATAAAGGAGAACGTTCCACTTGTCAAGTATGACCACTTAACTTTCTATACGCCAAAGAGTAGTGAGGGCTATATCGATTGGGCGTTTAGTGACGAGTTTTTAGTATTAGGCGGCACTATGGGAACGGCCCAGCAGATTTAAATATAGATCAAATAGACTTTCTACTATGTAACTTATTTGTACCCTTTTCTTAAATGAGGCTGTACGGACTCATTACAGCCTGAATGGTAATCCAATTATTTCTAAAGTTCTATTAGTAGTCCTAGTATCCTAAACCAGCCAACTTCCAAAACACCGCAACCTAGTATAGTAGTGATGTACTCAATGATGAACTGGGCGACTTAACCAATGAGGCGTGTCTTATATGACGGACCAAGCCAACTGAGCCAACGCACAGTTTGGGCACTTAGATGTCTTATATCAATTCTGTAGATGAAACTGCTCTCGTATAGCTCTAATATCACAAATATCCCGAAACCACTAGTCAGCCTCAGCACCCTGAGCTCCACACTTCTCTTCGCAGTAATAAGTGAACTATGGACTGATCAGTATCTTTAATTTCATCTGAGTCTTTCTAGACTTACCTCATCGCCACCGATGTGGCCCTCTGCTGAGTTGCATATTGTTCCATCCTGTTGAAAAGATTAGCCAAAAAAGCGATCAAGTTTAGAGTAGCCTAAAGCTCACAAAAGTACAATCAGGACATGTATCCCACCACTCACCACCACCAGTGCTTCGCTGCTGATACATATCGCAAGCGCACTTGGTAGCATCGGCAAGGACCTCATAGGTGGTCTGCCAGTTGTAGCTTGGGCTGAATGGGGTTCCGCCTACAGGGGACGACATCCTGTTGGAGACACAGGCAGCAGCCTTGTGAGTAGCAGCGTGAGCACTATCGAAGGCGTTAGCTTCTTTGGAAGGAGACGTCAGGGGGCTGTGTGAACATGACGAACCCGCTGACGACCATGAGGGCCAGTGTGAAGAGAGAAATTTGCATGATGATCAGGAAAAAAGAAGAAATAATAGGTTGAGGAAGTTGAGTTGGCTGGTAAAATTTGTATGGTAGTTGAACTTAGGTCTTTATACAATTTGTCTATACTCTTGATTTGATGTACTTCTTGCCGGTCCGAGAAGAGTTCCTGTGATAGCTGACGATACAAGCGCTTGTATGACAACTCTTTGATCCCAAACAGGATATTCGTAAATCGATCATCGGTGAAGCCGTACATCGGCAGTTGAGTTTGATACAATATTCGCGCCTATCAGGTAACACGAATTTGATAGTTTCATGCCATGATTCAAGAACCCAGTGTCGAAGAATCCAACGTCTTTCGCTATACGAGCGGCTGAAACTATTAGTTCGGTTGCCCCACCAATGAACTAACTACAATAGTGACTTGATCATCAACAGCCCTGAGAAACATGAGACGATTCTCCACTTAAGAACTACAGAGTTGGTGTCAGGAAAGGAAAGTGCGTTATTTACATACCCCAGAATAAAGTTTATTGAAATAAGGATTGACATCATAGCTAGAAGCTGTCAGATGCGTGGATTGACGTAGCACGCGTTATCCGTTTACCGAACAGTTCTTGGAGGGCTATTAGACTTAGTGTTGTTGAGCAACTTGAGAGTAGGAAGTTTATACTTTCAATAAAATAAGTCCCAACGTTTGCTCCTCGCGTTTGAGTGTCGCGCTCAAATATAAATACTGGGTTGACTCCTACTTAGCTAAGAGCAAATCAACCACGCCAACACATTCAATCACAATCTCCCTCATCTTTCACATAAAACTCAAGTCCCATAATCCTTACAAGATGCATCATCTCAGCCTCGTCTATGCTTTGCTCATTTCTGCCACTGGTGCAGTTCCGTTAGAAGATTCCCCCTTCCCAGGAGCTATCAAGTGGACTCCCAACCACCAAGTCCAGCCTAGCGATGTCATTGTTCCTGTAAAGGGTGTTTGTAAGTTCATAGTCCAAAGATTGTTTCGAGAACATACGCTGAAAACCTGATAGCCTACGTCGTCAAGGAGGAAGCCTATCTTGCCAAGCTCAAGGCCGAGGGCATCAAGATCGGTGCTCCCAAGCTGGACCCGTCTTGGATCTCTTACAACAGCACTGATCTGCCCAAGCCCAAGTACCCCAAAGTCTCAAAGGGCCAGCTCGGAAAGCGAGACGACTGTGGCGGCACCTTCTACATCACCACTGACAAGACTGAGACGTTTGTCGATTGGGACGTGCAGATGTCGCCTGTTGTCTGCGCTGTTGGCGACATGGACATCAGCGTGTCTTCAGGCTACAGTGTCTCCAACACCGTTGGAGGCAGTGCTGGAGTCGATCTCACCTTCGTCAAGGACAAGCTAGCTACGTCTCTTGGCATCGACTATAGCCACACCTGGACCACGCAGACCTCAGTCATCACCAAGGCCACTATCAAGGACGGTCAGTGTGGTGTGATGATCACCAAGCCTCTCACCACTCGTCGCTCTGGTCGTCAGTTCCAGGGCTGTATTGGGTCTGCCACTGAGATTGGTACTTGGTATGCCGACAGCCGTGGCGAGGGAAGCTACAATGGCATCACCTGGATTGAAGGTGCTATCTCTGCCTGTGCTAAGCCTGGAAGCAACCCTCCCTTGTCTCGCTGCAACGGAGAAGGAAACTTCCGATGAATGGAGAGAAAGTTGAAGAGTGACGGGCGATAAGATAAGATTTCCGTGTCTGTGCCTTCGCGTGTGTGTACTCACACGAGATGGTATTTTAGATGGTTTCAGTGGCTGTGATCGAGCATGCGCTAGGGTATATGTACTTTAGTATATATTTCTATAGTATATAGATTCAAGTAATAGGTCTTAACATATAGTAGCTCTATTAAATCTGTAGATCGTCTCCGACCGCTACAACTACTCCCGCTGCTTTATGTCCCGCGATACCGAGTGACAAGGGAGCCATAGGAGGCAGCATCCCGATGTAAGCGGCCCATTCATCGCGGAGTAAGCATTTATCCGACGCGTAAAGACCACTCTAGTTGATCTTGAGGAGGATCCGGTGTGAGGCAGGCCACGGGACTGGGATTTTCTCTACGGAGAGCCTCATGCCGGAAACTGAGCCATCTCTAATGGCTACCTTCTAAGTCTAAGGAATCCCATAATTTGACAATTCATTGTGTTCAGTGGGGAATGATTAATGGAACTGTACTTGTTATTTGTTCTAGCCTATAGTATAAACTCTTGGTTTTAAATTCGCTCCTTAGAGTCTACTTCCAGGGATTCTTAGTATTCCGTGGCCTGTACGTTGGCTTTTCTTTCTTACATAGCCCGGATCGGAGCCCGGATCAGGATCCGGGTCCGGGTACCGGGTACCGCGCAGCCCGGATGAATCTTATACCGGACTTTTGTAGAAGTCCGTAAAATGTCCGTCCCGCTAAGCTTAACTAGATTGGCATAGTCTTCAGTTTGGAACTCGGAGGAGCTTGCACAGAAGCGAGCCTCTAATAGTGCTAGTAATACTATGTCCACCTCAAGGGTCATTTGTCTGTCCGTTCATGGCATAAGCATGAGTTTTGACCAATTTGTAATCATCTAGTGGCCAAGTGCTGTCTGTCTGCTGTATGTTCTTTATGTCATATTCCGATGTTACTGTGAAACACAAGCCAAGCACGACGCGATAGCCTGCTATGCCAGTCTATACAGGACTACAGTGAAAGGTAAAAGATGTAACCTAAGATTGTAAATCAATTAAGTGCCTCATCAGGTAAAAAGAAAGAGTTGGTACGCTTGAAACCCTTAGTATTAACAGGCCAAGAAAATGAAAATCGAAGTAGTCAATCAATCACAAAGTTCCGATATTAACATTATCATAAAGCATTCCAAATATATCATAATTTCTTGCCAAATATTGCCATTACTGAGCCTTGCGTCGTCCCAAATCCACCATAACAGCATGACTATTAACATAGCTTGTAAACCGATCAAATACCTCCATCTTGGTCTCTTTATCCACCAAGCCAACCTCGTACTTCCTGAACAGATATGCGAGAATGTAGTGCATCTCTGCATATGCCAAGTTCTGCCCAAGACAGCTTCGTATGCCTTTCGAGAACGAACACATGTTTGCATCCAGAGCCTTACCACCAACACCAAGCCAGCGGTCAGGGTTAAACGTGTCAGCATCCTCGCCCCAGAGCAACTTGCTGAAGTTCATGGTGTAAGCTGACATGCCAATGACGCTGCCTGGAGGAACGACTTGACCATCCACGATGAGAGGCGGTGCATTGCGGGGCACAATGCGTGGAAGTCTCCCCGGCGAGGCAATGGCGAAGCGTACGGCTTCCCGGACTGATGCATTGAGGTACTCGATCTGTTCCAACTCCGCCAAGGACGGCAAGCTCTCCGCACTAATCGCACGAGCATCTAGCACCTCAACAAGCCTCTTCCTGATCCGGCTATTCTTGACTATCTGAGTGATAGCCACTGCTAGGGTATAAGCTGTGGTATCAGATCCTGCAACGAGGAGGTCGACCGCCTCAGATCCCATCTCTTGCTCACCAAGATCCACGAGGCTAGAAAAGATAGTGCCATAGGGAGACTGCGGCGGACTTCGTTTGAAGTTGATCGCAGCCGCATAGCACGCATCATAGAGCGTGAACATGAGGCGAGTTTCTTTGCTCGCAGCCTTGGCGATTCGCGTGGGAATGCTTGTGACAATCCTTCGGAAAGTCGGCTTGTACATGAACTTCCAGAGGACATTTGAAAGGGCGTCGAAAGTCTTAATGAAGTCCCCGTTGAACCCTTGATCGCTCTTTTCAAGTTGTCCAAGTGGCTCTCCGACACAGTAGTGAGAAATGATATCAACAGTGGTACATCTTATGGCATTGAGGATGTTGTAAGGGCCTTCTTGGTTATCAATACGCCTTCCAAGCTCTTCAATCCTTTCCTTAAGTAAGCCTTCTAGCTGTCCAATGGCACGGCGTGAAAAGAATGGGTTCAGACGGCGACGTCGCTCCTTGTGGAGACTGGGAATATGTTCGGCAAAAACAGTGTGTGGAGTATTGAAGCCGGCATAGAATGCTTCGTTTTTTACGTAAGTTGAACTTTGGTTGTATATATCTTTGTACAACTTGACATCATCAATGTGTAGCTCGTTGGGGGCAATTCGGATTGCTCTTGAATCTGGTTTGTTGGCCGTTAGTAGGAGAAAAGCTAGGAGGTGGCAATGAGTGAGACTGACTGTATTTCTCATGCAACCTTTGGAATACCTTTTCGGGATTTCCTTGCTCAGAAACTCGAAGTAGCCATTTTTGTGATAGGCAAGCTTCCATGGGACCGGGGAATTTGGCCAGGGGGTGGAGGTGAAGTTTGTAGAATCTGTCAACAGCTGCGTATAAGAAATATGCAGTAGCTGATACAACAACGCAGCCAACAATGAAGGTATGGTTAGCTTGGGGATTGAAGAATCCCGAGGTATGGGCAAGGGCCCAGGTTGGTAACAGTTCCATTTTTCTGCGTTAAAACCCGCGGTTTGCAATAGAGTAGAGGACTGAAGTGGGATGGTACTATTGAAAATTTGGGTATTGAGATGATCTGGAAAGGAACAACAGACTTTAAGTTTACTGACGATATATCGGATGAGGGGCCTGTGTATCCAGCAATGCTCATATGCCAACCATGCCAGTGAACTCCCATATGTTATAATTACCAACGCCGCTGTGAACCGGCAAACTCTCAGTAACACCAACACACGGAAACATCACCGGGCGTTACCCCCGATCCGATGGTTTCAACTCGCACAAATGGCCAACATCCCCCCCGCTTATTTCCTTGGCTTGGCGGCTTCGGTGAGATGTGGATGCACTATCCCCCTAGATCCCATTACAGAGGACCAGCTGGGCCAGTGTTGATATGGATGAGGCAGACACTTGGCTGTTAAGTAAGTAGATTTAATGTAAGAGATGTGTTTATGAGAGTGTCATTTGAATTAATGGACCTCATAGCTCATGCTTGTGTTACGCATGTCTCGTTGAGATGTCATAAGCAATTGATGCTATTATTGCGCGCCTTACTTGAGTAGATCTATTCCTTTCTCTAGTATATAATTGATGATAGTATAATCAAGTATTATGATCTACCATCTAAAACACTTCTTGGCTTTACCTTTTCCCGTCAGCATATAAATCCAACCACCGGATCCCAGGTCCCCGGGCCGGGACAGTTTCCACGCTTTCGCAGTTCCATCCGGGACATGGTCAGTTGCTTAGCGCATTGGCAGTAGGTGGGCTCCAGGCAATTTATTATTTACTAATACTTTCACCAGACATTCTCAAGTCTCTAGTTCCACCGTAAATCAACAAAAATATCATCTGTTCTGCTCTCTCTCACGTTCAACATGGGTAGTTTCAGAGTCTGCATAGTTGGCGGTGGTCTGGCAGGCTCACTACTAGCAAACGGGCTCATCAACAATGGCGTTGACACAATTGTCTTCGAAAGAGACGAGGAAAGTCTGAAGAGGGAAGGATACCAAATTCGTCTGGGTGATCCTGCTTTAACAGGCCTGGCCTCGTGCCTGACCGATTCACAGTTAGAATCTATTGTGCAAAGGCTAGGGAGATATCATGGCTCTTCCAAGACGGCGCCGAGTATCTGCAATACCAAGTTTCAGACCATTCTGGACCTATCAGCGCTCCCGACCTATTCCAAGTCATCGGCCATCAATCGCGTTGTTCTGCGTGACTTGCTTCTTGACCCCGTCGTTGCTGAGGGAAAGGTTAAGTTCGGCAAGCAATTCTCGCATTACGAGATTATTGAGAATGGGCTTGGTGGGAAGGAGACCGTTAAAGTGAACTTCACCGACGGCTCGTCAGAATATTGTGACATTCTGGTCGCTGCAGACGGTAGCGGATCAAAAGTCAGTGATTCTCACTTGATGCTCAATCTCATCATCCTATGATAACGGCTACTAAAGTTAATATACAGATAAACAAGCAGATTGGGGCAAGGAATCTCGTGGACATGAAAAGTCATCTGGCCTTTCTGTCAAAAGGTAATGCCACCAAGGCACGCCTGCGCCAGCTGCCCCCTCGTCTTCTCAACGGGCCGGTTCTGGTGTTTAAGAACGGCATTTCTCTCTATTATGCGCGTAGGATACCATCGACTCTGATACTATCCCAGTTTACCACTGACATCGTGCAGTTTACTTGCCGGCCTCTCAGCAAAAGGGCAGGAATCAAGAGCAAGATGACGATTTCGACTTTGATGAGAACCAAGCATCATTCTACTGGAGCCTGTCTGTTCCCCGTGAGCTGTGCCCCTTCGATGACCCTAAGGATATTCTCGATAGACGACAGTTTTGTCTCGACATAGTTCGCGACTGGGCTCCAGAATAGTAAGTTTGACACTCCATTACTTGTCCAAGTATCGGTCACTCACCTCGCGTAGCCATGTCATGCTCTCCGCTGGAGCCGGAGATGAGGATAACATCACAGTGACAATGCTCCGGGCTAGTACAAAACTCTCCAAAAGCTGGCGGCAGCGACTTCGGGCACACAATGGCAACGACACAGAAGAGGGCCACCCACGCGTATGGCTCGTGGGCGACGCTGTACATGCCATGCAGCCAAACCGGCAAGTTGGTTCACGATCTACAAATAAGAAGCTGCTAACAAGAGAAAAGGGGAATGGGCGGAAACCAAGCTATGCGAGACATTGCCGACATGTTGCCGGAATTGCTTGAGCTGAATAGGGCAGCCGAAGCAGGTCCGCCACTAAGCACTAAGGAGATCGAGACTAGGTGCAATGCATACGAGAAAAAGATGATTGACCGCTCGTTTGATTGGGTTGCTAAGAGCGGGGGTACAGCCCAGCCGGTAAGTCGACGCCCGTCTTGTCCTATTATTCAAGATCGAGGGGCTTAACGTGCTGATATTGTCAAGACCATCGGCCTGGATGGGCTTCTGGGTAGGGTCATATCCTTCCTAGCAGGCTTGTTGCTGCCTGTAGCAACTATCTTGTACAAGGCAGTCAAAAAATCTGAGAAATAGAGGTACGAGATATGGTGATATTGTTGCGTTCCGGACTTTGGAAACACCGTGACGGAGGCCGGACTTTGATAAAGGCCGGCAAGGCCGGTGGTGGCGGATGGAATGCGGGGTATTTATCTGGGGTATAGGCTAGCAACGCAGGGCAGGTTCACCGTAAATTGTACAAGCTGTAACCATCCTAAAGTTGTAATTATATATACAAGTTGTTTGACTTAATAGAGTTTTGTCTTTAAATTCTTTGTATATAGTTATTGTGCACCTCGGATTATGAGTATCTTGCCAGTTGACTTTCTAGATTATTTCGCAGATACCTACAGAGTAGTTAGCCGTTGATATCAGCTGTCTAATTACCTATGACCCTTACCCGACACATACCTAAGTTAGTTCGTTACCAGGTCGCCTACCGCCCACTTTCCCCGCATTTTAACGGATAGTTTTATCGGTAGCGAACTTACAAAACCTCTCCGGAGTATGTTATAGACAGCTATCGGCTTTCTTGTTCTCGCTACTTTCTACTCCATATTCACAAGGTCATACAAGAGATATTTATACAATATGCCTACCAAGAGGCTGAGCGATAGCATGCGTCGTCGATGTGCGGCAGCATGCGAGAGCTGCAAACGCCGAAAAGAGCGATGCGATGGCAACTTGCCATGTCGTCGATGCGCCAACCGACAGATTGGCTCGGAATGTCGATATTCAGCTCCAAAACGGCGCGTGTCCATCTCCTCGCGCCAAAGTGCCAGTGTAGATCCAACAGACGTCCCGGAGCCACTGGCAGACATGCTGTTGAACTATTCGATTACTGCCCAGGACCAGCCACTCCACCAGACGGCGAGTAAACTCGAAGACTCATTTTTGGACATCGACAACACATTCCCTGACACGTATCGACAAGAGAACGACCAACATGACTCCGTCTATTTTGGAGATGCGGCCAATGAATCCTTTCTTCAGCAGATTCGTCAGCTCGTGGCTCGGACACTCGGGCCGTGCCCTTTTGTCGAACAGCCGATACAGTACCATACAAATCATGATCCCTCTTGTCCAGTATCCGTGTCCGAACCTCCACCGAAGCCCAACTCTTCCCATGCGAAACAGCTTGTTAGTTGGGGCATGCAGGCGACAAGTCATTTGCTGGGTGCTTTAGACGAATCAGAGGTTCAGGCACAAATAGACGAATGGCTGCTGCAAGACGAGGATGCTGCAAGCCTCTCCTCCGCAATTTGCTACTTGATCCTTGCAAATGGTGCTCTGACATGCCCGGGGGATGAAGATGCAACCGCCGAGGCATACTACACATATGCAAGATATTTAACACATTCTAAATCAAGTCAAGGCCCAAATCTCTCGTCGATCCTGTGTCACAACTTGATCGCTTTCTACCAGATAAACTCAGGAAGACGAGACGCCGCTTATCACTCCATCGGGGTCGCATGCCGACTTGCATGCGCCATGGGCATACACAAAGCTAACAAACCGCACCATATGAGCCGCGCTGACTCTGCTTTCCGTGAACGGCTTTGGAAAGCATTACGGCTTTTTGATACATTCGCAAGTGGTTCTCTAGGTCGACCAATCTGCACCTACGAGACTCGCAACACAAAGGCCGAGAAGGGCTACTCCTCCGCCATCGACATGGCAGCTATTCTCGAAGCTGTCTTGAGGGAAGTCTACGGGTCTTCCAAGGTTTCAAGGCACTTTATCACAAGCATGACTCAGGAGCATCGCTCATGGGCAACTCGTATGGCTTCTGGGCTGAAGGCTGATGGGTTAGAGTGCGCGGAACAAGCCCAGGGATACGATTCCGCACCCACTTTGGCATCGTCCAACATGAAGCAGTCATACTACTGGTCGATTATGCTACTGACCCGGCCTGTTCTCCTTGATAGAGCGGCGACACAGGTAATGCGTGGAGGTATCAGTGATGGCAACTATCGAGATCAACGAGGGGCCTCGACGCCGTCACATCCCGACACAGCTCTTGTGTATGCTTCAGCTGACTCAGCTGTGCGCATCGTACGCTTGCTTGAGACTATTCTTACAAGAGAGGGTTTACCCAAACGGTTACCGTTTCCTATCCACTCTGCTTTTACAGCTGCTCTGACCCTTGGTGTTGCTACATTTGCAGACTTGGACCACATTTTTCCACTGCGGTCGAATTTGGTCACAGTAGGCCAGTTGCTGCAGAGGTTTGAGAAGCATGATAGTATTGCAAGGTACTACTGTCAAGTTGTGCAGCAGCTCCAATCTGCATGCGACGAGTATGTGGAGCAGCGGAACAACCGTATTATTGAGAAGCAGAACTATTTGGTCGGTGAGCTATTTGGGCGTCTTCAAGAGAAGGCGCCTGTGCCAAAACACAAGCGTAGGAGGATGGGCGGTGGATGGGCTGATGAATTGGTTACCACCCAGGGGTTGCAAAACCCTTTAGCTTCTCTATCACCCATATGTTTGATGGAAGATTCGGCCCCAGAGCGTGACTCTACTGGCGTTGACGGAAACTTTCCCGGCCTGTCTTTAGACTCGTTTCAAGAGTCTTCTTTAATCGACATATCTCATATCGAAGATAGTTCAGACATAGATAGTCTAGCTTTCTCAAGCTTGAGCTGGTTCCAATAAAAGCGGCCAGACAAAGATTGCAACATTATATGATAGATATAGTTATCTTATTCACGTAAACTACTGAACTTAGTCGTTCTTATTCCCTTCCGCAGATTACCTACATACCCAAGATGTAAACCTTCCCCAGCTGCGTATCAATAGCTCTGGCCGCTGTCTCCTGCTCGAGCATATCCTTCGCGGCAGTAACATCCACTCTGAAAGGCTTGATGATACTTGAAAATGTTAGCAGTGTAATAAGATTAGAAAACTTGGCCATTAGAATCTCACCTTTGATCATTGAGGCAGAAATAAATGCTGGTGGGTTCACCAAGCCACTTTGCCTGCTTAACAAGGAATTCAGCTGCCGAGCCTTGAAACGGTCTCCCATTTAGATTTGCTCGACCGCCGACTCCCAAGATAGCAACAGTAGGTTTAGGCGTGAGGCATTGTGCGATGCCTTGGTACACGCCCAAGTGACTGTTGAACAAGATGCCTTTTCCGTCAGCGACGAAATTATACATCAGCTGGCCGCCGTCAAAGTGCGACATGACGTGCTTCTGACGGTCCTGCACATAATCGGCAAAGGCCCGTGTCCCTGGGTCCATGCTCTCTTCGGGCAGAAACTCCTTCATTTGGAAAAGACCAAACTGCATCAGTCTGGTGATGTCCAGAGAACAGTCGTAGGGGGTGACTTCGCCGGTGAAGCGCTCTGCGGTATCGAATTCTTCGGGCAGGTCGTGCGGTGTAATTGCAGGGATTAAGGAGTGCAGTGATGGCCAGACGTGGACTGCCGCTGTGGCATATTTGACATGTGGCGTGGGAGGCGCTGTCGGTGGTGCTGGAGCTCGATCAATTAGGCCTTCCGCAGCCTTTCTGAGAGTTTCCTTGCTGAACAAGGGTACTCTTTCGCCGCCGCTAACTGGGATCAACTGTGCATCGGGGACACCTGCATTTCGGAGGCATTTGATAGCCTCGCCATTGGCAATCACCGTGGCACCTGTTCTGAGAGCAAGTTGGTCCGACCCAGGGAGGCTTTCTGCGAATCAGTACCTTGTGACTGAGATATTCGCTCAGACTTACTGATCTAAGTGGGCGTGCGAGATGACGATGTAATCCAGTTCTGTGACATCCTCAAGCTCGAGGTATCGTTTCAGACCCCGGGGTTTGTCGAGCCAAGTGTCGTGGAAGATGGTTAAGCCCTTCCATTTCAGTCTAAAAGTAGTCGTTCCTACGCCACGTGAATCAGTCAATAAACCTTGAATACAAATTGGACAGCGGGAATATCTGAAATAGACAGAGATAGTAGCCAGAGGTTTAGGAAAACATACCAAAGAACTCCAACGTCGGTTCCGTCGCCATAATGACTAAGAGACCTTTCAGACTGATTTGCGCGAAAAGCAAAAGAATATTTTTTAGGAATGAATCTATAATTGACAAGGGTGTGTGAGATGAATGGCTTTAAAGTAAGAAGTATCCCCAGGTTGTTGTGATTTTGTCAATGCTTAAGCCAGCTTTACTTTGGTATCTATATCTCTAAGATAATAAAATTCCCATTAGTAGGACAGGTGAGAGCCAGACACACAAAGATGAACCAGTTACCCTCTGTGAAGATCCGGTGGAGGCGGGACTTGATCCGACCCGGCCGGCTTCCGGGCTTCCGGCTCAGGGCTTCGAGACATCCGGGTTACCAGTAGACCCGAAGGGCTCTAATTCCAAGGATCCGATAGACCATGAAATGTAAAAGACTGAAGTCGTTAGGTATTAGACCTGTTGACTCATTAAATCTGGAATTGTTAGAGGTTTATTGACTAGGTCTATATAGCTCATTAACAACGCCATCGCCGCTGTCCAGGTAGATACCAATCAAATCGCAAAACGCCCATATTAATTCAATTTGCACATAACAATTACTCCCCCAAATAACTTCAACATGGGAAATCCAGACAATCGGGTGCCTGTCCAGGAAGGCCCTTCTTTCCAGCCCCGCAAACTCAAGGTTGTTTGCATAGGCGCTGGGTTTGCTGGGCTGATGCTCTCGTACCAGTACAAGCATGGAGATGCGCCCCTGGAGCAGTTTATGGATCTGAAGCTCTACGAGAAGAACGATGATATCGGGGGAACCTGGTTGGTCAATAAATATCCTGGAGTTGCATGCGACGTTCCGGCTCATATCTATACGTTCCCCTTCGAGCCCAATCCCTCTTGGAGTCAATTCTACGCCACAGGTCCAGAAATATGGAGATACATCAAGATGACATCTGATAAGTATAAGCTTCATGAGCCTGTTATACTCAATACTGAAGTCATATCCTCGGTCTGGAACGATGACACCGGCAAGTGGCGTCTTGAGATCCAACGAGGTCATACCCGTGATATCATCCAGGAGGAAGCAGACATCGTCATCAACGCCACAGGCTTCCTCAGCAAATGGACCTGGCCTACGATACCTGGGCTGGATAAGTTCAGGGGGACGCTGATTCACACCGCTGCATGGGACACAAGCCTTGACTGGTCCGGTAAGAGAGTCGCCATCATCGGAAACGGTTCTTCCGCTGTACAAGTCCTTCCACAAATGCAACCTATGGCAGCCAAGATCGTCAACTATGCCCGAAGCCCGCTTTGGATCAGTAGCGCATTTGCCTCAGAGTTTACACCAGAGGGCAAGAACTTTACATACACCGAACAAGAGATCCAGGCATTCAAGGATGACGAGGATATGTTCTTCCAGCTTCGGCATAGTATTGAGCATTCAATGAACAAGTTCTTCAGGGTGTCTGTCAAGGATAGTCCAGAGCAGCAACACGCCTTTCGGCATTTCAAGGCAAAGATGGAGGACGCGCTCAACCATGACCCCGATCTGTGTGCCAGGCTTATCCCGACATTTCAAGTCGGTTGTCGCCGACTGTCTCCAGGTGAGAACTATCTCGAAGCACTACAACAAGACAACGTCACCCTCCAAGATGAACCTATCCAGGAGGTTGTTGAGAGTGGCATACGCAGCCTCACAAAGACGGAAGAATTTGATATAATCGTCTGCGCGACAGGGTTTGATGTCAGCTTCGTTCCGGGATACAAAGTCGTGGGTCAGAATGGGGTTTCGCTTGCTGAGCAGTGGAAAGATGCCCCAGAGGCCTACTTTGGGGTATTTGCTGCAAACATGCCCAATTTCTTCACTATCAACGGGCCAAACACTCCTTTGGCACACGGAAGCTTACTGGCCGTGATGTCGTTCACGGTAGAGTACATCTCAAGATGGATCCGCAAGATATCAACACAGAATATCAAGTATATTATACATTCTTGCCAACTTCACGGGAACTCATACTGACTGATTGCCACTAAATTTAGATCAGTCCAAGTTCGTCAGGATGCGTTGGATGACTTTAATGCCTACGCCCAAGAACTGATGAAAAAGACTGTTTGGACGGGGGACTGTAGGTCCTGGTTCAAGAATGGAAAAACCGGCGGTAGGGTAACGGCTATGTACCCGGGCAGTGTGATTCACTACAAGGAGATACTGGATGAGTTTAGAACCGAGGACTTCGTGTATGAGTACACTAGTGGGAACCGGTTCCAGTTTATGGGCAACGGCATGACGTTTAGGGAGAATAATGATGGCGACTTGGCATGGTATATGCGGAAATAGTGTAGCCGGGCCGATTTAGTCTTAGACTTCACTTTTATTTATACTTGCCATTCTAAGGCACGCGGAATAGTGACATCCCACCATCATCCATGCGAGGCCCGTGAAAGTGAACATGATACTACCTTGCGTCGGACGAGCGTAAGAGGATAGGCTCATGGTTGATTAAATACAGCTGCACTTCTTCAAAGCAGGTAATGGTCGTCGACCATTTCGCCTGATATGATAGAAAAGCCGCCAACCAGCCATTTTCTTTTCCACCTTCACTGTGTAGTTATGAAAGTATGCAAAAGCCCATGTTATCATTGTAGTAAGTGGAGATGATGGATTCTACGTTACAAGACATGAAACCTCTCAAATGACCTCTTTTAGAAAGACCAGCTGTTCCTTGACGTTTTCCTCAAAGATCTTGCCATGATAGGGGTCGAAGTGGCCTGCACTCTTCAAAATAGCCAGTTTCTTTGGCTCATACGCCAACGCGTAGGCCTTGAGCTGACTGAAGGTTGGTGCACATATATCATTGGTTGCGCTGACCAAGAGCAGTGGTGTAGGGGCAATACGGTGCACAAAAGCAAGGGGCTCGAATGCAAGCATGTCAAGAAGTGTTTGGGGTGTGACTTTCGGAGACCAAGGCAGCTTGTCCTTATCTAAAGCCTTGATGAAATCACGGAGATTCTCATCGCAGATAAGGGCATCAGAGCTTTGCTGGAGACTCTCATCGGAAGTCTCGGCAAACAGCTTGATCAGTGGGGCGGGTTTGCCAGCTTTGAGCTGTTGTCGGCTGCTGTACAGGGATCCAATCATGGGTGCGAGGTGTGTGCTAAGCAGTTCGCCAGATACAAAGGGGACTTGTGAAATCACCGCTCGAATACGCTTGTCGAATGCCGCAGCGTGCAGAACGGAACCGCCGCACATGCTAGTACCCCAGTAGACGATCTTGGAAGAATCAACCTCGTCCAACGAGGCAACGTAGTCAAAGGCATCTGAGTAGTCGCGGCCAGTCTGGATAGGGTTTGTCTCGTTACGTGGAAGACCGTCGCTTGCACCCCAGTTGCGGTGGTCGAAGAGCAAGACTCCATAGCCAGCGGATTGGAACCGCTGGGCAAAGTTGGGGCAGAACTGCTCCTTCAAACCAGCCAACTAGGAGGAGATTAGGGGATAATTAACTTTATTGTTGAGAGAGAACTCACTCCGTTTGCCATAATAATACATGGGTGCTTCCCATCTCCACTGGCGGTGTAGAACCAGCCCCTAAGGGTTAGTCCGTCAACAGTGGGGAACTCAACGTCTCGACGACCTGGTGCCATTTTCTGAGAGATGTTGGTAATTAGAACAAGACGGCTGTTAGAAGATGGCGATGAGCAAAAATGACTTGGAGAAAGCAGAAATACTCTGTTAAGTGTGAATTTAGACATTTAGCTATAAACATAGACCCGCTCGTGACTGGTCCTCGGCTGAAGTAGAAGTGATTTCGGATTTCGGATCGGATCCAGGCCATACATTAGTAGTCTTCCGGTTCGGAAAGACACATGAAGAAAACCTCTCTACTAATCTGAATCCAATCACCATAAACCCCAGAGCTCGTGTGGATTGAAGAGCAGCGTCAAATAATACGCTAGACCCATCCCCAATCAGTGCCATCTCTAGGCTTGGCATCAACGCGACGAGTACGAATCGGTGCTTCTGTGTTGAGAAAGATGCCAGGAGTCAGAATTAACTTTTCAAGGGTCTGTCTGGATTTAATATATGTAATCCACTTCAGATGGATACCAAGATACGTAAGCTCAAAGGCGAAACAAAACACCGAGGTTACGATCTGCGATTTTGAGTTTTATTGGTATCGATGCTTCGTTTACCCACCAAGTGAGTGGCCAGTTTTAAGCTTTGCAAAATGGGTGATATGCCCCGGCAGTTGAATAGTCGGTAAGGAAGGCTGTGACGGGCGTTGACAATGGCCTGAAAGAGTATACAGCTTGGAGTATATATACCCCAGCTTGGTATTGCCAGTTGTTTTTATCTCATCTATCTTAATCCCATTACTTCATAAAGCCCAGACACCACTGAAATACACACCATGCAACTCTCTAGCATCTTGGTCTTGGCAGCTGCCTTTATGCCTTTCGCCTCTGCAGATAAATCTGCAGATAACTGCGTGTGGCGAACCACCGCTTGTGTAAGTGGGCATGACCTTCGAAAGCAATACTCATTTACTTATAATCAATACAAGTCTCCGATTTCAGTCTGCGATAGTATGAGCGCCGTCGATGTGTGTGGTACAACAGAACAGGGCAGTCAATGCTCTACAGGGGTTGATACTGACAATGATTCCGGATCTGTTTCGGTAAGTCTCACAGGACCCCAAGGCTCACGGATGAGAAGCTAACAATCTAAAAGTGCTATTGCTGCAAAGTCTAATAGCAGCAGGTCGCATAAGCTTGTTAGGTCAGGTTGCTTTACGACAACACGATATTCTAGTTAAATGGCCCAAGCTGAATTGTAAATGTAGTTATCTTCAGTTCTACTACCTAGACAATAATGAGAGTTGGACCATCGATAGATTGACTAATCATATGACATGCTGTCGCTGTTCAGGAAAAATGCATGTAGTAAATGCCACCAGTCCGTCAGTGTTACTATAAGTTCCCGATTGGCCGCCTCTTTCTCCATCGAATCGTAGCCGCTATCTTACTCCTTCTTGTTTCTCTGATGTTCAATACACTCAATATCGGTCGCTTCAAGCTTCTTCTCGGATGCGCTCTCAGAGTGCTTCTCAAACACTTCGGAGATCTCTTCAAGTGATCGATTCTATAAACCCAGTCAGACAGGTCAATGCTGGAAAGCAATAGCGAAAGACTTACCTTGGTCTCCGGAAACATAAAGAACACAGTGATCATAACAATGCAAAGCCAAACGCAGTACACAATATAGTATTTCCAGCCAAGATTCTTCAGCCCAATAGGGTTGACGAATTGGTTGAAAAAACTGGCTCCTTTGATGGATCCCATAAGAAGTGCGATGCCCCTTGGCGTGGACGTTGAAGGGGAGGATCTCGACAGGGTATGCGACAGCCAGTGGGTTCCAGCAGATGTTATACGAAGAAGCGAAGAAGATGACAAAGGTTAGAATGCCCGCACCGGTCGCTTCCGACTTGGTTCTTGCAAAGCCACTGCCGGTGATAGTCCAAGCGACCGTGCCAGCGAGCATGCATGAAGTTGCGACGACGAAGAGAGGGCGACGACCAACTCGATGGACGAGGTTGGCACCAGTCATGGCTAAGATCATGTTCCAGATCTGAAGGATACGCTTAATGAGAGTAATGTCTTCTCGTGAATTGATACCAATAGATCGAAGGACAGGGGCAACGTAGTAGGACTAGATAGATCAGCGAGTTACTTATACGATGTTAAGCGGGCTGACTTACTACCAAACCATTGCCAGACCACTGGGGCAAGAAAGCACAGTAAATAACAAGGAAAGTTTGATGTCTATTGGCCTTGGTCTGGACCAGCTCCTTCCATGATCGGGAGCCTGCCAACTCAAGCTGAAGTGCTGTTCGGATCTCCTTAAACTCAGCAGCAACAAACGCAGAGTCTTGGTCACCATTGGCATGGTACTTGGTCAGAATCTCACGTGCCTCGTCATGGAGATCTTGACCTAGAAGCCACTGAGGACTCTCTGGGAGGAACCACAGTCCGATAAGATTAATGATGGCGGGGAGTGCTTGGAGGGCTGTGGGGAGTCTCCAAGACCATTCGGAATTGGTGCGATAAGTGCCGTATGTTGTCCATTCTGCTGGATGGACTAAATCGGTCAGTTGGCGTGAATAATGGCTCTGGGGAGATTGGACTTACTCCCAAGTACCAGAGCGTGTTGTACATCGAGGTCAGGGTCGTTCGCGATTCGGGATGGGCAAGTTCGGCGGCGAGCTTGGGAGCGGACCAATGGCGAAATGGGAAAGGTGATTAGAAGAGCAAGTTATGTCAAATCGCTTGAAGGGCCAGAGGTCTATATTAGCCGGAGAGTCTTAATCCCCTTTTAATCTGTTTGCATAATTATTTAGAATATTTACCAGGAGTCTCAGCAAATAGTTTATAGACAGCCATCATATCTTCCTCACCCAAACCATTCTCGCGAGCTTCTCTATAAAGGGAATTGCAAACTTGGATAAGCGGAGTTTGAACTTGCACGCCTTGCGCAGCCGACTTGATCAGCTCAGTGCTATTGTAACAGTCTTTTATGGCGGCCTGGGGTGTCCAATCTCCCTTTAGTATCTTGGCGATCTTGACCTTGGAGTATGCAGATGCCAACGGACTGCTGTTGAGGACTTGTCCGAAGGCCTCCAGGTCTAGACCTTGAGCCCGTGCAAGATTCACTGATTCGGCAAGACCAGTTGTCACAGAGACCAGGAACAGGTTGATGGAATATTTGGCCATTAAACCGGACCCGATGGAGCCGCAGTAGATGGCGGCAGTGGTGATGGGCTTGACGACGGGTCTGATCTGCTCAGCAACCTCTGGATCACCAGCCATCATGCCTACAAGTTGTCCTTGCTCAGCTGGACCCTTGCTGCCACTCACAGGCATCTCGACAAACTTCCCTCCCGCATTCTGGACCTGCTGTGCAAGCTTATGGCTGAAGTCGACAGATACCGAGCTTGTGTTGATGAGCGTTTTGCCACGGATGGCTTTCATGAACCTGTCATTGGGTTCGCTGTCGATCATGGATTGGATTGCTCGGCCGTTGAAGAGCATTGTGAAGATGACATCGGATTTCTCAATCACAGCAGAAGGAGTCTTTGCGGCTTTAGCACCGGCCTCGACGAGGGGCGTGCATTTCGCCGCATTTCGATTCCACACGGTGATGGGGAATTGCCGGCGAAGATTGAGGGCCATGGGCGTGCCCATCGTTCCCAAGCCTAGGAAGCCAATTCTCATATTGGCTTATCTTGAGTGTGAGGCGTATTGACGGAATTCTGAGTAGATAGAAAATAGTTTCTTCTGCTGAAGTCACTTTGTCTACTGACGGTTTCATTTATGACTTGATAAATGACCATTAAGCATTCTTTTAAGGGCACATTAGATAAGAAGTAATCCATTGTACGCCCTTTACAATACACGTCGCTGCACCGGTTTCGGCAACGACTAACCCGATACATTGCGAAACGCCGATAGTAACCGCCTAGAGGTGCTAAACTACACCGTTGTAGATTTGATCATATCCCCAGCATGCCATTTGCTCTATAGAGAGACTGAAAAACTGTATTATTGATGGAAGAACAGTAGTAAGTAATAATTTACAATATATAAATAAGGATATGGCGAACTTCAATCTCTTCCGCAAACCTCCCCTGCTCTATGATGCACAAGACGAGCAATCAACATTTCCATCCTTCTCAGAGTACTTGTTTCCGCTAAGATTTGTAGTACTAGAGTCTCCCGGATTACCACTGTAACTTGAGTAAAGACCACCATTTGGAAGTGGTGCGAAATCGCAGAATTGACAGCTCGGGTTGTTATCATAGCGCTGCATACATTCCTCGAAACTACTAACTAGAGTGTTGAAGTCTATCTTTCTGTAAAAAGTATATAGATCAACGTTGACTGTCTGGTTGCAAAGGACCTCGAATTTACAATGGCATGAGGTTTGAGACGGCATGTAGGTGGTGCAGATTGGTCCGACGGAGCGGGTCTTGGTGGTGACGGATGTAGTCTTGTCGACCTCAGTGGCTTGCTGGGTGATGACCGAGGTATCTAGTGGTCGTCTCGGTGACTTGAGGTCCAGGAAGAGTGACGGTTACAGTTCGAGTCTTTGCTGGAAGTGTTGTAGTGATGGTCAGTGCAGGTTGGGCTTCAGTGTGGACATTGACAGTCGTCTTAGGGTGAGGCTCAACAGTCTCAGTGATGATAGAACCAGTCCCTTCGAAAGTGGTCTCCTGAACGCCCATACAGGCACAAGCACTGCTGTACTGTTCGGCATCTGTGCATGATCCGGCATAGGATGAGATGTCAGTTGGCCTGAGGATGTTCTTGGTGGATCGAACGGCAATAGCACGCTTGGAAGGGAGGCCGGAGTATATTGTCTCCGTAACGCTAAAAGGGTGTCAGGATGGGACTTCACCACGGGAGGCCAGTACATACGTGTTCACGTCAGTCTGGATAACTATTTTGGTCTATGTTATGTTAGCTTTTTGCCTTGCTCATATGGGCAACTCGATATACTTGCGTTGACGTCGGTTTCAAAGTAAGGGTCTGGTGTCTATAATGCAGTCAGTAACATGTTCCAATATCAGAAGGAAGGCGACTTCTAATACTTACGATAGTGACGGTGACAGTCTTGGTGGGGGCGACAGCAACGTAAACGGTCACAAGGTCGGATGTTTCGCTAGTGATGGCGCTTGATGATATTAGTTCTGTCCGCAACATATGCTTAGGCGACATACGTTTGATTGGACTGTGTAGCAGTCGCCTCATCCGTCTCCAGGTCCAGGATCTCGGTATCCTTCAGTGTCACGGTCGACAATAATGGCTGAACTAAAAGTACCAAGAGTCAAGGCGACCGTTTCATTTACTTGTTTGCTATCGGCACTTATTCCCGGTCCCTTTTGAGAATATTATCTCATGAGTCTGTTGGTAAGAAAATAGTGGCATAAAAAGTAGCCTATCTATAAACTATCGTTTCTCAGAAGGATTCGGATCTTTGATAACCAATTAAACGTTCCTCTGCCTGTCCAAAAACCTCCTAACCTCGATCCTGCTTCCAATAGCGGTGAGGGCTAACTTGACACAATTTCCGACATACGAGCTACCCTGGAGAAAAGCCAGCGGCAGGTCTAACTTACCCTCCGATCTGGACAAACCTCCGGTGAAGATGGTTCGCAAGGTAATGTTCGACTCGATCTATCGTGGGGGAATCAATAGGTCCACCTGGTCTCTCAAGTTCTCTCTGTCTCTGAAAATCCCATCACGATCCTCTCCATCGCCACCGAGCCAAAACCGAATAGAATATGAACTACGATTCAGGGCATAGCGATCATAGATAACATTGATGAGGCAGTCGCTCCACGTTTTGTTGTCTGTCTTGTAAGGCACAAAGAACTTTTTGTTAGAAACTTTATGGCCCTTGAACAGGGCCTCATAGTAATTCTAAGCCCTTGGGTATATCCTCTGACTATAGCCTTCAAGATCGAGCTTGAGTCGTTCTTGGGTGAGGTCCCCACCTGGAAGGATCCATCTCATCCAGCCCACGGCGAAGTTCATCGCACTTAATAGCCCAGCTTGGTCCAGTTCTGTATGGGACGCGACGTCCAATACCCAGTGCTTGGGACCCCGGTCTCAATCCCATGAAATGGCAAAAGACCGTCATTTTGTGTCTTACCTTCAATTTGCACGGTGCCTTTGGGAAACTCAGGCTCGCCAAACCAGGCTCCCCAATTCAAGGTCTGCCACATATCAAGCAGACGGTCGATGTTGCTGAGTCAAATATTAGAGGCTCAGGGTAGTGTACTGCAGATAATATATCCGGAACGGGAACGTCCGACATGTGGCCAAGTCCATAGCCTCCAATTTCTCCGCGCTTTTCCTAGTTGGGGCCGCCTGTAAAATTAGCCTACCCTTTTTGTTGCCAAATCCCATAATATCAGGGTCTTGAATACAGCGCCATGGCGTAACTTGCGGCAAGCATATTTAGAAGATTAAATAGTGTCAAGCGCTATAACGCACTATTGGCTTCCAGGCTTTGACAGAACTTTAACAGACAGGGGCTAGTGGCTAGTCTCAAGCTGAAGTCAGGGTAATTCAAAACCCAGCAACCACGGAAGGTAGATAACCCGTAATTGATTCGACTGATTGACCCAATACTGTTAAACTCTTAATGTCCATTTTTATACTGAAGAGACTTCTCAATGCAGTCAAACAAGATCCAAATGCGCCTCCTAACTATTTTGATTCCGCGAAAGCGGAAATATTTCCCTTTCAGAACAGCGGACGAGGCGTTCACTAGTTGTCACCGATTGAGCGGACCCGTTAATTTTAAGCAAATAGTCTCATCGCGTAGACATAAGTCACTCGACCACTCTCTCGTTCTATTGAATTAGGGGCCGAGGTCGCCGCATTCTGCAGCCGGTATCTTCATAAACAGTCGATATGCCGCTGTCCGGGTCTTCTCGCTTTTTTTGCTAACCATCCCAGTGCCTCTCTTGGCTATTACACTCGTTTAACCTTCGTCATGCGTTCTTCTTTTGCTTTGACGGGCCTGACTCTCTTGTGCAACTTTAATGTTGCCCTGGCAGGCCCATGCAAACCTCATGGTACGACCAGTCTTACCGAAGCAACATTAACGACAGCTGCCCCGACCACGTCGGAGACAAAGGGACCCCTCGTTGTCAAGAACGTGATTGGTAACGGAAACTTTGCCCTCAGAGACCCCACCAACCCAAGCAACATCCCCAACTACATCGTCGAGGGCCAGGGTCAGATTGTCGAGAACAAGGGTTATACCGGCGATGGCAGCAAAGAGAAGGGTTGTGTCGAGATGCAAGCTTCCAACAGCCCTCCCGGACGCAAGCGAGCCATTGGAAACATCGTCAGCATTTCTCAACAGCTTGACTCCCTCGACATCAAGAAGAAGTACACCGTCCGCTTCTTTTATGCTGTTGTTACTGCCAGCCAGATCAATGTCTGCACGCTAAGCGCTTCCATCGCCGGCCATCAATTCTATACATCAACAATCCTTAGTATTGGAACGGCTATTGACTGGAATACTGTTCTTGAGCAGACCGATGTTCCCAACACAGAGGGTGCCTTTTCTGTGTCGGTCAATTGCCCGATTGGTGGAATTGCGGCTATTTATGTCGACTCGATCTTTATGTCTAACCAGGTCACTCCTGAGACGATCAACGATGTGTCGATTGACTTTGGTGATGGAAATGATATTGCTACTACCAGTGGGTTGCCGGCGGGAACTACGACATCCAACGTGCCAATCAGTGAGGAGAGCACCGAGTCTTCCACTGGAACTGATGCCGTCACTTCGGAGAGTGCACCCCCGACAACTGGTCTTTCCTTGGGTTCTGATACCGAGACTCTCTATCCATCAACCAAGTCTTTCACTACTATGTCTTTCACTGATAGTGAGACTGTGAGCGGCTCTGATGGAGCTCAGACGAAAGAACCCACTACCGCGAATGAGTTCACTGTTCCGACCTTGGACCCATCTACAGCATCAGAGAACCAATTTACGAGTCTCACTCTGGACCCAACCACAAGCGCTCTGCAGCCTTCAACTGCAACTGACATTTCCCCCTCGACCGCAAGCTCTATACCAACTGGCTCGCGCGTCTGCCCTGCAGGCGCCCCTCCACCTGGATACTGCACACCTGTGCAGCCAGAAGTAACCCAGACGGTGTCCTTGCCAGGAATTCCACAACTGTCTGATAATGATCGTCCTACCGCCCCCAGGACCTGCTGGGCTTTTGGAAAGGCAAAGCAGGGTACGTGGGGTCGCACAAAGTCGAGCAACCCTCGACAAAACTCCATCGCTGACTGTGCCCTGCTTTGCAAGCAAGAAGGATCTGCTTGCAAGGCCTTTGCGTTGTACAACTTGGGCTCGGAGACTAGCTGCTGGATGCTTGGTGACACACTGGGTGTCGTTGGTATTGATCTGAATGCACAGGATTCTCTGATGTGGAATGATTTCGATTGCTTCGAGTGTCATGATTGTGACATCAAGAACCCAGCGGGTATTGAGACTTCGACCTTCGCACCTTCAACCACCTCTCTTCCAGCAATCTCAACTACATCGGCTTCTACCTCCACCCCTACTCTTTGCCCTAACTGCCATCTCCGAAGCTCACCATCTTCAAACCTTGTCTGTGAGAAGATCGGTAGCCTCGGTACTGTTGATCTCCAGCCTTATGCCAACAACAATTTTGATACGGCCACTATGCAGACAAACTCTGAACAGTGCGCGACTATCTGTTATCAGCTGGACGGCTGTGCTGCCTCAGCTCATGATGCTGCGCGGGGACGGTGCATCTTTACCAATGTCGCCATGACGAGCAGCGCATTCCAGGAAGCGCAGGCTTTGAACGCGCATGATTACATTCTACCATGGAGTTCTCAGGGCTGCTGGTCCTGCTCCAACGATTGCTCAGCCCAGCATGATACCACCAGCCAGGCCCCTAGCTCTACTGAACCTATCGTTGAATCCACGACGATAACCCCAACACGCACCGAACCTCTTACAACCTTCATCTCATCTTACACCCCAACAATTACAGAGTCCTCCATGCCTCAGTGCACCCTTGCTTTGTCCGATGGATGCACCTTCGATCAGAACGACTATAATTATCAAGACTGCAGTAAATCAGGAACTATTAAGAACACCTTTACACTCGAAGATAATGAGTACCCATGGCAAGATGGCATCAACACTTACCAGAACTGTGTGGCCATTTGCAACCAAATGCCCCACCGCTGCAAGTCTTCCGCATGGGATCAGAACCAACAAGCCTGCGTCTTCTCCTCCAACTCCATCTTTACCTCCGCCTTCACCCCCGGCAGCGGAGATGACCAGGATATGTATTGGAGTGACCAAAGCTGCTGGAAATGCTTCTGCCACGACCAAGATCGCGATGCATACTCTGCTTCGCTGAGAACTGCTCTCCCTACGGCGACTTGCACGCCGAGTATCACGAGCGAGGATGCTGTTTGTTCGCTCAGGCAGGTTGACGACGGTAATGTGGTCTGCCAACATCAGGGTTACTTCCCGTGGCAATGGGATGAGGCACCTTCCAAGTTTCCCTACCAGGATTCAGAGGAGCGTTGTGCGGCTCTTTGTAACTCGAACCCTGACTGTCAAGCGTGGGCTGGTCTGAGGAGTATGGCAAGTGCGCTATTGGAGCTTTCCAGCTTAAGGATATCACCTGGCAGCAGTTTGGTGATACGAAGTTGAGCTGGAGTGATAAGGGCTGTTGGGATTGCTCTGACTGTATCAAGAGTCAGAAATGGCGTATTTATAACTAAGACTGTCAGTTAGTTGATTGATAGTTAAAGCTTATGACGTTTTAAGTACATGCAAAACTAGATTATTCAATAGAAGCTTATACCTCTGTCTGAGAACGGCTGTTTGGTGGCAGCAATCAAGTGATTTAGACATTGCCAGCAATTGCTGCTGCAATGTCAGTTTTGTATTCGAAAGATTCTCAGAGCGGGTGACTTTCTATCTGCATAAGCAACCACATTAAAGTTAAGCTCAGTATCAACGCCAGAATTGAAGCAAAGTTTAAAGCTGTGCGTGGTACTGGATAGGCAAACATCATTCTAGTCTCTATCGCAGCGCATCGTCTGTGACTAATAGATCACTTGGATATCATAGATCACCACTCTCAGAGGTGAAGTGAGAGAATAGACTCTTCTGGATACTTTGGGATGTGAAGGACATTTGCACGACCGGCCGCCAGTAGTCTCACTTCTATCTGCGAAGAGCCAACGTGCCACGGCCTCAGTTCAACTCCCAAAGGCTGAAGACGTCCAGACCGTTTTTCTAACTTAATTGATCGAAAGCAGCCTGCGAGGGATCACTTGTAATGTCTTCGACAAGTGTTTATCATTCCTTGTAAGACAGATGCCAGCCCAATGTGATGGAACGTTGATTGCATGCAAGCCACGTCACATATTATCCTTTTCGTACATACGTGACCAGGCCCGCCGGAACAGGTTCGGCGGTCCCAGCCCAAAACCTTAAGCCAAATCGTGGAGGAATTTGTGAACGTCAATATTACCCCAGAGTCAGCTCAGAAAAACAAGCCATTCAACTGATAGATAGAAAAGGGCGACTTGCATGAGGTTTCAGGCTGCCGGACCTACTCTTCCTTAGTTGCTTTGTGTCAAATCGTTCACATCGGCCTTTCGCTAGCATTGTAGCCCTGATTAGACATGGATGAGTGCAGAAACAGCTGGAATTCATCACTTGTGTTCGCAGCCTAAAGCTTAACCTTATAGGCAGCTGTTAACTATATAGTTCAACGCTGGAATCTTCCCATGTGCAAAGAGGTAACTCCGCCGCCCCGTGGCTGGCTGAGCGCACTAATGCTCTGCTCTGATGCAACCTTTGCTTTCCATCACAGTAAAGTCGGAATGTGATATCGTCCAGCTGTTGTTACATAGCAAGCCAAGCTGCCGTGCGATCCACACCGACCATCCCCTCAGTAGGAGCTTCGGTAATAGAATGATCTCTGGGTTACTTTGGGTAATTGATGTTGGCAGGTTTTATAAATAATCACTCCAGCGCTGTATTTCTCGTCACCCTATCCTTGCCTAAGATCTCTCATCTGTTCATCTACATGAGATCCATACATCACAATTTCAGCCCTTCTGAAAACTCTCACCCATTTCAATCCACTGGCCTGTTTTTTCCATAGGACCCCTCCTTCCACCGCTGATATTCAAGATGGAATCAACTACTGTCACTGCCACAACTGCCGAGGAACTCAACATTATCCTTTGGGCGGGGTCAAAGGATGTTCAGAATATCTACCAACTATTCCGCAAACAATTCCCAAAGCAACTAATGAAGGAGGTCGGGCTCACTGATATCTTCATGATGTCAGCTCAGGGGATAGCCCGAAATGCGAAGAAAGATGTAAGATTTGTAAGTGTTGCCTAGTCTGTCGGTGGTATTAAGCGCATAAGATAGTTATCTCTATACATCTTAACACAAATAGCCAAAGGAACATATGAATGCTTATGATTAACTAGGATTGGAGCTATGACGAAAGTCAGAATGGTTACGATTTTGAGGTCACGGTCAATGGGAACTATCGGGCGTTCGTCCAAGGTTTGAGCACAATCCATATATCCCAATTTCTCTAGACTAATACTGAATAGCTAAGGTCGCGAAACAACAAAGTGGAGAAACCTATGCCGACTTTATTTATGAGTGAGTCTTGTGGAATATATCAAGCAGTGCGCAACTGACTACATTTCCAGAAGCAAGAGAACCGGTGACGGGGGCGTTGTCTCGAAGTATCAGATCGACCTACTTACTGAATATGCAGGGAAAAACAAGGCTCATGCATGGTAAGTAATCGAACTTTATATAATAGCTTTTATAGGTAACTGATAAACCGGTAAATAGCTATGTTATATATGATGACACAGCGGTCTGGTGGGTAAATGCTACTGCATTGCTAGCCTGGCTTCTTGAAAACACGGTGAAAGGGCAGCCGGTGAAAACTTGTATTCAAGCATTTAAGGCGTTGGCAAAAGCATCATACTTTGACGCAATGAATGTTCCTGGGCTAAAGGCGGGTACAATGTCTAAGTTTTAAGCCAGAGGTGGTTTTACTATTAATAGTTATAGCTAAGAGCTTGAATTAACATAGAGAATTTGGCTATTAAATAAGTGAAATGAGATTAAAGCAATAAGACATTTTACATATTATAGATGATGTAGAGGGAATGTGCAATTTCTAACTATGTCCTTATTTTACAAGAGTACCTAGGCAGGATACAGAGCTCTGTAGAAATGTGCTCTACCGCCTAATGCGACAAATACGACTAACACGAACAATACGGCTAATACAAACAATGCGACGAATACGGCCAAAACGACTTGTGGAGTAACTAGCGTGTAGTCCCAAGTAAGAATGGGAAGATGAGTGGCCAATAAGTTGACATGTAGTCTCGGTCTCCTCAGGCTCCGAGATGCTCTCTTCCTTACTCGCGCCTTTTTGATGTTCCTGTGACTATAAGACCTCTGCCCGGGAGAGTCACTCTTTTGATCATTCTTCCATCAGAGGATTCCAAACTGACTGGCAGTCTGTCGGTAACTCTGTCGCGGCCAATCCAATGCACATTATCGTTATCGGCGCCGGTCCAGCGGGCCAGATGTTCCCGGGGACGGATGTGCTAAGAGTTATGAGGCACCATCTTGTGCAGTGGCTGGCAGATGCTGTTACTGAACTGCCCAAGGACTGGGTCACCTTGCGTTATGGTGCGAGTCACCGACATACAACAGGTGGATGATCAGGGAGATGACGAAGGGACAGTTCAAGTCGACGTACAGTTTGATGCTGACAAGTCTCAGAAGTCTATCAGTTGTGATATTATGCTTGGATGTGATGGTATACACTCTTTCGTTCGGACCACGGTTGTGGATCGTGAACGGAAGAAGACCTATTCTGGGCGTGCCATCGCCTACGGGTACGTCAACTGTGATTCTGCTGGAGATGTTGGTGTGACAACATTGGATGGGAAGCCAATCATCCGGGACTCCACTATGATCCAAGGTCAGCATGGATCGTTCATGATGACCTGCTTCGAGCCATCGAGGGAGAAGGTATATGCCCTAGCTGTGATGCCAATGGCAGAGAACCAAGATGCACGGGAAGGGTGGAAGGCTTTGGGGAAAGAAAAAGTTACGCTCAAGAGGGATATCGTTTTTCGCTTCAAGGAAGGCGGTATTAAAGGTCTAGAGCCGGTCATCAATGAAAGCGACTGGTACTTCTACCCCGTCTATATGCTTCATCCTGAGGGAAGAAGGGGAGAGTGCTTCTTCTGGGGGACGCCGCTCATGCTGTAAGTAGTGCCACCCCTTCACACTGGCTACATCACCTGACATCAAGAAATGGATGCCACCTCAGGGCGAACGTACTGGTATCGCGATTGAAGACGGGGTCCTGTTAGCCCAGTACTTGGTGAAGGGATACCAAAGGGTGTACCTTATGTGATAGAGGCCTATGAGGCCCTGAGACGAGATGGCATTAAGAAGCTGCACGACGAGACCATCTTTTGCTGGAATGCTGGAAGTTCGTCGTCGTGGCTATGGAGCATCTTCATGGAATTAGAATTATATAGATAAATCATTTAAGGCAAAATGTTATTTTTATAACCCTATAGAGTGGGTTGATCTGCTGGCAAGATGGCAATAAAGTAGGTGTTATTCCGAGCCATACAACCTTGCACCGGGAAAGTCACGAATTGGCGGCACTGTTAGTAATAATATTGTTAATCTTAACAAAGACCCCATTAACTCTGTGATTGATCATTCTACGAGAGAATTCTAGATTTTATTTTACTGCAACTATGAACCAGCGTACTCAGGCCGAAATGTCAAGGACACGCACATAGCTCGAGACGCTACTAAGCTGCGCCTCCACCAATAAATATGCTGCGCCACGGCTGATAAGCTGCGCCCCTATCAATAACTACTTCAATTCAATTTTCCCCGCTTCCCCGAGGCATCCAGTCTATCATCGTACCGTTAAGTTGCAGGTCCAAAGAGACTTTAATTATGGCCTCAACGACATCCTACAGTCAAGGAGAAACCTCACAGCGAGCTCCACACAGGCGGGCCAATGTGGGATGGCTCTCCCCCTGTATGCACTTCCCGATCTTGGCATTACATTTCATTGACGCCAGCAGCAACCCAACCACCGAAAGCAATCATCAACAGCAACTACGGACCTGCGCTCACAAATGAGGAATTGTATGCTGTAGCGCGCAGCTTATCTAAATTAGACCAATTTCTTCTTCTCTATTGTCAGCACTTCTACCAGCAAATCGCGTCTGGAGAACTCAACCCAGGTGATGTATCTGCTCAGAGATTGGCCTTGACCGACTTGCAGGATCTTCAGACGATCATAACTCAAATTCAAGATATAAACAACGGCCGTTTCGTGTTCAGTAGCCTCTACCTAAAGGAAAGACATATCCTTTATTATTGGGGAAGAGCTTTTTCATTTCTCTCTCAGAATCTCCTAGCGGGCGATGAAGTACACCAACCCTCGCTGGGGAACCTCAAGAGAATAACGGAATTTGCCTCTGATATAGAGGGTGCAGTACTTGATGCAGGCTCGGCGGGGGTGCTGACATCTGAGTATCGTTTGGTGCTTTCCGAGCGATGGGATCTTCTCGAAAGCGCTCTCAACTTATACCATCAGCATTCGCAATCTCCTCGAACGGTTGCAAAATGGTGAGTCATCCAATGCAACATATAGAAAGGAAGCTAAAATATTGTTGAGGCCTGATATAGCGCGCAAAGTCCAAGAGGTGAAGAAAGTGTTGCCTCAAGACACCAAAGCAGGTCATCCAACGCAGTCCGGAGTACGTATCTCTTGTGACGGACTTTGGACAAGAACTTACCTTTACATCACAGACATTCGCAACAATACTCTGGTTGACATTCGTCGGAACTACCTTGTCTAATATCTGGACCTTTGCCCTTGCCTATAACTACTCAGACCATACACCGGGAACGACAAAAGATGCAGATTTCTGGTTTCTCATGCAAAGCTGCATTACGCAGGGATTTACCTTGATCATTTCAGGCATTCCTTTAAGGGCGGATCCTCGATTACGGAAGCGCACTTGGGTGCCTCCAATGGTGCTGGCATTGATCTGCACGATTATAGCACCGCCCCTATATCTCACAGCTCCGACGGAGTGGTCCAGCTTTGTTGGTCTTATAGCAACAGGCATTCAAGCCTTTATGGTTCTACAGCTTGTGACTGTTTCAGGATGAGTACAGGACTCGAGGTCACATGCCTAGTTGACGGTTTTAAAACTCTTGGACGTAATTCACTGGCCTCATTACTAGCAGGCGTCTTTGAGGGTAAGGCTGGGGGGGAATACTAAGTTAATTATAGCAATAAACTCATGTTGACAAAAGAACAAGAACTATCATCCCTATTTACCTAGGGCTAGGATCGGGCTTCACGTTGTAAGGGCTGTTATAAGCACCACGCTGCTGTTGATTACAGACATACGCACTTGAGCACCACTTGCCATCGCCCAACTTGAACACTCTGCTGCCTTGGTACACGTCAGTTCATGCTGAGTTTCGAAAGAGCGGTGAGCTATTCCGGCTTAGTTGGTGTCCTTCGCCTTGACGCCAACGAGCACAGCAAACTCGTCGTCGTTTGGGAGAGTAAGCCCAAGCCAGCCCGGCTACGTCCAAGGAACATGGCCAGAACATGGTATGTTGACCATCATGGCTGGATTAAAGTTAGTCTCTCTGGTTATGGAGTAGCCTAGAGGTCACCGCTGTAGTACGTGGCTTTGCTGGTACGACTCATGTGAATTAGCTTCCCAAGGTTCCGTTTTTGATAGATATAAGAAGCCCACTTTGGATGGTCCTTCTATTGAGACAGCTGACAGATTGACCAGACTTTTAAGCTAAATGGTGGAAAAACAACATCCGAGCTTACGATCGGCAGATTTAAGTTTATTACTACCTAACTACTGAGTAGCCGGAATATTAGACTTTCCCCTTCAAACGCTAATAAATAGAATACTCATGATATAAGGTTTCAGTAACTTACTAGGCATATAATTGGCTAGCCTTTTACTTTTCTAATAATACCAGGTAATCAGGACTTGGCATTTTCGGTGAACAGATCCTGGACCTCTCATGATGCATAAATATCCAGCTCAAAGCACTATTACCCACTGCATCAATTGCAATCCAAGTCTTCTATCTCTTTTAGCACCGAGACCTACCATAATACTCGACAAAGAGTCACGTAGTCATTAACTCCCCAATATGCACCTATCTGGTATTTTAGTCTTAGTGGCGGCCTTTACGCCGTTTGTCACTGCAGGTTGCTCACAACAAAGCATGGAATGCGTAAGTAGGCATAGCACCTATGGAAGAAGACCGGCTGCTCACAATACATAAAGTCTCCGCGCGAAGCCTGCACTGGTTTAACTGGAGGGAGTGTATGCGGTACGACGGCGACCGCTAGCGATTGTACGTTATATCTTGCCCCTGGCGCTGATTCTGGAGCATTTGCGGTAAGTGTTAATCACCCTGGGTCCTTGGGCACACGAGGTTAATGATATAATAGTGTACATGCTGCTCCTAACTGAAAATGGGCTATCGTGCTTATTAGATATGGCTATTTACTTATAAACTTGGGCATTCTTAAATAGCTTAGACTATTAGGGGCATAGAAAGGCTTTCGTCTCTCAGGCGGCCAGGATTCCGGGTGCCGTACTCGGATCGAAGACATTCCACACAAATGGCATTCCTTGACTATATCCATCACCATCAAGCTTTCTCCCTTTGACGTCTTGACTGAACTTCGATAAAGTCGCTGAATACACTTCGGCAGCTGCACGTGCCTCCTTGTTAATGCGGGAATAGAACTCAGTTTCGTTGAAAAGAAAACGAAGCGAATCAGAAGTATCAGCAATCTGTGCTTGGTTAAACGTAGCGACCAGCGAGATCTGCTGTAACGAGGCTTCTAAGTCTGGAAGAAATGGCACAAGGCTAGAGACGCCCTTTTTCTTGGGAAGCGGTTGATAAAGTGATAGCGGGTGCATTGGCAGAACGGCACTGTAATGCACAAGACTGTTGCTGTTCAATGAACCGTGAAGAATTGAGATGAGATAGGCGTGATGAGTCAGCACGTTGACCAGTACGCGTTTGCTAAAGAGAGTAGCTGGGAAGTCGACGATAGAGGCGGCACGGGCTGCTTCATGAAACCATGCGACGAGCTCGTTGTCCGCGGTGATTGCGTCGTCCGAAGGGTAGTATGCGTCAACGTAGGCGGTGATAAAGGTTCGCAGAGCACCGAGGATGACTGAAGCATCGTCGTAGTATGGGAATGACTTCAGCTCAGGGCCGTACTCGCAGTTTATCAAACCCCGCCGGGTGAGCTTCGTTTCGAGATAATTCGCCATCCAGGGAGCGCATTCGGACTGCCACACCTGTTTACTGTACTCAATAGCCTGGTCACCATTCCAAGCAAAGTTCTTCTCGATGTCGCCGCCGGGGTTGACTAGAGACACGCTAGCTCCCACGCGGTATGCGAAAGAGTTGACACCCACTAAAGGACTCGATTAGTTCTGCTATTTGAGCAAGTCTTGGGTATAACTTACAGCGACGGATCAGACCCCAGACTGGGTGCAGGTCACTGAATGATCGGGTAGCCGACATGTAGATGAGGTCAGAAGAGATGTGAGCTGCGGCGAGGTGATACCACTGATTATGCCAGACATCGTTCATGTTGAGCAGTATCTTAGCCAAAGTCCAGTCATTCTCTTCGTCAAGAGGAGTGTAGATTAAAGGCGAGCCGTTGTTGGGACGAATGGCCAGGGGCAGGAATTCCTGTGAGACGGGATGAATGAAGAACAGAGCCTCACAAGCACCAGCGTAGCGACCTTTTGTCAGCGTCAGATTCGCCAGATCGCTGTGATCGACGATGAATAAGCGACCCTCTCTCTGGAGAGAGCGCTGTGTCTTTGTCGTGATCCTTCGTGCAAGCTTGTCTTCGACGCGCAGTGCCACGCGCTCATCCCGTCTGACTCGTCGTAGGCTTTCGGGGTGTACAGAGAGGCGCTCCATTGAGAAGGACAGATCGGACTTGGCATTGCGAAGGACTCCTTCGGCAAGCCCGCCTGGGACGCTGTTCTGCCACTGGCCGTCGTATAGCTTGAAATAGTCTTCGAACGAGTCTAAGTGGAGGGTCTTGACATCATTGAATTAGCAACGGCAATGGTTAGTACTTTAAGAAAACTGCTTATGACTTACTCCGTTTAGGGATGCTTCGGCCTGGGCAGCATCCTCGTCAACATGCTTGTAGACAGGTGTCTCAGATGTTACAAAAGCACTGTACTGGGACTTGACGGCCTTCTTTCCAAGTGGTCCCGAGGGCCATGGGTTAACACCGATGAGGGTATCATCCTTTCCGTACTGGAAACCCTGTCGCGTCTTTTCAATCGCGGCAGCTCGGCCTGAGTTGTTGTTTGACGGGAGTGAAAACGGGCGTGGTTGACTCGCTGCGGCTAAGGCCCCAGCGACATTGAACAGCAACGCCAAGTTCAACAGCATTTTTAATTCCAAGATCGAAGAATAAAAGTTAAGGACTAAGGTATGGTCGATGTAGCTGTTGGACATGAGATATCCTTTATATATAATTACCATTCAGCATCGGGCGGGCGTACAACGAGGCTAATGGGGCAGTAAACGGCCGTCATAATAATTCTACAGTAGCAGTGCTAGTTAATTGACTTTCAGTATAATTTCCCAATTGCCCCGGGTGAGCAGCTTAAAGTTTAAACTTATGGCCGGCAAATGGCCTTGTAGCACTGACCTTCAAAAGACGGGGCACTGTCGGCTATGTTCGGTGCCCGCGGGTCTGTTAAATTACCACGATGCATTGCTGCCCTGCACCTTCTAAAGCCGTCGTTAAATATTAAAGGACCAACCGATCCATTTCTGCATAGCCACGTTATACATCCTGTTATTGGATCAAGGTTGTAATTGAGCCTAGTGGACATTCCGCCACAAAGGCATGCATGGAAATATTAAGATGGGCAGCTTATTTGTTAGCTCTGGCGAGGTTCTTTGGGAGACGATATACTGGACGCTACATTAGAAATTATGGGTTATCCCCCTGCATAGCCCTACCACGGCATATTAGATATTTCCTACAAGTGTGCAGCTGCAACATTGTAATTTATTGACATTTAATGCGTCTTCATTGGGCTCAGAGGAAATGCTAGTTCTTTCTTTATCATGGCAAAGAATAGATTCTTAATGGCAATACACCAAGCCCTACCTCTCAGCTGGGGACCGAATATACATATCGCGTAGTGAATATCCGACATCTCAGTTGATACTAGGCAAGAGCATCCCAAACTGACGCGAGGCTGTCACGCAGTTCACGACACGCAGAAGGTAGACCAGCGCTTATTTTGTTTCGCAACCTTCCAGCAAGGCTTTTTCTATTCCATTACTTGACAATAGAATAACCAATATCAGGGCTTGCTACAACCTTCTAGCACCATGGTCCAGATTGAAGCGATTCATGTCACAGGGTTGATAAGATCAGAATACAGATCCTGCTCTACCGACTACACAATGCCTTGAGGATCGATTCTCTACGTCTCTGGCAGTATCTCGTTCATTATTAAAATACTTCTAGATTATTGTACTGCCACATACATGTGCATGCTAAGTCATTTGCTTAACGCTCTCAGAGGAGACTAGATGCTCCTCAGTCTCTGTTGCCTTCATAATGTACACGGCTTCCAACTTGTTTGATGCGCGAACAAAAGCCTCCAGTAGCTATAGCTCACTTTGGCACGTTGGGATCAGTATTCTACCTATACGACTATTTAGTTGGTTTGCCTGTGATTACCCATGACACCGGGGCCGCGCACGCTTGTTCAATCCGAAAATTTCGCAATATCGGAGTGGGTCCGTACCGGTGAACACCAAAGAACTATGAACAAGCCTCACTGAATTGTCGCTATGCAGAGCTGGAAGTCGGGCCCGAACGGTGCCGCAATAGGGCGAATTAGCGGCAATTTGTATCCGCTACGTCATGTTGCGCTGTGCAGGCTTCTGTATCTGAAACTCGGACCCGCGGGAACCGGGATCGGAGGCCCCCTAGCAAAACATCAAAGTCTAACCAAGCACCGATGTCATTTGCATCAAGCGGACACCAAAGCGTCTAGTAATAAATAGCCTATGTCACAGCACTTCTCAAAATCCTTGGATATTTCAATAACGGTTTGATAGCGCACAGCGAACGAAAACATCACCGTTCCAACCTGTACTTCATCATGCTCGAGAAGCTCAGTCTCCGAATTCCGTATCCACCGCCCCAACAAGGATTTTGGGGACAGCCAACTTCTACCCTAAACTGGTGCGAGGAGGTCAGTTACTTCTAGCATTCCTACCCACGGCAAGTCATTTGTCCATCAGCTCAGATCTAATATTTGTATGCCAGGATTATGTAATCAGCCATTACGCTGCCGAAATCACTAATACTTTGACCAACGCTTTATTCATCGCGCTTGGCATTCGGGGATTGCGGAATTGCCTCAAGTACCAACATGACACGGTATTTGTCATTGCATACCTGGGCTATTTGCTAGTAGGATGCGGTAGTTTTGCTTTCCACGCGACCTTATCATGTATCGTATTTCCTCCTCACAACTCTACAAGCCGCTGACAAGGATATAGATCCAATGCAGCTCGTAGATGAGCTTTCCATGATCTATACAACGTCCATCCTCTGCTATGCAATCTTTACACACGATAGGTCTCGCTTGTTCTCGATATTCCTCGGGATCGGACTCGTTGTGCTGTCTATCTCAATCACAGTACGTACTTCAAAACCCTTTCAGCGTGGTATAACAATAACTTAACTCTTCCTCTCAGGCATATTACCACTACATTCAAGACCCTTCATTTCACCAAAACGCCTTTAGTATCCTTTTTCTTGCCACAGTCTTCCGGAGTCTGTACACGATGGAAGCAATTTTACGTCCCACGTTGAGCGACAAGTACGCAACCAAGTCCGGCATCGCTTCGCTCTCAAGCAAAGAAACGCGATGTTCCCCGGTTGGAAAGGACCAGATCATAATTGGCGAGATGCGATGGATTGTCGCCATGGGGTTCATCACCTGTGCAGCAGGTATTGCCGCCTGGAAAGTGGACAACATACGCTGCGGTGATCTTGTCCAGTGGAGACATCAGGTGGGACTGCCATGGGGTATATTCCTCGAAGGCCATGGGGTACGTACAACTTTGTGATTTTCGCATTCAGACAGCTAACAAGTGGCAGTGGTGGTATGTTATTGCACTGAGACAGCGTGTTGTTGGTTGACTAATGATATCTAGGCACCTAATGACTGGGCTGGGAGTGAATTACTTTATCACCTGGGGTATCTGGCTTAGGCACTGTTTGAATGGCTTGCAAGAACAGTACATCTTGCATTGGCCACATAAGCTGTGCTCCCTTCCGATTGTGGTTCCCTCGATAGAACACCTAAGACACCAGAGGCTACAGGATGCAAAGAATGATGCCTTGCGGAGTACAACATTGGGAAAGAAGAATCTTTAGTCCTACATCATCAATGGCGTCCTCACTGTCACCAAGGTTGATACAAATTACAGACGGTAAGAAGAGCACATAACGCAATTTGCGCATGAATATCTTAGCTTGGGAGCACTGAATAGACTGGTTGGGATAGAGCTTAATTGCATCTGAGATACGTTCTTTTTATCTCAGAAATAATGGAAATGTCTACCTTAATTTCTATGGGAACAGTAGAAATTTCAATACATGTTATGGGTTGCATACCAAACTCTCATTCTATATTTTATTAAAGTATAGTAACATAGCTTGACTCCACTAGCCAATATTACCGATCTTATATGAAAGGAATGCCATACCGGATCAGTAGTGGATTCTGAATAAAACAAAAATATAATGAGTATCTATGAAATGCGGTCTGTTCCTGATTCCATAGAACCTTTCTCTACACATGTTCTAGTAGGCTGGTCTTGACTGTCTTACCAACTATTTAAAGGTTCTAGTATCCTGATACCAAGCACAGATTTTCTTTATCAGTGCGCTATCCTGATCACAGCCATTAATTCTCCAGCTATATTAAAGTTAGCCACTGACATAGTCAAAGTGTAATACCGGAAGCGAAGTAATTAATCAACAACACATACAAGGCGAATGTTCCATCGTCGCTGCAAGAGGCAAACAACGAGGGACACGACGGATGAACAGCGACGTTGTTGCAACGCGCACTATGCGCTTTAAAGCGGGATACCACATAACTCGGAGACAAAACTCAAGTACACAAAGACCCGTTTCCATTAACGGATCTAACCTCTTGCCGCTCTCAGCTGAGTCAATGCTGAGCCTGGGCTGAGGTATCTGAGCTGGCCCATTTCAGGGATCATACAGGGTACCAAATCTGGGCCTCTTGCGAAACCGACCACATCAAGACCGAAACGTACCCACGTTAACAGATACAGATAATCTGTGAGAATATCGTGAGTATTAAGTCTACTATGAAGATAGCAAGAAATTATTTTAAGAAAAATAAAAATAAGTTTAAATATATAAAAGATTTATGAAAGCCTAAAACTGTAAACGTAGGGAGGAAAGGACAGAGAGAAAAGTAAACCGAGCTTAAGAAAAAAGATATAAATATAACATTTGTTGTCCCAAAACGAGCTATCCCTTAAGCTATTCATATATAATATTGCCCCCCACTTGTCGACTTATCAACCAGCTCATTCTTCAAAAAAGCTTTGAAATGCTTCACGTAGGCCTTCGTCTGAGGGGTTATTTTCACGAGCCTCGAAAATTAGCGAAAAAAAATGGGTAAGGCTAGCCATGAGCCTTGGAACCTGTCGCTCCATGATTTCCGTCTTCGTATCAAGGTTCGTACGACCATATATAATTGGGTTTGATGCGATATGCCAAGCAAATAAGTATAAGAACTCGCTCTGAAGGCTTTCAAGTAGTTTCCTGAACTGTTCTGAGCGCGATAATTCATCGGATGGAACATCCCGTCCTGCAAATACTTGCTCGGCGATTTTCGCGACGCTATATAGGAAGAGCTGGTAGGTGGAACGTTGTGACTCGGTCAGTAATGAAGGCTCCAGGAAAGAGCCGAGACACCACGTGATTGGGTGCCACAAAAGCAGAGCCATCTTTCTACTATGAGGAGATGGTTGAGAGGCATCCAGGATATCAGGTCCGAAAGCATGCTTCAATTTACGGCGAAGCAGTAGTTGAAAAGAACGAACCCTCGAGGTTTCACTTCTTAGGTCAGGAATCTGGAGTAAGGCTTGAAATAGCCCATCAAGTTTGTTGCAGCTATCCTTCAACCAAGAGCATTTGGATAGCAGAGAAGCCTTGAAGCCAAAAAATTGAGCGCTGCTTCCCCTTTCTATGATTTTGTCGATATTGGCAAATGGATAAGTTGTCTCTGAGTCTGCTCCCAGTAGGAAAATCGCGTCTCCGTATACGTTTGCAAGACTGAGAAAACGTAGCGAAGATTTGAGACAAGATGCCACATAGCTATTTCCTTCTTCTTTCATCATATCATGAACAAATGATAGATTTTTGGCTCCGGTTGCAAATCGGCGTCGTAATTCGCTGCAAATTCTCAACTCAGGCATGCAAGCCGGGCATTGATATGGGCAGAGTCCAAGTACTCTGTGCTGAAAGGTCACCAGAATCATCTCGAGCCTGTCGCGCGAAGGACTGACACCATCACCTCGAGAGAACAGGGAGGTACTTCCTATATCTGGTGAATTGGCTACCGCTATAAGACTTCCGAAAAAGAATCGAGCCGCTGCATTGCGTTCAGTCGTTGTTTTCGGAGATGTGAGTTTATGTTCGACATAATTCTCGACCAATTTTAGCGCCCCAGAACTAGTGTCGACTGATTCGCGGTTCCGATTCATGGGTATGTGTCGATTATTCTCCTCCAATAGGTGTTTCCAGGTGAGTCTTTTGGCCGCGCTCTGTGTCCATTCTAGTCCATCGCCTGAAGTATGCTCTTCCATAAAAGGCAAAATGTGACGTAGGATGACTTGCTTCTCAAAAAACTGTGATTCCCAATCCTCTTTCAAGCCACAGTCAAACTCCTCTAGGCTACTTTTGAATGTTTCTCGAGGAATCATGCGAAAGGATTCCATTGATTCTGGCAATTGCCTCCAAAAGTCGTTCCACGACGGAAGTTTGGTAATGGAGATTGAAGCATAAACCCACAGTGCGTTTCGTACACGCTGCCGTCGATCTAGTAGATTTTCCAATTCGTCTTTCGAAATCTGGTTGATGATTTCCTAATCAGAAAGGTAAGAAGGAGAAGTAGATAGTCACAGGCATTAGTCTACTTACAGACTCGCAATTTATATCACTCTGTCCAGGGCAACTAATCATCAGAACATACAAAATAGAGTATATGAATCTGATTTGGTCCGCAGTACTTCCTCTTAAACTCCTTGTAGCACGCTGCAGAGTCTGAAATAAGGACAACTCAGCATGCCGTCTGACGAGCCATTCTGAAATGGAAAATGCTGAAAGTGCCACATCATTCAAACAAGCAGTATCTTGGCTATGTTCTTCAAATCCAGTCCAGATGTGCTGACCATTGGAACAGAAAGATGCAAGGAATGACTGTGTCCCGTCAGTGTAAGGCCAGGCGGTCCAGAATAGAGAAACTTACAACGAACTCAAAAATATTATTCTCTGATGGGTTTCCAGGGAGGCTAGGGAAATCTTTGAGAAGTTGTTTTTCAACTTCAACTATCTGATGCACGGAAGGTAACCTATAAACTCCACGCGGAAAGAAGAGCAATTGAAAACCATGAAATTTCATAAGAAACCTTATCGCAGTTGATTCCGCGGCCGTGTCCGACCGCAACGGTTCATCAGACTTAGAAGATGAGTATTTGCGGCCTTGTTCTGAAAAGTACCGAAAGTATTCCAAGATGGCCTTTGCTTCATCAGCCTCTAGTCGTGCGGGTATCTGGCGACACTTTATATTTTCTAAGAAGAATGAGCTTAGAGTCGGTTCAAGTAAGCACATCACCAGCTGGCTGTGAAGACTTACTTAAAAAGAACGATCCAGTTTGTATAATTTCTGAAAATTGCGCCTTAGTACAAGGCACTTTCCAAATACTTGGCTTGCGTGATGCTAGACATCTGTTGCATGGGAATCCACCCTTACACTAATGATATATCTATAAATAATAGTCTAAAAGGAGAAAGTGTTGAATTACCGTTTTCTTTTCCCACCAACAACAAATACAGATCCCATTCCGCCTTGCCATTTGTCGCTGCTGGGATTGTTGTGGTGTCAAGTGCCGTCTTTGCACTCCTCTCCTCCGAGAAGGAAGAGGGACACGCGGTGGGGCGATAGAATGAGAAGTGAGTGGAGGAATGTTGGGCCAGGCTTGTGCACCTGTAATACCCCCGATGGTTGGATATGCGTCAGTAAGATAAGGCGCGTGTAGCGTAGTAGGCATATAGGTCGCTTCAGGAAGCCCGACAGGATTGGAGTAGCCTGTCGGAGCATCAGTCAAACTACGTAGGATTGGTTGGTGAGATAACTGATCTAGAAGAGGAAAGAGATAATTTGGTCAGTTTAAACAGGATGAATAGGAAGTATGTGGTAAGATATAAATCACTTACCAGGGTTCTGGGCCTGGATATCATTCAGACAATACTGGTTGAATTGATGTTGTCCCCATGGGATGTGGTGGGCTTGAAACTGCAGTGCAGCATCTAGGGCAAAATCGCCGATAGTGTTGTTCACGAACCCTAAGGATAAAGGCGCTAGATTGTTCTGTGTAGGATGTTCTCGGTGCCAATCTGCCTCGGAAAGGCCAGGGAGGACTGCATGATCATCCGCCGAGATTTGAACATTGTTGAAGCCGTAATACGGTTCATATGTTACATGGGCTGGTTGGTCTGCAATTTGGAAGACATCTGTCATGGGTACGTCTGGACAACGGTATCAGTCACTAACTACATTTGATAGTATAAGATCTATCTCATACCTTGCTCCTCGACTAGATTTCCATTCTCAGACTCAGAAACATCCTCAAGGCATGAAAAGTCGAAGTCGAAACCTGGAATATCAGACAGGTCGAGATTTTCCAGAAAGCTTGGTGGTTCGAGGTCGAAAGGAGTATGGGAACTGGAGACCGTTCTATCAGGAGAAGTTGACCGTGGAACGGATGAGCTTCGTAGCGGTTCCATATTGTGATAGAGCTTGATTAATTGAAGGCGTATTGAATAAGGATGACGAGCTTCTTATACTCAGCATGTCTCTAAGTTCTATGCGAACTAAAATTGCCCTTATTATGGTCGCGGCCAATGAGAAGAGACATCAGTAAGGTGGGCTTAGAGGGGTTCAGTAAGTATCCAATTAAATGAATAAGCGGTAGAAAAGAATGGGTCACAAAGTGGAGATGGGGCTAAACAGAATGAATGCCTAAGTACACCGATCCTCACGGTGAGATCACGTGCATCCCACAATTTTCAACCATTCAGAAAAGACAAACAGCGGACATTTCATAGGCTAGAAATAGAAACAGGAGCCGTATTACTCAGCCAAAGAGGTGAGCAGGGCTGATCAGGGGCTGAGCGGGAGCCGCGACAAAAGTCGGCAGTCCGTGACAGGTCACGTGTCAATTGACTTTCGTCTCGGCATGCCACAAAACTTGGAGACGAAACTCAAGCTCACCAAAGTCCATTTCCGTTCCTGGAGATGAGCTGCCGCCGCTCTAAGCTGAGCGGAAGCTGAGCTCAGGCTGAGGGCCACGGAGCCCGGGCTGAGCAGGGTGAGTGGAGGCTGAGCCCTCTGGCTGGAACCACTGTAGGGAACGCAACCCCCTCTCCGGGTCCCTAATCTGGGTTTTATCCTTTGTTTTAGGCCACCGTTTGGATTTCCCTTGGTTGATTTTCTTACTTTAAGGCCTAGTATATTAATAGTAACCTTATAAGTAATTGCCAACACTACATAAAGCAGCCCGCCCTTGAAAAGTATCTCAAGCTCGATCTGGAAGAATAAATAAAGCATAAGGTCGAAGTCTATGAAGTAATCAAGGGATACCCACATTCTGCCTTGGCCGTCTATTATGGTTGTGCCGTGGCTGATGATAGAGTTTCGGGGTTAGTCTCAAAGAGATATAAGGAAACGCTCGTCAAACGAGTGAATCCGGGACGGCTGTCAAAAGTCGCCTTTATTGCAAGCGGTAGGCCACTTGTGCATAGCTCGGAGCCTTTCGTTTAGTAGTCCAACAAAACTCCCTATTTATTAATTTCCTTCTGCAAATCAACCAGCCTCGACCTTAGTGCCCTTGCCTTGTCCAAATCAACGTGCTGCCACACCGCTGTGAGTGTCCCAAGCAGTTCCAGCTCTTCTTTCGGATCAGTCGTGAAAGGGCGGAGTTTGTTGAGGAGGTCGATAGCCTCCTGGTACTGGTGGCTTTCCTGGTAGGCTTCTGCCAGAGCAATCGCCAGCTTTCTCTGCGATGGAAGTCGTTCAGGGTAGTTTTCGGCATCCAGGATCTTTTCTCGGAGTCTGATCTCTTCTTTCAACTGCCCGTTGACTGCCAGGGTGCGCAAGAGCTCTATCCTGTGTGTAGTCCAGCCCGGATGGTCCTCCATGAGACCCGAGGGCTCTGCCTTTTCGAGTTCCGCGAACACCTTGGCCGCTTCTTTGTGCTTATTCAATGCTATGAAAGCCTTTGCGAGCTCTAGCGCGAGGTTCAAGATGAGCAGAAGCGCATCGTCCACCTCGGGGGTTACTGTATTGGGCTTTTTGCCCATCAGTCGATGACTAAGGCTGAACCGGCTCTTGGTCAAGAATTGCTGAAGAGGTTTGACCTCCTGGAGCATGTCTACCACTAGATGGGAATGCTTGCTTCCTGCGTAGGCCTTTGCGAGCTCGAGCTGTGATTCGAGCAGCTTTGTGCTGTTTTCGCTTAGACGAAGTCCCCTCCAATGAAAAGCTTCTTTCAGGTAGGGAACGGCAGAGTCTGCCTCACCGTTGTTAAGCAGACCCCGACCAATCAAGAAAGCAACATCAAAAGGAGCCTCGTCTTCTTGATTCATAAGACCGTTGCTATTGGAATATAGTTTGTGGAGATGACTCCCATACTGTTCCCAATCATTACGATTCATGGTATTGCCGCTGGCAAAGTTTGTGACCACATGACGGATCGCCTTGAGAATGGTTTCTTTCCCACGTTCGGCTTGTTGAATGCCCATCTGGGTCAGATAGTGGAGCAAGGGATGCATTTCGAGATGGTTGGCCCCTCCAATCTTCACCAGGTGATATCTGACCAACTTGTCGATTGTGTTGTCCAATGACCCAGACTCAGGCTCCGGCAGCAGCGACTTTGGGATGTTTGCAGGCTGGACCCACGATATGAACGCCAGCAAATCCCAGGCAGCTTTGTCAGTGCGCGAGATGTGGTCGAATGACGCAAACCACGCCCTGAACGTTGCACCATGAGATTCCAAGGCTCCGGGGAACTCGCGTTTCACATATTCCACCATAGCGTTCGCTTCCGTGCTGTCCAGTATCCGGATGTAGTCTCTAGTCGATATGGCCCTCTGGCATGTGTAGGCTTCAGCCAGTCGGATTGCCAAGCGACAGTTGTCGAGCTTGCGTAGTAGTTCCTCCGGGGCTTCGCCTGGGCGGCTCGGCAATCTCTCCCAGAATCTCCTTGCGTCTTCTGGCTCCATCTTGATCAGGTCATCTTTGTCTGGATCTTCCAGGCGATCCAGTATTAATGGGATACCGTACAGAAATCCACGCCGGCTCTGCTTCTGTGCCTTGAGCGCCTCGCGTGACCACGAGTTGTTGATGCTCATCCACTCATCCGACAAGTCATCCAAGACAAATGGTTTGGTCAAACGCGCCGGGTCTCCCCAGCGGTTCTTCAACATCAAACCCATGAGCAGCCGGGAGAAGTCCTGACAGTTGTTGTCCAAGAGGCGATAAGCTGCCACTGTATTGAGCTCACTAACAGTCTTTGCTCGGTCGCTGGGCAGTAGTTTTGCCGTCTGAAGTCTCCACGGCCTCACCACGTACTCTTGAAGGACAAACTGTGCTGCTTTTCTGTTAGTCAAACCTGTGCATATGCATTTGCGAGCCGTACATACCTGCTAGCACAAATTCGGGCCAGCCGAAGTACATGGTCTGTTCTTGATACAGTTCCTCGGTCGAATGATCGCGCTCATGGTGGCTTGACGCAGCTGGCCTGCGAACAAAGACAATTTCATCGGGCTGAATATCCTGCTTGAAATCGGGGTTCCCCTTTGCTTGCCAGACAGCTTCAAGTTGGAGGGCCCCAACGGACTCGCTGGTCCAGTTGCTCCCATAGACTCTGTATATATCTTGTGGGAAGTCAATCTGCCAAATCAACATGTCAGAGTAGGTAACAAGGGCAGTTCTTAAGGGAATCTCGCCTACTTCCAGCTCCTTTTGGTCATCTCGACGGATGTAAACCCCCCAGTGAGCCAGCCTGTCGATGCTGACGACAGTTGGGAAGTGCACACAAGCTATCCCAACCTTCCACTTGGATCGACACCAACGAATTCTCTCGGTAGGTGAGTACTCAGTGCCGACCGAACCGTAAGTATCCTTGACCAGCTGCTCAAAGAGGTACTTGCCGTCATCAACTCGATAGTTGAATTCAGCCCGACGCGCTTTTTTGGAAGGCCCGAGTAGGTTTGAATACCCGAACAAGGAGCCAGTCATTGTGGATGGAAGATACAATTGGAATTGTAGGGTGGCTTGGATTTGGGCTTCGATGCAAGTTGGTCTGTAGTTTTAGGTAGTGAGAAAGACCTGTGTAGGTATAGAAGTAAAGTACGCGAATCAAGAGCTTAAGTACCTAAGATCAGGTGAAGGTGGGTATGATATGGTAGAAGAGGGATGAAGCAAGCCTCTGGCTGGTAATGGATGGTTGGCGCCCGGTAAGTGTGACAAGTGTGACAATGGGCCGCGAGACCAGGATCTGTACAAATAGCATTGATACAAAGAGAGCCTTGGTTACCGAGGACTGAAAGACTAGGCCGCAGCCTGCCTGGTGGCGGCGGTTGCCACTCGGCTGAAGGGGGGGAGGTGTCGCGGAGTTGGGGTAATCGCCCCAGCCTCCTAGGGCGAACAACAAGACCTACATCACTGATGGGAACCTCTGCAATCGGCTTCTAACGACTGATCCCACGTCGAAGTGCCGTATCCATGGCAGCTGGGCCGCTGAAGAATGTTTGGAGCTTTCGCGTTATCCGAATGAAAACATATCTGGTGTAGGCCACAGCCTGCTTGCTCACGCACTGCCTCATGCATGCTTAGCCCCCCACTCGTCCGCCTCATTCTCTCTCGACTGCAGGCGCCATGTTTCAGCACAGCGTTACCACAGGGTAAGAGGCAGGGCCAAGGAGGTGCCCGGGACTGTATGGAATTTACGTTGGTGTACAAAATGTGATTGAAACTGTTCACGTGGGGCTCTTCGTATAGGTAGGAGGTGCCTTGTGAACATAGCCACCACTTGAAAATGCAAATCTTACTTGCATATATCTCAATGCTAGCCAGCCATGAGACACGCGTGTCGTGCCTGCAATTGGTCACGCTAGTCTCCTCGAGTAGACCGCACCGCATCGCACCGCTCCCCAGGCTATCAAAGCCGTTCGTACAGAAAGGCGAAGTGGGATGGAGAATAAAGGACATGTGCTAAGACAGTCCTCAAAGCCTCGCCTTTGGCTATTGAATCAGGTATCTATCTCGCAGTCCCGTGCCATGGTAACGATCGACGCATGATGGATGCTGTGAAAAAGGTCTTCCCATTTCACTTGGCCGCATGGCAAGTTGCGACAACCGCCATCGACGCAGCCGTCAACGAACCAAACGAATTTGACAGCGATCGCATGATTCAACAATGGCGTGCAGCCATGATAGCCCAACTATCCAACGTCGAGATCACTGTAAGAAACCTGAAAGCCGACGAACGAGCCATCTGACATAGTTCCCTAAGGGAGCCATTATAAGTGCCACCATCGTTAGCGCCTTCACGTGGTCTTCTCTCGAGAGTCTCTCCCCCGTGGCCGATACCATGGTTCGTACCCTCTGGTACAGCAGCTTGGTGCTGGGTGTTGGTGCCGTTGCCATGAGCTTGCAGCAGAGTGTCTTTTTAATGCGCATCGGATGCTTGCCTCAGGCGAACGCCATGTGCCGGCGCATGCTCTCGCGTGATATAGGCCTAGGCCAGCGTCTTCCACGCTGGGATCAGGTGATTCTCTGGCAGACTGCGGTAGGCTTGCTTGAGTTTAGCATATACACGTGGCTGGCCGGGTTCATCGCCTTCGTTGGAGACACAACTTATATGGGGCTATCGAGTCCTGGCAAGGGAAATCAAGTGGTTGGTGATACCATAAAGGCTCATTTACGAAAGATAGATAAGCTGACGTGCGTTATATAGGTTGCGGGCTTTTGTTCCGTCGCGGTTATCGCGACACTGACTACATACATCTTCAGCATGCTTCGACTATGGCACATGGCAGGGCGTGATTTCTCACGGTTTTCATAGCAATACAAGTACTTATCATTGATTCATGAACGTCTTGAAGAGAAGGTCAGCCATAACGTCAAAGAATACGGGATATAACCCAATAATGGCACCAGAGCCACGGTAGGGGTGTTATCTAAGACACTAGAATGATCAAGGGGTAAACACAATTGCATATATTGAACATGAAGGCTATCGTCTTCCTTTAAACATTTATCTACAACGGCAGTGGCAATTGTCCCAACAACCGACGATCCCAGCCCACCACACCATGCATCGTGCAGCCCCATTTTCGGCTATGCCCACCCATGATACGGAGTAGGTGGTTATCCCCACGGTGCAAGGCGAGGAGGTAGGGGGAAGCTAGGATAATCCTCAGATCCGAGCACTTTGGAACGCTTTGCGGGGGATGCTAGAGATGCAGAGAGGTTTATACGCAATCCGATAGGCTCAACATGCTCCAGCGCCAACGGAGCTGACAATAAGAACTTGACCGAGTCTTTCATACCGGCCCCGGTGTTGGAGAGTTTCCCAGTGGTGTAGGCTTCGAGGCCGAAGGGTATTTGTCCAAGTGATCATGACACTGATTGTTGCAGATTATAACAAACCTTGAACGAGTCCGAGGCTCGTGCTTGTTTACAACTCCTCGAGATCTCCTCTACAGCCGATTAAAACTGCCTCGTTCTACTCTCACTATGACTTCCGAGGCTACCAAAGACGACCAGAATTCCAATACGTTGGGTGTGCAGTCCTTCTATTGGCGAAAAGTCCTGGATCCCAAGGAGGGCAAACATCCTAGCCTCCGAATTCACCAGACCGAGATCGCCGATGGCATGGAAATCACCTGTGATATACAATGGGAATTCTATGAAACATTCTATGAAATATTATTCTATCTCATTGCTAAAACTTACTCTGCGGCATATTCAACGTCATCTCATCCAGCGCAGCAGCGGTAGCCGAGAACACGTCATGACCGAAAAGCCATGGTTGGAACTTCCTGCGGCTCAGACTGTTGGGGTTCGCCTTCTCCAGCTCCTCCTCAGATCTCTGGCCTCGTGCTTCCCAGTCCATGTAAGAATATCCATTGTCTCGGGCCTCCTGCTCAGGGCCGTCAGGCAAGTGCCAGATCATGCTGCTATCCCTGGTGCCCTTCTGGACCTGTTCTGCACGAGGTTTGCCGATCTTCTTGTAAGCTTGAAGGTAGGCTGGCAGATCTACGAGGCTTTGCAGGCGGTCAAGGCATTCTGCGAGATACGCGCCGTCCGCGATGGCTTGGGCAGCTCATTGTGCCAAGAAGCGGACCATTGCGTGGTCCCCATCAACCGACTCTACAGGAGACCCGAGCCGTACGTCGACGCCGGCTTCCCTGGCAGCCTTGAACAGGATGGACCGGAAGTCGGCCTGGGGTACCAACTAATATGGAAACCCATAGGTTTCGGAAAGATGAGGATGTAGTTGCGTGGTTCCCAAGACCTCCCCGTGGCGTATATGCGGAATGTGAACCCCTGAGATCATACAACCTTCTTTAGGAGCTTGGGAGTAAGGCCATAGGCGTCGAGAACTCGGGAGCTGTGTGTTGGAATCTGGATGCCTGCACCTACCTAATGGAGTTTTGTGTAAGTAAGAATCCGTATCGAAAAGAAGGAGTTAAGTCGTACCTCAGATAAAGCAAATGCAGCCTTAAGGACCGTGATTGCGTGTCCGTTGCCTGCAAGACCTCTAGTCCAGCACCATTGATGATGATTTGGAGTTCCAGATGGTGGCTGCGCCCTATGTTATCTGCTACTTGTATAGGTTGGGGGCAATGATTGACGATAGGGGTGAGTTTAGTTCGTGGGATATTTTAGTACGCCGTTGGCCTCTAATATATATCTGTCTCTTAACAAGGTTGGACACCTTTTGCATGTAACCACATGAAAGAGTTCGACTTTGTTTTCCACTCTTTGAAACTGTGTTCAAGAAACCAGTTTCCGGTTGTGCTCTCGGTGCGATAACGTCTCGCATCGGTGTGGGTGCTTCGTGGATCCAGATACGGGAGCCAATTCAGATAGTCATTCTTCTCTTTTTCGGCAACAGTGGCTAATGTTGAACTTTAATATAAAGACTCTGACTAAATAGGCGGTAAAGAAGATTACCCACCATAGACCGACGACATAGGAACAACCTGAGTAAACTGTTGGATAATATCCTGGACTCGAGGTCCGTTCAAGTAAGACTCCGTCGCTATCATGATCTTACCAATCTTGTCAAATTCGTCCAAACTGACATCCCGTAAACCCTTGTCGACGTTGAAGCGAAAGTATCGACCGCCAAGTCCAAAGGATCCATGGTTCTCGTAAAAGCTGCGTTCTGTGTCTTCGGTCTCGGTAGTGATGGCAATAATTGCTTTCTTGATCTCTGCTAGGTTCTCGCCGAAATCTTTGGGCTCAGGAATGCCGGTCCCAAGGCTGACAAAGCACTGAATTCTGGAAGGTGCATCGGGCCAGATACTTTTAGCCTCGTTGAATACTTCCTCGACTGGATTGTTTCGACCAGTTGCACCGTCGACAAAGTCTTGCCAGCCGATCTTGATGGGGTCAAAAAATCCAGATGCGGCTGAGGTTGCGCGGGCAGCTTCCCAGATCTTGCACTGTGACAAAGACAGGCTATCGACCGAGGTAGTCGTGGTGTATGAACAGATATTGACAGGAGTGTTGTTGGCTTTTGAATGAGCACAGACAAACCTACAGGTTATCAGAATGCATATCTGTCGATGACCTATCGGAGCAAGGCGGGAGGCTGAGTGTACTTACACTTTACACTTTCCGTCAGGCTCATAGAATAAGGCCTGTTCGTCGCCTTCCAACAAACTAGATGTCTTCATGAACTGCTCAGCAAGAACATCGGATTGGTACTTGCCAGAAGCCTTCCAGATATCTTTTCCTCTACCAAAAACGTTCGACTTAACTCTCTTGAGGCTAAAAGCTGGCTGCTTCTGAAAGTTTTAGGTATTTGTCAATACATTCATCCACGCTCATATGAAGTCGGCCAAGCATTATGGCAATCAGTCTGAATTGAAAAAAGACCATATTTGTTAAGCATCCTCTCACAGAGTAGAATGAGATATAACAGTACATACCCTCCCGTACTAGTACCTCCAATAAGGTCAAAATAATCGCATGGCTTTGGTGGATTTGTCAGATTTACCCTTTTCATCAGGTGCTTGAGAACAATCAAGGAGGACAGTCCACGGATCCCACCACCATCTGCAAGGAGTTAATGAATTATATCATGGTGGCTAGTAGAGAATCTGATCTCTAGAAGTTACATACCAAGTGAAAGAAGTTTGATACTCTTGGATTTCTCGTGTTTTTCTATCGCCTCCATCTGAGCTGGAACGCACTCAGAGCGCCTAGAAGGTGTTTCTGAGAGGGTCGTTTTAAGTCAGTAGACGTGATAGCCGATGGTTACATCGCGCGCCTTACCTTAATGCAATCGAGTAGAAAGTAGTAGCCGGCGAGGACGAATCAGCTAGTGTCGGGTGAAAATAATTTGTGTGATAAAGACTGAATTGACTTCTGTCAGCAATAGGTATTAATGCCAGGGCTCAGCTTATGCAATGCTGCCCAGTTGCTGCTATAATACAACGCATAAGAGATACTTGATTTAACTAAGCCTTTCCTTATATTTAAGAATATATATAATAAGCTAGTAAGCTATATTTAATTGTTTTAGATTATTAATTATTTTATTTATATTGCCTTCTCTAGTAATATATTAACATGGCTCTCTGATGTGGATAAAATCATTAAAGTAGCTCTAGTTTATATGTTACCAAGAACCAACAACTATTATGCGAGAGCAAAGACGTATAGTCCTGAGGCAGGAGTAGTGTGCATCACGGTAGATTGGTGACTCGTCCAGCTTACACAAGAGATAGCAATATTATATATGCCCTACAATCTTAGACAGAATGAGGTTTGTAAAATACAGAGAAAAAAGTCCTTCCTACACAAAGTGCCTGCAATTAACGATTTACATCTATTCGGGAGCAGCGTATTTTTTTCGGGTGCCAGTTTAGCTTCGCGCTGGCTGTGCTCTGTGTAAAGCGTTCTGCTTATAAGCGCTACCCGGTTAAGTTTCAGATAAAGATCAAGGTTATTTACGTTACTCCGTATTTTCTAAGTCTTAGTCAGGACTGTGATAAGGTAATCTGCCGATAAAAATCCGCCGCAGTAGCCTGGTTAGCTATATCTTCTACTGTATTATGACATATTAAGAAAAGAGTCAACGTGCTGGCAATAGCTATTGCCAAGTCTTGTTTCGGTGTGACGGAATAACTCACAAGCCGCCACGTAATCGAGCTCTGGTCATCCTCATGTGGTATCTCCGCGATTCTGCGGAGTGACATTGATCGCTGAAACTTAACGGGCGCACCTCCATCAAATGAGTCTCAGTTAGGTCATATGTCACTCAGTAGGCCACGAATAAACAAACTCGAGACTAAATTGGTATTTCGTCAATAACATCTATATAAAGCAGTCTATTAATCCGTCGTGCAATCTGGAGGCCGCAGCAGATTTGCGGAAATTTGTGCTCTACTGTTGATGGGCGGGGTGCACAGTTGAGATGGCCCCAACTTCCGGGTTACAACGGAGGGCTTCTCAAAACTGGCCTTCAAGAAGCTACTATCGAACTGGTGGTGGCTTGGCTACAGGGCGATGTGACCTTCTATGGAATGAATTTCGCGGTTAATCAAGATTACTGGCCAGCGGGTAAAACGCCAATGAGTGGTATTGACGCAACTGAGCCGAGATGTGTGAAGTGCCATTTGTGGAATGTCACAAGCTGCAGACAACCTTTGTGGTTATGAGTCGTAAGGCTGAGCAGCTAGTTTGAGCTTGGCCAAAGGGGGCTGAGCACTACAGATTAAGATGTAGATAAAACAATTTCTACTCCTTGCAGTGCCATACTTCCCTCCCTCCCTGTCCAACGATTCAATTACATGATCTTGGCTCTCAAAATGTCATACTAATACAAGAGCGTGCTCTTCATAATTTTACTACTCACAGGGCGGGAAGCTCAGAACTTTCTTCGTGCAATGGCAACAAAGTTCTGGTTCTTATCGATTGCAGTCTTGGTTATCGGCATCAGTCTTTCAACCCAGCATGACCCTATCAAGGACTTCTGTCGAAGGTTCGGACACCAGACAGCAGTGGTAGATCGAAAACTCTACATTGATGGAGGACTTGTCAACTGGAAACCACTAGAGACCGACCCCAAAAATTACACAAGTATGATACCCATCTGTCTCTTCTTAAGGGTGAAATAACTGTTTTTCCAGATACTTGGTTAATATGGCACGACCTTGATCACAATAGCAAGGATAATATGCCGCAGATACATGCAAACCTCAGCAAGAATGTCTCGGTTCCTTCAGTACATGGCGGTGCCCTTTGGGCAGATGATGTTAACTACCGATTATTCCTCTTCGGTGGCGAGTTCTTTAGCAGCAGCCCGACCTCTTCGAACTTCATGTCCTATGATATATGGTATGATCAGTGGGATGATTTCGGACCGCCCTCCGACGATATCAAGCGCGTCAGTTATGGAGCTGCTACAACTGTGAAAGAGAGAGGGGAAGGGTAGGTTGATGGTTCTCCTGGCTTAAGTTGCCTTTGTATAATAACCAGCACTGACCTCGTTAGGTACTACTATGGAGGCTACCTTTCGAGAGCTTCTGTGCCAGACTGGAGCGGCGAACGACATGCGACATCAGATCTAATCCGGTATCAAATGGACAGCAACACGTGGGCGAAGCTATCAGGACCAGACGATATAAAACGTGCTGAAGGAGTCATGACATTTATCCCCGCGAGCGACCGAGGAATGCTGGTCTACTTTGGTGGGCTTCAGGATCCTGGCGATAATGACACAATGGTCTCACAGCCAATGGATGAGATATTCCTCTACGATATTATATCAAACAAGTGGCATGTTCAGAAGGCAAACGGTACCATTCCTGAGAGTCGGGCAAGATTCTGTGCTGGAGCTGTATGGGCGGAGGATCGCAGCAGCTACAACATGTAAGCGACCCGGTCAGATTCACAAGCTCTAGCCTGTTCTTTCGTGATCCTAACTCATGCATAGATACATAAATGCGGGTCATGGTCTGGAGGGGCCTGGATTCGATGACGTCTATATCCTCTCTTTGCCATCCTTCACATGGATCAAAAGCTATCCTCTCGACCAAAACGGGACAGGCTACTACCCGTCTCACAGCCTATCATGCGATATTGTCAACCAAGGTTCACAAATGCTTACTATCGGCGGGGCATTTCCAAAAGACGAAACATGTGATGTCGACGAGGTCTGGGGCGTTCATAATATCGATTTGGGCAACCAGATCAAATCGAACTTCAAGAAGGTCTGGGCAGGCTATGAGCCAAGTCTCTTCGGGTACAAGGTCCCTGGCTTTGTGACGAGCGTTATTGGAGGGACGGAAGATGGAAATGCGACTAAGCTCAAGCCTGACTATGGTTTTGTTAACCATGATCTTGGCACATTGCTTAGTATGAAGGCAGTTTTTACCAATCGTACAAGGCTTGATGATGGTCGCACTGATCCTATGGCCGCTGAAATAGAAGGAGGATCAAGCTCAAAATCAGGACTGTCAACAGGAGCAATTATTGGTATCGCTGTTGGCGCTGGAGTTGTTGTACTGGCAGTTCTTTTTGGTCTGTGGCTAATCCACAGGAAGCGAAAGGTGCAGCGTGATATCCAGTCAGCTCCCGCGACAGAATCATTTTACTCAGTCCGATATATACCGCAAACCTCGAGCCCGCTAAACTTTCCTCAGTCTCCCGACAGATGGCACCGCGGAAGCCCCGGAGTTCGAGAGTATGAGGGGGAAGACCCAGGTCAGGTTCACTACTGGCGACCGTTTCAGGTCAACGTGGAGCCGTGTGAGATGGATGGGCAAGAGACCAGATCGGCCGAGACTCACGCCGAGATCGAGTACATCAGAAGCCGTGGAATTTCTCACTGAGCCGCTGGTAGAAGAGTATGACAAACGAGGATTTATTGATCACAGAGAACACGAAATCACAGAGTGCCTGAGGGCACGTATATACACGATATGCTGATTAATTGATGATAGTTATTATATAAGAGATTAAGTATGCCTGTGCTATTCAATACGCACTATGTTTACCTTGGGTATTTTAAATGATGTTATTATTCCTCCATGCTCTCGGCGAGTGCAACTCCTCCTCGCTCTCACTCATGGCTGTTTTCGTTATCTTGACTTCCCACTTGGTCTCCTTTTTAATGCCAAGCTTGAGATCACTTGGTTGTCTCGAGTCAAACCCTGACCCTTTCTTTTCATGGCCATCCTGGCGACTCACTGATGAGAGTGTGTACGCCTCTCGGCTTGAGAAGGCTCTTGGTGTTCCGGGCCCAGGAGTGCGCGGTGATGATCCGTAGCCAGATGGACCGAGTGATAGAGGCTTGCTGGTCAGGTTCAGACGGAAGGCTATTTGTTTGATCAGAGGCCGTAGGGTCGCTAAGCTACTCGCTGTGATGGCCAATCCTTGCTCGATTGTTGACCAGATGGCGATGTCAGTGGTATTCCCTGTTAGTGATGGGTTAGTTAAGTGCCACGTAATCAGGGGGGGATCTTGAGCTTACAGAGGAAATCGGGCTTTCCAAGGAGATGCAAGTATGGGAATCGAGCAATGACAGCTGCGCTAGCACTATATGTATTGTCAGTATAATTGGTCTCATCCATGGTATAACCAAGACGTACATGCAACCCATAGCGAGTAGAGGGATCAGCGAATACTTCGTTCGCTTATGTAACTGCAGATTCCATACAATCCACCCAGGAAGCAGCGCAAAAACGAGGTCAGAACCAACAGCGAAAACACTGTAGAGAGCTGCCAATCCAATGACGACACCAGCATCGATACATTTGCCATCTTGGTCCTTGTTCCAGAAGTACGAGATAGGATGACACTGGAACAGGGTGACGAAGAAGAAGATGCCGCACGAGAGGGCAGTCGAAAACATGGCGAGGTAGATGGTCCATCGTTGGATCTTCTCGGTGGTGACTCTGAGCAGGAAATAGCCGATGGAGAGTTTGCAGGATATCATGGTGAGGGCGTATCCGAGGTAGCAGAACCACCAGCACATCATCGCAGTGTGGATTTGGTTGGTTTCGAGGTCGTCGTGATGTCTTCCCGTGCCGAACGTGACGCCAACAGTCGATGAGGTCGCATAACAAGTGAAGAATACCTAAGAGAAGAAGAAGGTCAATTGCTGGGAACTTGTTACCCCTTGAGGCTCAACATACCATGGCGACAACCATCAGCCAGTCATCCTTTCTGAACCCATTGACCATGAACAACCGAACATAGCATCTCAAAAGACAAGTGATCAACGCCATGGCGAAGAAGGTGATATTCACCGCCATGAGCTGCGGCCCTCGATTGTCAATGTGAGCTGCCATGATGGGGGACAGATCAATTGATGGTTTCTGCGCAAATAAAGTTTGTCAGGATGGGACTCCCGCCAAGAAACAAGTTCCTGGGGGCGATGGGAAACTTTATATGAAACGGTGGATTTGCTAATTATTGTATTTGTGTTCGGTATTATTACCTGCTTGCACTGTACTAATCGTTGCATTACGTTCTAATTGCGGTATTGCCGTCCGACTGCAACGGCTGCGGTGCCCCATATGCGGGCCAAGATAAGATAGCTCGGGTGCATAATTTGGCGCAGACAGAAATATCAGTTTTGTTTATACGCTGTATCAGTAGTCTGTCCGTTAGTCCGCCTTTCTGTCACCCGGAGTTAGCGCTCCGGTACTATTGAATTAGTATCTCCCGTTCAAGGAGGTTCAACGGCACTCGCCAAGGATCTGAGACAGACTTGGTGTGCGTCTGCCAGGGGAGTTGCCCCATTTGGCGTACATCCGATGTAACCTCTGTTAAATTCCGCGTTTGACTAGGCCGACTCTGGCTCGGCTCCGCTGATCATGAACAAGCACCTGCTACGTTGAGCCCCTATAATGTTTGAACTAAAGACCTCAAAGGGGAAAAACAAGTATCGGTGCAGGAAGAAACACCCAAAGGAACCAGTAGATCCGGATTTCCAGGTGATGTGGAATGTAACATGTATAGAAACACTAGACTTCACGTGGCAGACTCTCCACCGCATCTGGAATGATGAGATCAGGGATTAGTGGGGCGAAACAAGGGGTAATCTAGTTAAAAGAGGGGAACTGACCATTGTTCACATGCAAAGCCGTGAGATGTGCCGATGTTATGGCTTCCTTCTAGGCTCTAGTATCGAAAGCCAACTGCCACAGAGTCAAGTCAGCCATGGCAACGCTTGAACAATTATTGTATAATTGTATACGGATACTGGATATCATATTCATCAGGTTACATAAAGACCCACGGATAAAGATTTCCTCCACGTTTGCCCCTGTCCCACTTATCAGGGCAGTACATCCCCACCTGTCTACCCGATAGGGCGGTATATCCGATTTACTCACTAGCGTTTTTTGACAATAAGAGGGGACGCATACCTCTCGGTGGCTCATGTGGTGAGTGCAATTAATATGTATTTATGCTATAAGGGTCCGTCTGTCACTTACACAGCATTAAATACCCCCAATGCGAAAGACTTACTATAATTGCTTTGACTTCCACTTGGCGTGCAGACTTGGCAAAGAGATAACGAAAGAATTTCCAACACAGGCTACAATGATGTCACCCACTCTTGTTTTGAGAGCCACAATGGATTTGTTTCAGGTCTCGTACGTCAACTAGACTTGGCGTCTCAACTTTGCAGTTCTAGTGCTGGACCCGCCAAAGTGGCAAGCTACTACAAAGATTACCCTGGAGTGCGAAATTCTTTAACCATGGAACCGGCATGAAGTATCATCTTGTTTGCTTGATGAGAAGCCCGGTCTCTATGTGAAATTCGTTTTAACAGTACTGATACTACAGTCTCATTTATGGTGATATGTTTATTCTCTCTCGAGTTATAGAATATGCTATGACTATATTGCGTCATTGCAGGACAGTATTCTTTGCAGCTCGATCTTTTGTCTTGCTTGCGAAACCTGTATTGTTAGGATTAACATATCAACGTTTCATCCCTAACAAGAGTAACGTATTTAGCGGTTCCAGATAGTAGAGCGGATTCCACCGTTTCCCAAGTTGATAGTCAAGTAATGACGGCATAGCTCCAAAGACATACAGCACTGAGGGCCAACGTTTCCCCCATCAAGTTGAACAGAGACGGGATATTAAGTCACATATTAAAAGTAACAGAACTCTCTTGGATAATTAGTTAAAACAAGTTGAATTAAATAGCTAAAGGCACTATTCTAAGAACAATAAAGACAAATAAAACGACTTCTCCACTAGAATGAAGATAATGTGATAGCCAAGGAACATACAGTTCCTCTTAGTACTGGTAAGGGCTGGCACCCAAGAGCGCAGATGGCGCAAAGTCAGCCGCAACAGGGTTCAAAGAGCCAAAGCGCTCAAAGATCGCAGCCATCGAGTTATGCGCTGGCTGCAAGCCACCATCAACCCATCCTCCGAGGAATGACGTGCAGTCACTGTTGATCAAGACTCGAGAGCTCGAAGTATCGTTGAGCTTCTGGTAGTCATAGAACATGGAAGAGATGAGCTTGTCCTGTCCTGGAAGACCGAGGGAGAATGCGCCGTAGGAGTACTGATCGAGGGGCCAGTGGATGAGGTAGACGTCATCATCGGTGACAGGGTCGAGGAAGTCGGCGTAGTTGGGATAGCTGCTACTTCGCATGATACGTGCAATCTGCTCCTTGAAAATAGACAGCAGCTTGTGAGGATCTTGGATGGCCAAGATGGTCTGGGAGAGATCCTCCCAAGCATATGTGAGAAGGACCATGCCATAGTCTGGGTGTCCGTAGTCGAGCGTGTAAGCCTGGGGAAGGTCTGTGTCAGACAGAATGACACGAGGGAAATCGGCAGGCTGGTCACTCCAAAACTTCTTCGTGCGGATAAAGAGCTTGGAAGAGGCAGTCATGTGCAGATCGGTGATACCACGGTTGACAGCAGTTGACATGATGGGCTCGTTGGTTGTGTCCGAGACATCTGCAAAGGCAAAGTTCATGGCTCGGCTGGAGGTACCAACCACAGCAAGATCATAATGGATCTCGTCAGCGGTTGAATTACCGTTGTCAGAAGATGGAGTCTCCTGGATAACAACATAATCAATATCACCACCACCACCGCTGGTGATCTTGGCAACGGTGTCAAACTTGGTCTTGAGGCCGAGATCAGTAGCTCTCTGCCATAGGGCGTTGGCCAACTCCCGGATGCCAGTTGCTTGAAGACCATCATCCGTCATCTTGGCAAAAATAGCCTGGTCGGACTCGAGGCCATTGACGATAAGACGAAAGATGGAGTTGAAGCCAGCAGAGTAGACAGCGCCAAAGCCACCCGAACCAACACCGAGGGTACCGAATCGCTCAAAGTCACCTTCGGTCCAGACCTGGCCACCCGGAACATCCCACTCGTGCTTCTCTCCAAAGATGCGCTGGAGTGCGGTGTAGAAACTGTCGTTGCCAAACTCATCGAGGTACTTTTGCCATTCCGGGATGACCTGGTTGCGCGTGTCAACGTCAGGTGAACTGAGCCACTTGGTGAGTTGCGTGGCCGCAGTGATCGACTGAGAACCACCGGTCAAGCCCTTGGAGATCAGCGAACCCCAGCCGTTGCTGACTTTCTCGAAGTCCTTGACAGTGAGGTTCTGACTGATCCAAGAAGTAGGCGTTTCTTGGTAGAAAACGACAGTGGGGACTTTGCCTGGATCAGGGAAGTTCTGAATGAAAGTGTAGTTAAACTCATTGGCGTAGTAGTAGAGAAGGTCCTCGGAAGGGGGGAAACGCATTGCTCCCATCTCAGCAACGTTGACTCCATCAGGGGTTTGAATGGTTCGGAGACGACCGCCGACATCATCCGTGGCTTCGATCAAGGTGACATCAGCGCCGGCCTTGACGAGGTTGAAAGCCAGAACAACGTTGGTGATACCACCGCCAACAAGAGCGACAGAGAAGTTGGAGGGCAAAGTTCCAAGTGGTTGATCGATATCACCCGCAGCTTGATTCCATGCTGAGTACACAATCTGAGGTGTATCGACCCAGGCCTGGGGACGGACCTTTTGCTCGTCGGTCTTGGAGGACTGTCTTTTAGCGAAGTGGGAGTTGAAGACTGGCTTGGAGGGAGGGATATTGCGATCCTTTTTAGAATGCTTGTGAGAGTCTCCCTTGTTGTTGAAGCTGAAGAAACGCATGGTGAACGATTGGACAAGATTTGTTGGGGTAGTATTGATGAGGTTGAAATGAGTGGATGGATGAGAATGATAACTCGAAATGGAGGTGGTATTTGTCTGATTTTATAGCTTATCGCCGATATCTATATGTTGGCGACGTAGTTTGCTGGCCTACCATCAAACTGTCACGAAGCTCTTCACCTCAACTGCCGAGATGACAACGAGCTCTCTTCCAGAAAGTTGACTTACAACAACCCAGAACTAACTCATTTGGCTTGTATCTTTTGCCGGATGAAATCTTGCGCATCGAGTCAATTATCAGTCCATAGATTCTTCTCACTGTGAAAAGATACGATAGTGGCCCTTGCGCAACGATGATGTGGAACTCCCACGCGTGGTGGATATCAGTGACCTTATTGATGTAGAGTGGAAAGTATCTTGGCAGTCGAGGGCTTGCGCAAATGAGTTGTCAGTTGTGGTGAATAACCGGATCGACAGGGCCACCTGCAGAAACCTCTTCTGGGTGACGAGGCGAACGATGATCGTAACCCCTGGTCTCACCTTCAAGAGGGTGCAGAGAGAGCCCTGTGTGTACCGTGCTGATGCCCAATGAGTGGCATTGAAACCATACCAGTGGAGTGACACCATCTTACGCGATATACAAACCAATAAAGTAAACTTACTGCCAATAATCCTACTCCAGCAACGTATCATATCGTCAAGTGGGAGCTACGCGGATAGTCAACCCTACATACGCATAAAACCTAATGTCTGAAAAGGAAAGTGCTAATGCAAGGTTCGGTAGATAACGGCAAGGGTCGTTCACGATCTAAGCTGGCGTGAAGGGATTATCTATCTTGTCTCTCTTACTTAATGATTATATATCAACCTCGTCTATTAACTTTGGACAATTCCCTGATCGGCCGGCAAGCCGGAAACAATACCCTTGTATCGCTCCCGTTGTGGCGAGCGGGCCGACGCGAGGGAGAAGAGCAAAGTTTCACAAACCGCCGAATATCCATAATTCTGTCACTGGCATTTCCATTCCCAGAAGGTGATATCGCAGCTTGGAGATGGAGGGGGTTGACACTGGATCCCTGGATAGAAATTGTATTCTAAATAGAGGTCGATTTGGGCAGTGATATCGGCCCGAAGATGCGAAATTGACAGTGGAGATATATGATTTGCCGGCAATTTGTGGATTCTATGTCACTCACTCTTATTCAGTGGATAGCGGACTTGGCGATGCCTCCTTGCATAGAGTTTCTGGAATGAGGGAGAAAATAGACAAGTGATAGACAAGGGTCGTGTTGAACTATCAACGTCGGCTTTGACCCATAATGCCACCTTCGGAGTCGTGCCCGAGTCCTATCGTCCAATCCGGTGAGGCCTGTCAACACAACATGATCTGATGATCGGCCTTCATACGTGCGCTTCAAAACTTTAATTCTTCTATGCTGGGATTCTATTCGTGGGCCGATATGTCTTCCCACCCTATCTATTGCGGATATGCTCCGTACAACCTTGCGATAGGTGACAACGTTGAGACATTGGGTTTGCAGGAAAAACCGGTTTCCTCAGTTGTGTGAATGTGAGATGACGGAGGCAGGGTGTAGCTAACCGAGAGAAAAGAGGAAAGAGAAAAGAATCTTACTATAACGGAAAAAGGAAAAAGAAGAATGATATTCAGAAGAGAAATAGTTATTTAAACTGAATATCTTCAGCTCAAAGATACTGTTATCATTCCACAGCAGGTTCAACATCATGAATCACAAGTACACTATTGCAATGCTTTGGCCAACGGACATTGTAGCCCTCACCACTTCCAACTCTTCATCCTCTTCAATTCTCTTGAATAACCAAGACCAAATCTTCTCAGTAGATGACTCGCAGTATCTCGCTGTGACCTCTGACATCCTCTCTTCTGTTTCATACTCCTCTGATCCTGCCCAGGGACCTGTTACCTACATCTCCGGACTGTTCTCCAATACAACTTCCGATGAACTTGAAGACGTCATCAAGAGCTCATTGGAGCAAGATGATGTTTTCTCCGAGGCCTTCCTCAGCATTATCCTTGTCAGCGCGACTGGTGAAGGAGAGCTTGACTCCTCTGTCGTGAGCTACTTCGGTAGCCTCAACGCAACTGTCATCTACGGGGGAGGAGATGGCCCGAGTCTATGCGGCAACTCTACATTGACTCCATGTCCTATGTTTGGCCTTTCAAACGGCGATAGCCTCAGTCTGAGCAAAGTCTTGCGCTTGTATGTCGATACATACAGAACATTTGTGGTCGGAACATATGAAGCGGGAGATGGCTATCGCATTTTGCCATATTCCAATTCAGAATGGGGCGCCCCATCTATCCCTGTCCCCTCAAGACTTTACAGCATCGAAGATGACAGACCTCTCGCTGGAAAGCGCATTGGAGTCAAGGACATCTATGATCTGGAAGGCATACCGACCACGGCTGGTAGCTTAGCATACGCCTCCCTTCACTCCAAGGCCGATACAACAGCTCCAGCCCTTCAGCGCATCATTGATCAGGGCGGCGTAGTAGTCGGAAAGCAGAAAACAGCCCAGTTCGCCTCCCCACAGAGTCCTTGGGACTGGAACGACGCGTTCTACCCTCGCAATCCTCGTGGTGATACGTTCCTGACCTGCTCTGCATCATCTGCTGGAAGTGCTTGCTCCATTGCTGCGTACGACTGGCTTGACTTTGCTATTGGTACCGACACCGGCAAATCTATCAGAGAACCCGCTGCTGTTGCTGGTATTTTCGGTAACAGACCATCCCAAGGCATGATAGTCATGGACAACATTGTCACCAACGCTTTCAACACTGACACTGCTGGTGTCTTTGCACGCGATCCCGTTGCTTGGGCCAAGTTCGCAAAGGCTTGGTACGACCCTTCTCTTCATCAAGACACGTCGATCAATGGACTGCCCGCGCTGTCAGTTTCTGATGCTCAAACATTCCCCGAACGTCTCCTCTATCCTGTCGATCATCTGCCGATGCAGAACCCAGCTGCTGAAGCTATCCTGCAGAAGTTCCTGGATGATGTTACGGATGCTGTTGGTGTCACTGTTGACAAGATCAACTTGACGCAAACTATCGAGGAAACGCTGGACCGACCATTACAGGGCATGCTTGACGACCTTAATGTCCTCTGGACTCACGACTTGATCACTGAGACGGCCGAGCCACTGATTTCCAATTATAGCCCCGGGTTCCCTCCTATTGATGAGCCTTATCGCTCATTCTTCCGCAATGCAGTGGTAGACGATAGCAGCTACAAGTCTGCCATGGCAAACCGCACTCATGATGCAGCTCTTTGGCATAAACAAGTTCTCTTTTCGACAAACAGCTCCTGCTCCGAGTCCATCCTGCTATATGATATCGGCACAGGTGGTCTCCCGTCCTTTCGCGAGAAAGACCTAAATGATTCACCAGGAGCTGCATCCCCTGTCGACCCTCGAGGTCCCAAAGCGGTATCGACCATTTCATCTTACTTTGGGGACGTCGATATCACGGTTCCCATTGGGCAGGTTACTTACCAGAGCAACGTCACGTTCCAGGAGGAGGTCATGCCAGTCACTGTTAACATGGTTGCTAAGAGAGGATGTGACTTTGTGCTGTTCAATCTTATCAACAAGCTGGTATCTAAAGGGGTCTTAAGTTCGGTAGATACAGGAAAGCAACCTTTCCAGGAATGAGCACCTTGTACGACTTTTACCATAGAGAGTTGATCTATAGACATGAACTTTTAATTTCTCTTCAATATATCATCCCTTCATTAAAAATCTCCTGTGTGACTTTGTGTATCTGATTGAATGTCTGGTCAATGACCTCAAAGGCGTTGGCCTCAACTGGAAAATGTTTGATCGGTGGTCAGCTTGGCCCTTCACCTTCTTCCGGAGGCTCATACTGACCAAGTGGCGTCAGTGCATCTCCTGTCCTGCCGTATCGCCACCACCTGATATTCTCGTTGTCCCGAACTTCCAGGCGATAAGTATGGTCTGGCGTAAATCACCTCTCACCTTATATGCGTAGGCCCGCATTAGCCTGTATGCAGAAGGGAAAGGTACTTCCGGCCCCAAGGAGCAGTAATATTCGTTAGTAGGACCTCCAAGCTCAGAACTGAATCCTGTACGTTTCGGTCCCTTGGTCCGTTCCAGCTTAAGAGGTGTACCTGCTGTCAGGTCTGTGGAGATAGAATTCTGACGTCACTGTGATAGCTCAAGATTTAAAATGCCATGCAAAATACTGTAATAGGTTCTGGGGCATGCAGTATTGCTGACTGATAGACAAGGTGACGGCTCAGTACTGCGAGCAAACCTTGGCGGGTCTATAGCTAGTGAGACAGAGATAGACGGGTCCTGAGGGAGAGAATAGTCAATTTTGGCTGTATTCGAGGAAGAGACAGAGTGAGAATAGTAAAATAGACTGACTTCGATGGCGGCTAGTTATAGAGCATCATGGTATACAACATAATATGACTCAATTTAAGGGGCAAGGGAATTTGTCCACCTTTCTAGGACTGTACGCTGAGATTTCTTGTCTTAAATATAAATAGTCGAAGTGACATAGAAACATGGCGTGATATTTGAGCTCTCACTTAACTGGTTGGTCTTTGAACCTGTTTTTATAACTGTCGGTGGAGACAGACCTGCCTATTCTCAGGTCGATTTTGTGTTCCTGGTGTGAGTATTATGTCTTCAATCATGCCGAAGACCCTTGCTTTCTTAAAGTGTTAATAAGTGTCTTGATATAGTCCTAGAAAGAGGTCCAGGGAGCAATTGAACAGAGCCTCCTCGGCAGTTGAGACGGCTGGCTATACGCAACTCGTTAAGCTCTGTTTTATACAGCCCAGAAAGCAATGCACCCTGCGATACTGTTGTGAGTGGATGACCACATGGCAAGATGTACTTTCTCAATGGTAATTTGTCATTATGTCTGATTAATAGGCGGTGCAGTTAATACCTTTTCATCGCCTTTCTGCTGCAAAGAGGTTTAGTCAGGGCTACCAGTTTGGGCTAGCTCTCGGCTCTGATGGGTTCAATCCGCTATCTTCAACTGCCGACAACCACGAGCCGTATTCCAGCGGAGCATCTAACGTTTTTTGGCCCAGCCCGAGAACCCTTTTTATCTCGTTCCTCAATGAATACTGTTTCAACAACGAATTCAATACCTAATCGCGTTGAATATATTTGTAGTATTTACATGTTATGAAACAGCCGCTAAATGGTAAGGTATCTCTCGATCTTGGTCAACTTGGTAGGAATGTCACCCCTCGAATGGTGAACCCACGCGTTGTAAAATGCGGCTCATGTTCCAGAAGAATGGAACCAGGGATTTGCCATGCCAGATGTGACCACACAATTGCTGGGCTGTTCGGGTCACTGCCGAGCTAGTCACCAAGCTAAGAAAGAACTTTTGCAATCTACCCATAGCGGGCAATAAATAAGAGATTTTAACGCATGACTTCACCGAATGACATATGTTTAAGGTTTGCTCTCAGGGCGCACTTGGGAGGATGCCAGTACATGGCCCTCTATAAGCCCCTGCAATTAAAATTAAGACTCCACTGTGCCGACGCCGGTTTATCCGATGTGCTGTTAAGCTTCAAGAGGGTGATTTAAGCTTCTAGAACCTATAGACATCTTAAAAATACGAGAAATTTAATAATAGTATAAAGTAAATACTCTAAGCAATTATATATCAAGACAATATATTTCCTGCAGTAACTCTCATACACAATTCACGTCTGCTGTCCTCCCTTATTCTGGTGCCTGCTGCTCTCCCCTTCTAAGCTACCTCAAGATGGCCCACCAGTACTGGCTGTTAGCGCTACCCATCCTAGTGCTGGATGCTGCACAAGGAGTTGTTGCAACTCCCGGAAGCCACGCAAGGAAACCGAACCCATCGCCACCTGGACTGCATGTTCTGCCTCTGGTATCAGATAATTCAAATAGCTATCATTCATGGATTGCCGAAGTTGCGGCTGGCACTCCCCCCCAGAAAATGAAGCTGGATCTGAACATAGCCAAATCGACAACATGTATGAGCTTCCTGTTAGCTACGGTCGTTGTTACTAATACTTCTAGGGTTTATTTCTGACAAGATCTACGCGGAATGTAATGGCTGCAATGATGGGTACTATCAGGTCAACAAGTCCAAGACCTCATCCCGTGTTTTGGGTCATACTGCAATCTCCTATGGCGATCCAACAACATATCCGCCAAGCAACCTCACGTACGATTTGGACTTGCATAGGGACACGGTTCAACTTGCCGGTGTTAGCATCCCTAAACAAGTCTTTGGTCTTCTCAACCCCCACAGTGAGGTGCTCTCCGCAATTGGTGGGCTTGGACTTGGCCCCGATCTTGAACATGGATATGCGCCGGGGAAAATCTACAGCTCTTTCTTAGACAACCTCGTTGCAGACAAAAAGATTGCTAGCCGTACTTACAGCGTTGATCTGCGCAAGCACGGCTCTAAGCCAGGCGAGTCTTTCTGTTTTGCTACCAGAGTATGACGCTAACCCTCTGTCGGATAACAGCTTCAGTTATTCTTGGTGGCATTGACACGGGTAAATTCAAGGGCAAGCTTGTAAAGAGGCCGTTGGTAAAGGATGAGCTTGGCACATTTGGGCGAGTACTCAAGAGTATCCTTTACCGAGCACCTGATCTAACCTTGGATATTTAGACCTTCAATAGTTCTCACCGGCCTCCGCCAGACTGTCCCCAAAGGAAAGAACCACGCCAGTCAAGTGACCAACTACCAAGTACACAAGAACGACTCGGTCTTCCTCCTCGACAGCTCGAACCAGTACCTCCGATTCCGCCACTCCTTTGTCGATCCTCTCTACAAGACCCTCGGTGCGGTGAACGATGGACATGATGCATACTTTGTTCCTTGCGAGAAGCGCAACATGCCCGGTAGTTGGGACTTCCAATTCGGCGATGTCACGATCAAGATTCCTTACAACAAGATCATCACCAACCTGTCAGCTGATAAGGGCAAGACTTGCTGGGTCGGTGTTTTGACCACCTGGAAGGGACAGCTAGTCCTGGGACGTAAGTTGACCTTGGTTCCCGTAAGAGATCTATGAATAGCTACTGAATACGTGAACAGAACCCTTCTTGGAAGCTGCCTATCTTGCCTTCGATCTCGACAACAAGCAGGTTGCACTAGCTCCACCAGCCAATTGTGGTGAAAAGCTAGTTGCATTTGGTTCTGGACCTAATGCTATTCCGAATCTGAAAGGTTGTTAAGCTATAGATTCTCAGAACAGCTGATAATGGCGCACTATCCTGAGCTGGATCCTTGTATTATAGCTATAGAAATTCACCTCATATAATCCCAATCGAACTTTCTCCGGCCTAGGCAATGTACCTAGTTACAATCTATACCTCTGTTCCCACCTTGTGAATAGCATTTCTTCTACTATAAGAAGAATAGTCACTTTATTATGTGCTGCCATGCATCATCAATAAGCCGACCACTCATCTCTCGGGTCCCCCAGTTCTCTTTCGTCAACGACCCTATTATACATGGCCTTCCACTCCTGATTGATAATGGCAACAGCATCAGTGTTGAGTAGCCGACCCTTGTCCCACATAACATACCCCCAGGGACGAAAGGACGTGGGCACATAATCGCCATAGAGGTTGCTATACAACTCTTTCCAGAAGACCACCCATGCAAATGGAGGCGAATCATAGCTTTCTCCTTCGAAGCTCATTCTCTCTCGGTTATCCTGCGCTTTGTCGCGATCGGAATAGTGGTTGTCGCGTCTTGTCTCTTGGTGATGAGGTCTTGTTGTTTCGGAGATCAAGTCGTCTTCCACTGAGACAACTTCACCTGCTATCAGCTTTACTAGTTCGGAATGACTTGGAATCTCCAAGGCGGCAAATAGAACTGGCAGTCCTCTGCAGACTATGCCATTCCTGTAATAATCTCCAAACGCTTTGACATGGTCAGCTAAACACTTCTAAATGCGGATCTGAGTCTTATTACCACTGGCCAGACGGAACGCCCCTGGAGGAGTATACGGACCTGTCCGTTTGTCGTCGAATGAAGGGTTATCCGGATTCAAGTCCCATTCAACCTGTTCCAACAAAGGGCGGTATTTGGCATGCACAAATGCATTGATGCACAGAATCTCTTCGATCTCCCAAGGCTCGTAAACATCAAGAAGGAGCTGAAGCCTCCGTTCAGGGTGAAAAAGACCATCCCCGTAGAAGTAGATGCCGCCACGACGTGCCGGTCCGAAGAGGCTGCAGAATATTTGGAACCGGTACAGGCCACGCACAATGCGCCTCGCTTCTGTTCCGCTGAGTTCCTTTGGCTCAGAGAGGCCTTCTAAGTTGGCACGGGTCCATGCGGCATATTGCTGCATCAGGGTACGGATGACAGAGGTATGAAAAGACGCGATACGGATGACATCGTCCTCAGGCGGTTGAGAAAGTGACTCAGCTCCCCCGGACTGCTGTAGTTTATAATCTTCGAGGTACAGTAGCACTTTCTGGCGGGTTCTTGTCGACCGGAACTCAGGTGTGTTATAAGTATCGACGTTGTAAGCGTCAATGAGCACATTGCCTAGTTCTTGCTTTAAGCAATGCCACAGCCAGAATGCTCGGTCAAGCCGATACTGCTGATGAAAGGTGGGTGAGGCGCGCACCAACGAAGAAATATCAGCGATGGAGTCTACTGCAAGCAATATCTCATTCCGGATCTCGAAGGGTAGTTTCTCAATTCTGGAAAGGTCGATGCTGCCACGACAAGATGGGCCAGTATCTGTTGAAGACGAAGTCGGGGGATTCGTCGGAATTGGCTCCGGAGCAGGTAACTCACGGCCGACCCTTGAGTATCTTTTCAAAAGAAATCTCTTTAATCTCTGCATTGTGACGGACAAGCAAGGTCAGAGATATGGAGCAGCTGGATGATTGCTGTCTGATGAACTTGCCGACCGATGTCGAGGCTACATTCGCGACTGTACGTCGCGGGAGTCTCGGGAGGCCGTTTCGGCTTCAACTCTAGGCAAGTGGTCGTCTTCTTTGAGGACGTATACCTTTTTCGGCGATTGCTTGTTGACTGTTGGTAAGTAAAGGAAGGTGGATCGTGGAGAACATGAACTGACCAAAAGTTGGAGTTGCGTGGCGCTCCGTGTTTCAGAAATCGCGCGGCTGAGGGCGAGTAAGCCAACCAATCAAATAGGGTATGCTAGCGCCCAACACAAGCGCCCGTTGCGACAGTCACATCCATGAGACGAGGCTGTGTTTGCCGAGGGCGACCACCCTGTAGTTAATCCATGTCTCTACTAGCGAACACGCGTCGCGTCTAAACGCCGACATGAAGACGTCGTTGAGTCTCGTAGCAGGTATATTTTCCCGCCGAAGGTAACGGTCTGTTGGTTCTGTTATAGAAATCGTCCAAATTGAATTGCCCAAACCGGCCATGCGCGGGATGAGACAGACCAAACCTGAAACTAAAGAGACCATAGAGCGGCCATCATTCAACCAACATGTTTCTAAAATGAGATTCTACAGGATCTTGCCAACAATAGGTAGCAAATAATTAAAAGCCATCAAGTATAAAAGAGAAGGCATTTTCTGTCTGTTATTTAGTACAAAACAAGCACTATCAAGCCATCAGCGCAGTACAGCATCATCACCAGCACTATATTTCACCTTGTATCTTTACCATTTCTTGCACTATATTCACAACATCGCTTTCTCTAAGCTTCTTTTTGTCCCTTGAACAGAGCCTTCACTTGTATTATCAGACCCTGAAACTAGTCCTCATTTACTAGTAACCATGTGCCACTCATGCAACGCCAAAGGTTCTCTTTGCAACCGTTGCAAAGACGGAAGAGGCCCTGTCTCCCGAGTACATTCGGATGAAATGGAGATGGCGGCAAGGGTAAGTTCTACTTATGACCAGCTCTGTTAAACATGTCACTCTGACAACCTGTAGCCTGCAGGAACATACCGCCCTGGATACGGAAACGCTGGGGTTGCGCCTCTTCCCAGACATCTGGAGGCTCGAGGAATAACTTCCAGCCGTGCTGCTAGCAGTTCTGGCCGCGGTAGCTCCAGTTCACAGGCCTCCAGTTCACAGTCCAACAGATCATACGCGCCGTCTATAATGTCTGCCGACTCGTGTCAAGAGCTCGCTGACGGCTTGATGTCCCTCAGATACGAAATCCAAGATATGGGTCAGCGGATTGAGGACCTGATCACTCTCAGAAAGCAGCAGTCTCATAGGGCGAAGAGAGTGAACGAAGAGGAGTATAAGCAGGCCTTGAACTCCCCGTCTATGATTGTCCTCTATGAAGACTACAAGCAGGCGGTAAAATATTCTGTTGATTGTCAACGGGCTGCCTTCCAAAAGAGAGCCACGTTTAACCATAACTACAACCGCGCGACAGAGAATGATCAGCTGGAGATATATGCCCTACAGGAAAAATGGGTGAGGGCCGCGATCAAGTAAGTGCCAATACCGCCGAGGAAAATAGGGTTGAGCATTGACTGACTTACCAACTAATAGCGCCGCTGAAAAGCGATTGAACTACTTGCAAGAGTATCCGTTTGCCTACAAGGATAAACAGGCAATTATTAACCACGTTGAAGCTGCAAATGCAGTTCTCAACAGTGCATGGAATGGCTTGGGCCAAATTGAGAGAAACAAGGAAGGTAAGTACACGTCAGATAATTGGAAGCCGCCAATATTACGCGTAATAGGGCAAAGTATTCTAACATTCTGTTTAGTTTTATATGCTAAGCTTATTAGAGGATCTCCCCATGGCTTTTGATCTGTTTTAGAGGGATAGTTTGAAGTATTAGCTTGGCATAAGTAGTTTGGGTATGTATTAATTGAATTGGCTTTGTATAAACCAGTCTGCGCACTTCTGTATTAAATGCCTCCAGCGTGAAAAGAGCAAAGAAGTGATGAGAGTAAGCAAAGGCTTGTGTGGCCTGTGCAAACCTTGATCCGACGGTGAATTGCTTTCACTAAACCTTGTTGCATATAAAAGTGTATCCAGGCTGTTGAAAAAATGCGCATTTAACTGACTACATCTGGATTCCTCGGCACTTTCTCACATCATGACTCAAATAACAAGTCAACTTACGAGCCAGCTTTTCGAAAAGGGAAATCACCACGCCCTGGAGAACAGTACGATCCTAGCATATGGCTTACATAACGTCACTACTAAAGACGTTCAGACGGCATGCGACATCACGACCGAGACTTATGCGACGAAGATCTTGAACTGGCCAAATGGAAGACTTGAGAAACCAGAAATCTTCAAAGTTGAGAGCACTGATGAAGAACTGAAAGATTTGGACGATTGCATTGGACGATTTGTTGGTCATCTTCATGACGCCTTTGAGGCGTCACCACCAAAAGGCTTCCCCATCTACCCTCACGCGTTTGTTGTTATGGACGAGGACTGTTTGAAGACTGATGCGACTGCTACTCTGGTTCTTGCGCATAAACTGGAGGATGAATGGAGAGTCGAGCATTGCTCTGTGCCTATTGAGGCTGAGCTAGGACTGGCTGTTGAGAGCTTGAGATTGGGCGATGTGACGGAAACAGACATGCTTGATCAATTCACCAATTAAATTGGCAACACATCTTATTTGCACTCTAATGATCGGTCGTTCATGGCGACCTTGCATCTCGTCCTAGACTCAAAAGCTCATACATATCAAGTCCATATAGAAGCTCGCATGTCTCTTCCTTCCTTCTTCTAAACTGCTCAATATCTCAACGTTCATCCTATAAGTCTGTCGCCTCTTTCTTTGCCTTCTTAGCAAGAAGCTCAGCCAGCTTCTCATGAGCAGAAAGTAACGTCTCACCACTTGTACCAGTGTGATAAGGAGTATTCGTCGGTCCATCAGATACGCGAACAACATAATTCTTCGGTTGATCATCAACAACCAGCCGCAGCAGGTCAGGTCTTGAGTAGTGGCCCACACAATCAGTCAGGGTCTTTGCGTAGTCGATCTTGTCTAGATCAATGTCACAGTAGATAAGACCATCAAAAAACGGATCAGTAGGCTCAGTCAGCTGTTGGCCATCCAGGCCAAAGACAGCAGCGGCACCACCACCTCCAGCAAGCATGAAACCGTCCTTGTCTGCGTTTCCTTGACCCTCACTGTTTAGCTTGGCTCCTTTGGCGGACAATGGCTGGTTGGTTACGAGGACGTAGACAGCGCCCTCGAGTGCATACATGCGACTGGCTGTGACCTCGTTGGCCTCTGAAAAGACTGAGTAGGACTCGACAGCTGATTCAGTCCACTTTGCATTGAATGGCCCGGCGGCGATGTGAACCTGTTCGCCTTGACAGTAGGTGTAATACTTGAGTAGTGGCTGAAGGTGCTCTAAGCATGATGGTTAGTATAGTATTGTCTCAATACGCCTTCGACTTACCCCAGCAGTTCAACATGCCAATCTTTCCCAAAGACGTGTCCACCACGGTAGTAAGAGAATCCCCGGTGAAATCTCCAAAGATAGTCCTCTCAACATGCGTAGGTTTTGTCTTGCGACGATGAAGAAGAATGTTTCCGTCAGGACCAATGAGGACCTGAGCGAGATACAACGAAGCTCCAACCCGCTCACTGAAACCAAAACATACGTAGATATTGGCAGCTGCCGTAGCTTGACGGATCTCGAGCATCACGTCGCCATAGGCTGATATGCTGTTTTGCATGTACTTCTGCACCAAGGGCATATTCTCTCTGCATGTTCCTGACCAGAGGAAATTGGGTTAGCCTGGCAGATGGCAGCTTTCCATTGACGAATTAACATTTTGATAAGAGTAGTGGAAATAACAGGCAGAGGAATATTTGTTGAGATAGTACTTCGGATTTACCAATGCTGAAATATGTAAGATATGTATTTATATACTTATTGTCCTAATATTCATAACCTTCACATATACTAACATCTAAAACATCATCTATCTCGCCCATGGTCTCGGGTAAGCATTATCCACAACAGAGTTCCCGTAGGTACTACGTTATATCAGCCAATCAGAATCATGTAATAAACATAGCTTTTAAGGCTAATATATAAATTTTTTTTAAAAAATAATAAACTTACTTATTAATTAATAATAAAGCCTATATAAAGTTATAAATATCTTTTTTTATAAGAGGCTAAAAAGCATACTTTTATTTAATAATATAGTTAATTATTATAGATAATAAGTAATAAGCTAGGTAAGTATAATAGTATTATATTAATTAAAGCTTAAAGAAGTAGGAATTTAAAATAAGGGGTTTTATAAAGATATTCTTAAAATTATATAGTTATATAAGCTAAGGATAAGGTTAATTAAGAATATATTACAACCCTGGCGGCTACGTCACGTATAGACCTAGGCCTCTATAATTTTCACCTAATAAGGATATAATAGCCTAGGATAGCTTTCCTATAAATCATTCTATAACAGACTAATCTATAAAGGACTAACTAATATTAGACTAACTGTAGTCTAGGAATGCTTTACTCTAGGACCTTATTCTAAGACTAATAATAACCTTATATTTTATTACTCTAACCTAGATAATCTTAAGTATATAAAATATATTTATTTATACTTTATAGATTCTAGCTTACTAGCTATTAATAAAACTTCTTTATATTAATTAAGCCTAATATATATTAAATTTACTATTAAGAGATATAATACTTTAATAATACTTAATATTATACCTTATGCAATCTACTAATAATAAACCTAATATAGCTTAGTTTATCTACAGTTAGGAACCAACTATTATATATTAATAGCTCTTATTTAGACTGTACTGCATAATGCTAAGTAATATAAACGCAATAGTTATACCTATTAACCCTACCTAGTAACATACTGCACCTAATATCGCCCTAGTCCCTACAAATAGTAACCAGGATATAGATAATAACTCTAAAACTAGTACTAATTCTGATATTATTTAGATATAATAATAAATAACTAATATAACTACTAAAATAGATAATCTTAGGTAGGCCCTTATTAAAGCTACTAAACTCTAGACTTAGTAAGTAACTAACTATTAAAATGCAATTTAGGAGATATATTAACTTACTGCTATTACTATAAGTAGAAAAGAAGTAGGTAAAATCCTTAAACCTAATATACCTAAAATATTTAATAGAAATCCTATAAAACTAGCTATATTCCTTACTTAATACTAAGCCTTTATAAGCTACTTTCTAAACTAGTTTAATAAAGATAATAACTAAGTTATATATACCTTAGGATAACTTAAGGGTAATATAGCCTAGTAGTTCTAACCTATATTAAAAGATATAATTATTAAACTAGAATATAAACTGCTATTATAAACTTTCTAAATTTATAAAAGCTACCTTATATTTAAAAAAGCCTTAAAATAGGTATTTAGATTTATTAATAAGAAAAGTCAGGCAGAATAAAAAATCAAGATACTTTAATAAACTAAATTAGTATTTAAATATAGAATTAAGTTTTTCTAACTTACTACTAAGCTTAAATAGGACTAGGACCCTTTTATATTACTATTCTTTAATAGACTTAAAGAAATAGTCTAAGCAGAACTCTATAAGGAAGTAAGATTAAAGTTATTAGTTAATTATATTAAAAGAG
>JAAOAL010000113.1:0-194792 GCA_013186775.1 Fusarium dlaminii | reverse complement strand
CTATTTTTTATTTAAAAGAAAAAGATAAAAAATAAGAAATATTAAAATAAAAAGGCTAGCTATAGTAACAGGAGGTATACACATTGCCAGTAATACTATAGATTAGCAATAGAGTAAAAAGAAACAGTAATAAAAGAATAAACTCGTCTGAGACGTCGTTATCAATGCGTAATCAGGGAATCGAACCCTGGGCTCCCCGACGTTACTCGAATGGCAACGGAGAATTTTACCACTAAACCAATTACGCTTCTTATTGATATATCACGACGACACTATCGCGATTCAAGGATCTGAGAATGCGACGTCTCCGGAAGACAGAGGAGTGTTTTAGGCATTGGCACCTCTCACTTCAGTAATTGAGCAATGGCACAGAGTCTGCATTACCAAGTCGACATGTTTGACGACAAAATCTATTAAGCTAACTAGTTCGTATATCTAAAGTCGTTACCATAACCCATCCATCCTTCCATTCATATATACTCAATTAAGTCAAGCCGAGGAAGAGCGGCAGAGCAAACGCGCAGGAAACCTGCACAGCCAGAGGCACAATGGCATATGTACCAGCAGAGAACTTTCCAGGAGAAATAGTCCAACCCCAAGGTGCACCAAAGGCCATGTACATCATACCAGCTGCAAGAACAATGCAGATAAGGAAAGTCCACTTGAATCTGTGCATCATCTTGTTGAGACCGATGTAGATACCTGTAGGACCCAGCTCCTTTGATGTCGACGCCCACTCGATGTTGACGGAGAAGGCATGGCACAGAAGAGCCTTGGCACAGTTGATACTGATACCACCAAAGAAGAGAAGAAGGAAGGGAAGCCACTTGCAAGCTTCGAGGATGGCGACCCAGAAGGACTTTTCTTTGAGACGGTGGCGGGTCATGCTTGTGGCGATGGAGGCGACGCCGTTGAAGACGACGAGGAGGGAGACCCAGATACCCCATGATGGAGTGTAGAATTGATCGAGTTCTTGGAAGAAGAGACCGACTAGGATGTAGTTGACCAGGGTGAGAAGCATACCAGCAGCGATGGCGTAGTCTACAACGGTTAGCTGATACTTGAATGGACTGGAGGATGGGGACTTGCAGGTGAAGATGTAGGCCAGAATGGAGACCTTGCTGGTAACTGGCATGTTACTCCAGAGGAAACGGAGGAAGAGTCGAGTGACAGGACCCTTGTAGGGCCACTTGTAGCTGCAAAAGAGTTAGTGGTATCCAGAGCCAACGAGTATTGTCAGACTTACAAAGGATGGAAGACAAGCTCGTTGCATCCATAAGCGTACTTCTCCCATCTGTTCAACTCATCATAAACCGTCAACGACACACCCTCCTGAAAGCCACCATTATGATACGTCGCCAACCGACATACCATACCAGCCATCTGCACTCTCAAACTGATATCGAAGTCCTCAGAGACATGCGAGTCAGACCACCACTTGGTAACCTTATCAGAGGGATCAACAAACGCAACACTCTGAATAGCCTTCCATCTCAAGAACGCATTATGACCAACAAACGGCGCGACATCGCCAGTGCCGACACCATACTTGATGGCTGTGTAGACAATGTCGGTGAAGTATGTAATACCGTTCTCAAAGATGTTGTGCGCAACTTGCATAACGCCTGAGCCGTGCTGGAGAATAGCAACTTCAGGAGATTCATACATCTCGAGAGCGCCGTAGAGGAGACAGTCGATGGGGACACGGGTATCGCAGTCAATGAGAAGAATGATCTCACCCATGCGGATATTACCCTCCGCCCACGTCTTACCTTCATCAGCATCAACCATATTCTGAAGCGCCTGCTCATACAACCGATCATCATCCTCCGCACTCAAATCCTCATACGCACACCCTCTACTCTCACACTCCAACTCCGTAAGCCTCAACATCTCATCCTCAACTCTATTCGAGAAGGCAAGACAGTAGTTCATGTTACTAGCCTTTTTGAACTTGCCCTTGCGCACGAAACCGAGTTCGTTTGCGCGGCCTTGGGGACTGACCTCTGACTCGTCTTGGTTGTCGACTTCAGGGTCGACGGGGGGTGAGCGCTTGAACCAGGAGAGGAAGGACTTGGACTTAGGGGATTTCTTGTTGGGCAGGCGGGCGCAGTAGCCGATGCCGTTTTCGCGGTAGTATTGCTTGCGGGCGGCGGCGAGCTCGGGCTGGATGCATTGCATACCGTCGTCGTTGATGTAGACTGAGGCGGTGCCGCCTTGGTTTTCGTAGTGTTGGATTGCTGCCATTACGGAGACCATGGTAGGGACGATGACACTGGGGAGTTAGTCAGAATGAGTTGGTCAGTTGGGATGAGATTGAGCTTACCCTCGGAGACCTTCCTTATAGACAGGCATCTGAACGGTGATGTGAGGAAGCTGGTAGTCCCTGTAGCGCTTTGGGTTGGGCTTGATAGCTGTCGCTCTGTCAGTTTTGTTTGCTCCGTCAGAAGGGAAGTACTTACCAGAATGGAACTTTGAGTTCCTCAAACAGATTCCAGCTGGTAGAAGCAATTGGAAGACACTACTGACGACGACGATGAAGAAGAACTAGACCAAGTCAGTATTTCTCAAACGCGATTGAGATGAGCTAATTCTTACCAACGACAGAACGCACAGAGGCGGAATGACAGCAACCAGGGCAAAGCGCGTAAAATCACCATCCCAAGACCATTGTCGGATCAACTACTCAATGTTAGTCCTCATTCATCACTCATCTCATTGTAGCAACTCACTCTTGAAACACCCACGCTCTGCGTGAGAATGACCAGCATGATAACAATACCAATTCGGAACGAGTGGACAAGAAGAGTCGGACGCTTGAGCTCCTGGCCCTCGACGTCTTCATCTCCTTCACCGCCCTCTTCAACCTTGATGGCGGCCTGGTAGACCTCATTTCTCTCATCAATGGCACCGCGAACGGGTGTTGGCATGCCATTGATGGATTGCGCTTCTGTTTGGGCGTGAAGACCATGTGGCATGTTGGGCCCAACGATCTGAGACAGTTGTCAGCGGTTTGAACCGTGAGAGGTGAAATGCAAACTTACGAATCCCAGCATCTGCTTCTCAACATTGTGAGCCACTGTGAGAACGGTCCTCGCCTCGTGAGCCCAGATAAGGACACATCGTTCTTGAACAACAATGCATGAACTTGTCAAATGCACAAGTGTCCCGTGAACATCTGCAAGACTGGGAATGATGGGGATGCGAGCACCAGTGTCTTCATTCACCAGACTCGCCTGTCCAGGCTTGATGCTGTCAAGCACTGAGTTGGTGACCTCAGAGGCCATCGATACAATAGCACTCTCATTAAGGCGATTGACAGCGGCGGCCAAGTCTGGGCTTGGGTCATCTGGGTTGTAGATGTATGTGCCGTCTGGCTTCTTGAGGGCAATGCATGTTGACGACCAGCCGCTTGTGATTGCAGTAGCAGCAGGTTCATCGAACCATCCTAGAAGCGTTGCGCGACGGGCGATATACCTCGCGACCTATTTGTGTTAGTATTGTGACGACAATGATGCATTGCAGGCTGCCATATGCTGGCAGGTAGCACATTGTCTACCGTGCCACGACATGAATGAATCGGGACAAGTAGGATCGGTATGCAAGGGATGATAATTGATGCCGACGATATGAAACAAATCCACTCAAATGGACAGCAAGAACTTACAACAGGCAGATCCGCAGCCGCGGCGTCGGGAATCTGCATTACAGCAGGCGTACCCGAATATGAGCTGTGAGCGGATCTCGACGGGGGACTCTTCCTCGTAGGATACTCCGACGTCTTGACCGCACCATGATCACCAGCCTCAAGCCTCTTGAGCGTAGCAGCGTCAGTGGTAGGACTCGGCGGTTGGAGAACACCAGACTCTATGAAGCGAGAGGCAGACTTTTCCGAAGCCATTGGTGGCTTTTCGGAAGTCATGGTTCACGTGGGAGACTCTCTCACGGAACAGAGAAAAAACGAGAGTGAAGGGAAAAGCGAAGGTAAAGATCTTCTCTGCTTCTACAGGGGAAGAGGGTGGGGGGATCTGGTAGAAGAAGAGGGATGATGTTGCCCAAGGTGATGGAGGAGGCAGAGTCAGAGAGAATTTAGCCGTGGGAAAACTAAGTTATGAATACTTCCTACACACGGCTTATCCGGCGACCTAGATGAAACCTTTACTGTAGGTCTCGAGTCTCGAATCTCCTGTAAGCGTCAGACAATATCTGACTCGGTCAATAACTGCAACTGCAAACACAATATTGGTTTTTTTGTTTTTCAGCTGGCCCATTTTCCTCGTATCTTTCGCACGTTTGTTGGGACCATGCATTCTTGATTGCCAGCACGTAACACAAACCGTACATGCACCTTGTCCGTTGCTGCAGAATCTAAGCCCAGCCCCCCCTTCCCGGGTCCGAGAAGACTCCGTTTGTCTAGCGAGCTGATGCCAAGTCATCACGACCGAGGGAAGAGGATACAGTACCCGCCACCGTGATAAGAAAGAGGAAAAACTCTATGTTACAGAGTGAAGCTGACGACGGGGGCCTGTGATTACGACAAGGCCGTGGCCTTGATATCAGAGGCCATTTGGTGGACGGGGGAACGGGGAGAGTGGATAATATCCAGATGCTTTTACGAGCATCGTCGCAGAAGGCGTCATGTATCAGTGCGGCGTCTAATTGAACTAGACTGCGATTTTTTCTCCGGGCCACCCAATACAAGACAAGTCAAAAGTTAAGTCTAATATTAGAAAATAAGGTTAGGCATCCTGATATCGTCAAGAGGATCCAATAAGAAGAGTGATCTAGCGTGTAAGCAAAGGCACGTTTCAGGGCGGCGAGATAGCAACAGAGGATGCTTTATGTTTAGGGCATAGCGTTATCCGCGGGCCGTAACCCGTTAGCGAAGGGGGGAGGGCGGTTAATCTCGAAGGATGAGAAAAATCTTGATAACGTCCCGTCCCCTGTAACAATCTCGACCAGGGGTGCCAGGGTTTTAACGTTTTCTGCTACCAGGGGCTTCCATGGATGTCTTCTAGGGGCAGACGATCTAGCTTCCCTATTGATGTCTAGCGGCATATTCGACGGGGTAGCATTGCATGGTAAAAAAAACCTGTCTTCAGCACACGGACCACTAGACCGTTGCGGAAGGTTCTTGTTAGTGTGACCGCTGAGGCTTGCGGCCCGCAGAGCCTTATTGGCAAGTCTACGAATCATGATTATGAGATGGAAAATGTGGCGTTTTGGCATGACACAATGTTATCTCCTAGAGTCCTAGCGCAACAAGCCTCTCGGAGAGATATCAACGTGCTAGTCTAGTCTCAAAGGCGTGAGAACCTTTGGCGATGCCGTTATGTCTCAACACCTTTTTTTATCTCTATTGCTCATGATTGCCACGTTGGACGTGCATTTCAGCGCGGCTGGTATCAGGACGAGATGCATAATCAGCCCAGAAGAAATGAGCTTACTCTCTTGTTCCAGACCCAGATGTAACGATCCCTGCATCGCCTCGTCTTGGTACTCGTATTGTAGTAAACAGACTCTCTGTCTCAGCTCTATCAGAGTCGGGATAATGACAAAAGAAAATAAAAGTTTCATGAGGCTCATTTAACTGACAATTAAATCACCTCCCCGTACTTCCCTGGTCCCTTTCCCTTTCCAAACATTGGCGTACTCCACTTTTAACACGCTGTAATGGAAGGCTCGAGGACTGCTACGACCGCTGAGGACTCTTCGTCCCAGCGGGTTAATCCGTTTGCGACGCCTGGAGCTGAGTCTACTGAGAATCCATTTGCGACGCCCATTGCTGCGACGCCTATTGCGGAATCAGTTGCTTCGCGACGGTTGACGCAGCGAAATGCATCTTCTTATGAGAGTAAGTACATTCATCAGTTGTTGGGTTTGTTTTCATTGACGTTTTTTAGTCTCTGGACCGCGTCGGCGCTTCAAGAGCAGCCGTCTTCAGGGCGAGTTTGAGAAGCCTTGGTTAGAGGACAAGAAGAAGCAGTGGAATTGGGACAGCACCATTTTCTACACATGCATTTTCATCGGCCTTGGTAAGTTCATTCATTGTAGCAAGCCTTCAATTATTGACTTGTTTTCCAGGTATTGGTGGCTATCTCTGCTGGAAAGAGACCACCGGCGTCCCCCATCATGAAGTAAGTCTCCAATTCACTAAGACGACCCATTTAGTGAGGCGATCACCACTAACAATGACAGTACTGCCTCGTCATGGACGACACCTTCCAGAACCTCAACAACTGGAATCATGAAGTTCAAATGAACGGTTTCGGGTACGTCTCCTCACATTTACTCAACCACCTACTAACATTTTTAGAAACGGCGCCTTTGACTGGACAACAGACGATGAAGCAAACTCATACGTCGACGCTCAAGGCCTACACATCGTCCCGACAATGACGCTCGAAAGCACAGACATAACCCGCGACCAGCTCCTCAACGGCTTCACAGTCAACATGACCACCAACAGCAAAACCTGGGGCAAATGCACCGCCAAAGACATCAAAAAGTCCAACGACCGCTGGCCCTGCGCAGCACGCAGCAACGCCACGCTAGGTCAAATCATCAACCCCGTGCGCTCTGCTCGTCTTAACACAAAGGGTAAAAAGACGATCAAGTACGGGCGCGTTGAAGTCACGGCGAGAATGCCAAAGGGTGATTGGATGTGGCCTGCCATTTGGATGATGCCGCAGGATGATGTCTACGGTGAGTGGCCCAAGTCAGGTGAGATTGACATTGCGGAGAGCAGAGGCAATGACGCGAGGAAGTATCCCATGGGGAATAATCTTGTGTCGTCGGCGCTGCATTGGGGAACGGCTGTGGAGAATGATCGTTGGAGGAGAGCGTATGGTGAATGGGGAGGCAAGAGGGTCATTTACTCTGAGGACTTTCACGTCTACGGTCTTGAGTGGAGTGAGAAGTATCTCTTCACATGGCTCGATGGCCGTTTGAGAGTAAGTCTCCTCACAAATCTCGGCGAATTGATGACACTGACTCTTCGCAGCAAGTGCAATTCTTTGACTTCACCAAGAACAAGAATCTCTGGTCCTACGGTGAATTCGCCGGCGAGTCCATCAACGGCTCCATCCCCGTTGATCCATGGAGCAGCACCGGTCGCAAAAACACTCCCTTCGACGAGTCCTTCTACCTCATCCTCAACGTCGCAGTCGGCGGTACCAACGGCTGGTTCCCGTAAGTCTCTCTCCCCATTTCCCCTACAACCCCAATCGCCGAGAACCACTTTTTGATCTCGCTCACGATCTCTCGTTTACGTGCGGGGAAGATACTGTCTCGGCTAACCCACTTTTCTTTACTATAGAGATGCAATCGGTGATAAGCCCTGGGCTGATAGCAGCGAGACCCCTATGCGTGACTTTTGGAAGGCGAATGATACATGGCTTCCGACCTGGGGACCCGTCAAGGATCGCGGTATGGTTGTCAAGTCGGTCAGGATGTGGCAGGAGGGAGCGTGCTGAGTGGTTGCATCGCCGACACGTGTTGTGCTGTGTTATAATTTACGGAATAATGTCTATAGTGCTATCTTTTTCTTGCTTTGCGTTCGACCTCTAATCTTACATCGAACGGGGGATCGTTTGGGTCTAAATTCTTACTCTGGATATTGAAATCGCGAAAAATCCGTTATCTATCACCTCTTAAACGTGTCTCTCTCGATCTCGGGGGTCAGCATCGGATAGAGTTCCAGATACGCTCGTGCAGGCCGTCGTACAGGGCCCCTGAAATGCTGACTGCGTGCATTAGGGAGCGGATAGATAGCCCAATGGTATAATATGCGATAAACGGAAAAATCTCACTATCATAAGCCACGCGGCAATGGCGCTCGGGTCATCAAGCCACTCAAGTGTATATGTGAACGGGCATATAGTTCATAGAGCGAAGCAAATATTGACTAGGCGAAAATCTCCGGTTTAGCGTCGGCTTTGGCGGTGCACTATCGCAGGCACTAACAATCACTAAAATCAGAAACAACCACTACAAAAAAACATCCCCGTTCACATCCGCCAAGCGAAATTCGCCGTCGTAGCTACGCGCTGGGGAAAAGTCTGATAACGCTGCAGCTAAGGAAATGCAGCATCCCATCCCCTTGTCTCTGCAGCAGAACTTTTGATTGCATCCTCGTGTTTACACTCTTGGAACGCTGTAGCCAAGAGGCCCAAGAGTCAATGGGGGGGGGGTTACATTATTGGGCTTCGGTTAGTGGGCAGCGTTGCATCGGTACATCCACTTCAAGCATCTCGGAGGGGTCGTCCAAGATAAAGAAAGAGGTGCACAGCAGGGGTTCAGCTTTTTACCGCAAGCCACACCAGATCGAGGAGATTAGACTAAGCTTGGAGTAGACAGACAGACACGCACTCTCCACTGTCAGCCGCTTTTCGATCTGTTGGCCCTGACCCTGTCGATCAAAAGAGTCAGACTTTGTGGATGCGTTGGCAGCAAGGCAGCCTCCATTTTATTTGTCTGATGGGCCTCTTTTTGCCAAGTCTAGCCCGGCTTCTTGCCAAGTCTGGCTCGGCAATCTAGACCCCGTGGATGCAGACTGGCCTGATGTATCCAATATTCTAATCACAAGGCATGCTCGACGCGCCCGTAGACGTGCATATGCGTTTTTCAGCTCTGTTGCAGCATCCACCGCTGTTCACTCTCTTTGCATGTGGTTTCTCGTCTTAGCAGTCAGCATCTTATTGCTCTTGGAAAACAGAAGCGAAAAAAATGGTCTGACAGTAAGCTAATGAACACGAGATCTGCCTTAGGGGGTAAGACTTCAAGCGGAAAGGAAAGGGAGGTGGGTAGGTGATATACCTGAGAATATTCCGCTATCGCCCAGCGGCCGTCCCAACTGATATAACGTCAAGGTGCCGCAATCTCACTTGTGCGTTGTTCTATGTTTCCGCATGGGAAAAGAAATAATCCTTGGAAAAACCACATTCGTTCTTTTTGTTTACGCAGTCTCTCGTTATACGCCACTTCGTTGCCTTGTTTTTATCCACCATGTCACTCTTGCGTTTTGCGGCACTCGGTGCAGCGTTCCTTCACTTGCCCTCCTCCTCCGCGAGTGTCATCGTCCGCAGGGATCTGACACCGCCTGAAACCCCTAGAGACGGCTGGACGTACCTGGGATGCTATGTTGACAGCGTCTCGAAGCGTGCGCTCGATGGGCCTGTGCATTATGACACTGAGGGTCTGACCGCTGAGACTTGCGTGGCCTATTGCGTAGGCCTTGGCTACGCGTTCGCTGGCATGGAGTATGCTCAAGAGTGCTGTAAGTGAAGTCTTCCGATATGTAGTTGTACCTGAATGGTGATTGACTGTTTCAGTCTGCGGTAGTAAGAAGCCTACTACCGAGGCTCCCGAGGCCGATTGTAGCATGGCCTGCACTGGTGATGCCGATCAGCCTTGTGGAGCTGGTGATAGACTCACTGTCTTTGGCAAGTCTTCTGCCGGAGGTACTGCTGTGCCCTCCGGTGAACCATCCGCGACTGCTTCTGCCACTGGCACTGCAACCGCTACTACCGGCCCCATCGCCACTGATCTTCCTGACGACTGGTCCTACGCCGGTTGCTACATTGACCCTGCCGGCCGTGCCCTTTCCGCATTCGGCACTTCCTCTTCCCAGACACCTCAGAAGTGTATCGCCACCTGCATTGAGAACGGCTTCAAGATCGCTGGTCTGGAGTACGCTGAGGAGTGCTACTGCGGTAACGCCCTCAACAATGCTGCGTCCAAGACTAAGGAATCTGAATGCAACATGGCCTGCAAGGGCGATGACAGCCAGATGTGCGGCGCCGGTAATCGTCTATCCCTCTACTCCAACGGTGACTTTGAAGTGTACCCCATTCCCGTTGCTCAAGAAGATGACCTCCCTGGTGACTGGGAGTACAAGGGCTGTGTCTTTGACAACAACAACCCTTATGTGCTCGAGTGGCTGTACGAAGACTCCGGCAGCTACGCCACCAGCAACATGACCGTCCCAACCTGCCTCAAGCGCTGCCAGAAGTTCGGCTACTCCGCCGGTGGTGTCGAATACGGCCGCCAGTGCGTCTGTGGCGACCTGAAAGCAGTTGAGGCTAAAGGCGATATCTGGAAGGATGATAGTTACTGCAGCATGGCCTGTCCCGGCAATCGCAACTACACGTGCGGCGCGGGTAATCACATCAGCTACTACGAGTGGACCGGCACGTCGCTCAACACGTTCCACTACGCTTCTGGATCTGCTGCGGGTAGGTATGATCATTTCTCCACTTCCCCCATCATCCCGCTCATCAGCTCTGTTGGCATCAACGACAAGGTTGTCTTTGTGGAGAAGCACGGTACGTCTCAGGATAATACTGAGGGCTCGTTTGAGTTTGACTACTCCACCAACATCTACCGTGAACTTGCCCTCAAGACCGATGTCTTCTGCTCTGCTTCCTTTACACTTCCTGATAAGGCTGGTCGTATCATCAACATCGGTGGATGGTCTGCCGAGTCAGTCTACGGCATTCGCTTCTTCACTCCTGACTCACCTCAAGGAGTCGACAATGGCACCAACGTCTGGGAAGAGGACTACACGCAGCTGCATCTCTTCGATCCCCGTTGGTACCCCACTGCCATTGTTCTTTCCAACGGTTCCATTCTTGCTATGGGTGGAGAGTCTGGTTCTGATGCTCCTATGGTTCCCTCCGCTGAAGTTCTGCCTCACCCTGCTGGTGTAACCAAGTCGACGTATCTCGACTACCTTGAGCGTGCTGAGAACATTGGCCGAACCAACTCATACCCTCACATGGCCATCTTGCCTTCTGGTGGTATCTTCTTCACCCAGTTCAATGAGTCTCGCATCCTGTCTCAGGTTGACTTCCAGTCGATCAAGAAACTGCCTGATATGCCTGGTCAGGTTGACAACCCCTTGACTGGTCGTAACTATCCTCTTCAGGGTACTATGATGCTTCTGCCTCAGAAGGCTCCTTACACCGACCCTGTTGAGGTTCTCATCTGCGGTGGTACTACTCATGAGCCCGGCAATGAGGCTCTTGACAACTGTGTCCTAATGGCTCCTGATACCCCCGATGCTGACTGGGTCGTTGAGCGCATGGTAAGCATCCTCTATCCCTCGTCTCTATCACGCATGCTAACTTTTACAGCCCTCCAAGCGTGTCATGCCCAACATGGTCGCCCTTCCTGACGGCCGCTACCTCATCCTCGGTGGTGCTCAAGTCGGTCGTGCTGGTTTCGGTCTCGCTGACAACTCCAACCTCAACGCAGTCATGTACAACCCTGAGGAGCCTCTCGGCCAGCGCATGACAGTCCTTGCCAACACCACCATCGCCCGCATGTACCATTCTGAAGCTACTCTCCTCAGCAACGGAAAGATCCTCGTCTCTGGTTCTGACCCTGAGGATGAGGGCAAGCATCCTCAGGAGAAGCGCATCGAGTACTTCTGGCCCGATTACTTGCTGTCTGGTGCCGCTCAGCCCAACTTCACCATCGCTGATCGTGATTGGGCCTATGGTGAGAGCTACACTTTTACTCTCACCTCTGATCTTGAGGAGGGTGCTTCCAAAATGCGTGTTTCCCTCATGGCCTCTGTTGGTGCTACTCACGGTGTCAGCATGGGTCAACGCACCCTGTTCCCTGATTTCTCCTGCAGTGGTAAGACCTGCACCGTGACAGCTCCTCCTAATGCCTTCATCAGCCCTCCTTCTTGGTACCAGATGTTTGTGCTCGATGGACCTACTCCCTCGCATGCCATCTGGGTCCGAATCGGTGGTGATCCCGGAGAGCTTGGTAACTGGCCCAAGCTTCCTGGCTTCACTCCTCCTGGTGTTTAGGTCGCTGCTATATCTGGCATGTAATCAGAAGCACTTGCTTCTACGAGAGTATGATCATTCATGGAGCATACGATGATAATCATCAAGCGCGCGATTTCTTTGCATTATTTCTTAATTATTCTTCTCATCCTGGGTCAATGTACCCATGACATTAGCTAATATGGCTAGATTATGCACGCGTATAATAGCGTTGCGCAGGCCTGTTTCATTATGTATTATGTACCTGTACATATTTTATATAATTATCATACCGTGTTTTCTGACGCGTGTTCATGATTGATTGTAGTCAGAAGTCGTGAAATTGTTTGCACTGTCAGCAAAACGCCCGAGTCAAAGTTACCTGCAATAAACGCGTAGAAATGTGGCTCTGATGACTTGCTGAGTGTCGCCAGCGATAGATGCATCCGTGACCAAGACAAGTAGCGACTGTCTTATTAAGAGGGCGTAGTCGCGCGCAATTCGCGTTGGTGCTCAGGCGCGAAAACAACGCGCATATCGCGAGCATGATTCCCTGTCACTCACTGTAGGGTAATTCCAGCCGACATTTGACCATAACAGATATCATAACAGCATTTCAAGAATAGAAAGGTGCAGAGTAAGAGTTCTTGCTATACTCTTTATAGTTTCTCACAGGTCAGTGTGTTTGAGTTGCAATCTCAGCGGCTGTAATTGGGTATATTCTCAACGAGCTTGAATGAACAAGTTTGCCAGGTTTAATCTTCCACTAATGCTCCAGCGACAATGACAGAGGCACTAAATATATCTGAACAGAACAGCTCAAAGTATATACTAAGTTACCAAGACCAGTAAGTTTACCCGAATCAAAGTCAAGTCAAACATACTAAGCGATTAAAGATGAGAGATGCTCAATAATGGTAATTACCTCAGCGCAGCAGGCAGATTAGTTCAGCAGTATCTACCTGTCTTGGGAGCCGCCAAATATCCAATCACAAGGCAAGATGGCCGAGCGGTCTAAGGCGCTGTGTTCAGGTTTGATTCAAACCAGTGACGATTCGCAGTCTCGAAAGGGGCCTGGGTTCGAATCCCAGTCTTGTCAACATTCTTTTTGCACTTTCTGGCACTGATATGATCTATCAATCACTTGCTTGCCTTTTGCACCAGATCGCTTGACGTGTTCAATCAAGCATGACGTTCTTGTATTATCTTTCTTTTTAACCCGTACTCTCTGACAACAAGCCCTCACTACCAGTATGCAAACAACCGGGCTTATTCAATTACCAGAGCTTCCCCGTTTTTTTGCTCTCCATCAGCCAAATGCGGTTCCCCTCACAGACCCTTACTCAGCACTCACCCAAGCCATCGCTACAACACCAACAATGAACCGTCTACAGGAAATGATCAAGCGAGATAAAAGAATCGCTATGTACGGCGACTCTCCTCCGCCTCCAAGAACACCCGCTCCTTATCCAGAAGGCGAGCTCATTTACAACTGCCTCGGCCGCAACGTAGTCAGACATGGCAACACCATCACAAAGTACACAACGCATCCAGATGGCATGGGCGCTAATGATCAACCAAACGAGGCGCGAGTATTAAAGTTCGTCAAAGAGCATACTACGATACCAGTACCTGAGGTCATCAGCAGTGATTGGGATCGCATTGAGATGGAGTACATTGAAGGCCAGACATTAAAAAAAGCATGGCCCTCGCTGACACCAGAAGAGCGCACAGCAATCCTGTCTCAGCTCAAAAATTACATCGCTCAGATGCGCGCGTTAAAGGGTACTTATCTCGGTCGCTTCGACGGCCAAGGCGTCATTGTTCCCAGCATGATGACCCGATCGGGCGGGCCTTTTCACACTATTGAAGAATTCCACGACTGGCTTGTTCGACCACCAAAGCGAATCAGCGAACAGTCTATGTACTGGCACCAGATCACGACGCAACTCGCGAATGACTGCCCCATTGTTTTTACCCACGCCGACATCTCTTCCAGAAACATCATTATTCGCGATGGTCGGATAGTTGCGCTGTTAGACTGGGAATGGTCGGGTTGGTATCCCGAGTATTGGGATTATGTGTTTGCGCTGCGAGGTCTGGATAAGATTGATTGGGAGACGCTGGGGAGTCAAGTGCCGTCACTGTTTGAGAAGCGCTATGATTTAGAGTACATATTGGTGAACTTCATCACTACTCTGTCATAGGTCAATGGCCCAGCGAATGGACTGTACACCAACCCTTGCAGCTCTATCCATTTAGCCAACACATCCATCCAACAACTTATCCATCAACTCCCCCTCAACAGCATCATACCACTCCTGCGTCTGATACCCCTCAGAAACAAGTGCCTGAAGACCCTCAAGGATAAAAGTCTGACAATTCCAATCACTCATCTTCTCCCTTCCTTCAACTGGAGTACCCGCAACAACATTGACCGGGTCCATCTCACGACCCTTCCAGACCTTCACAGCCCCGACATTAACGTGGCTGAGGTACGTGGCACTGAGGGCCCAGTCTACTCCCCTGTGAATTCTGTCGACTTTCCATGGGTCGCCCTCGTCTTCGTGCTGCGCGTGCACGGTTTCGTGAAAGCTTGGGTCTTCGGGGGATGTGAAGTACGCAAGTACGTGGCGGGCGAAATAGAAATCGGGGGTTCCTCTGAAGATGTACAGGGTGATGCAGACGGTAGATTGGCTCATGCTTGGTTCGGCCCAAGGCCATGTGAAAGAGCGCTGGTCTTTGATGAGCGTATTTAATGACAGATATGACAGCACAATAGAAAGCAATTAATCTGTAAATGAAATATCTCTCCAGAGACCTAGATTGTCGCACCGTGCTACTGTTTTATCTCACCCCCATCCTTCAGTACCAGCGGCTAGATAAAGTCTGTTGGTCGACTCATATCCTGTTTGTCCACGTTGGGCGGCCCAACAAGCAATTCGATCGCAGTGCATTCCGCATTTGGAAATTCAGCCCATTTAGCCGCTCGATGGAACATTGAGCAACATAACCTGGCAACAGTTTGCAACCAACAACGGAACCGCTGTAGTAAATGGACAACAAACGGCCAGCCACTGGCAAACAATCATAATTGGTACACATTGTGACATGCCAACTATTCAGATTTACAAATCCTAGTAGCACTACGTCCCGCGTCTCCGGAAGCTCCAGCATCTCGTTGCGGCAAAAATAGAAATATGTAAATTGTATACTGTCGAGTGAGCTCTTTAATCCTGAACTAGACTAATCTCATACATCGATCGCATGCAGTGAATAACTGAAAAGAACAAAAGAGAAATTTAATCGCTAATGCTTTGCCTGTAATGTTCTACACCCTTCCACTTCTGCGCATCGAGGAACACTTTAATCGCTTCATCTAGGCACTGGTAAGCATGTTATTCTCATGAGACTCTTTATCTGACTTACTTGTTTCGCGCAGATGTTCAACCTCTCTAGGCGAGCGGTAAACATGCTTGACAAAATTCTCCAGCCCCTCGAAAGTATCAGCCTCCAAAGTAAGCAGTCCCTCAAAGTAGACTGTCACGAGATACTCCTCGAATGAAAGACCGGCCAGGGAGAAATATACCTTTGTGAGCTCGCTGTTGCCGACGTCTTCTTCACCCGAATATTCTCCCTCGCCCAAAATATTGCCGTTGTTAAATTGGTCTCCGACCATTTCGATTTCGTCGTCGTCGTCGTTGAGACACTTGGGCACGTCAACATGGGATACCAAAACGCAATGACATCCCGACTTGCTAAGATACAGATACGCAAAGCCGCAAGACTGCTGGTCGAAGTGAAAGCGGAGCAAGTATCCTCCCTGATTGTCATCAATGGCAGCGGGACATCTGATCAGCTTCGACAGCCGGAAGTACCAGGCCAAAGCGCTTGGGATGCGCTGGTGCAGTTTGTCACTTCGCATAAATGCCTCAAATCCTGTAGGAAGGACGAGGCCCAAATCGCTGGCTTGCCTGACTATGGCATCGACATGTGCCTTAGGCGCTACAGGCCGGTCGCCTTCAACTCCGTTAAGTGGCAGCATCTCATCCGCCATATCCTCACCCAAGGGTTCAAGCCACTCGAATGAGCCATCGAGCTTCATCCAAGTTATCAGATCAGGCGGAGAGCATCGAATATAGGGTCCACCCTCGGGGTCCAGTGATAGAGACTCATAGTCCCTCCTTGGGATGTCCTCGCGCATGGAAACATTATCACAGTCCAAGGGCGGGATATGAGCCGGATATGAAGGGCAGAGGCGGCGGGTGTTATAGATGCTTCGCGTGCGAAACAATGCTACCATTTTTTGGGCGTTGCGAGTCCATTCTTTATGGGGTCTGAGTGCTACTTCTGCTGCGCTGTAGAGTGCTTTGTTGAAAGTCTGGAGGACGGATAGTATGTCGAATGGATTGAGATATTTGAGAATTGTGATGGTGACTTCTAGTGGGAGGGTTTGAAATGACGGCATCGTGATGGGTAAATGAATGAAAGTCAGGATGAACGTTGATGACCTGAGAAAGCGGCAAAGATGCTGACTGCTTTTAAAACGCGGCTTTTGTCGTGAACGCGGAATTAGGAGTACACATGGTGCACCCCGCGATTCCGCAGAGTGACCTTTAGCTGCTAGTGCTTTAACAGCGCACCACGCGATCTGGCTGATGAGTGTTAGTATCACTGCCGCCTTGATGTACCCCTGTTATTTCCAGGTCCTGGGCTTGTTCCAGCGTTCTCTTCTTCACCACCAGCATCTCCTCATTCCATACGTGGACAAGACAAGGCCCTGCCTGCATCGACAATTTGGAGTCGGCAGATTCACTGTGTATAGGATACAGTTACGCTTTGACATTTGAGCGTGACACGTAAGGAATTAGCAGTCCCGTCAATATCCAGAGTAACAAACCCGACAATAAAACAAGAATAGGGATAAGTGTCCGACAAACAGCAAACGAGATAAAAGTCATTTGCGCATTGATTTAAAATAAAATCTAGTCCTAGCAAGGGCAAAAGAAAGGTTTGTCGGTGGAGAGGCTCGAACTCTCGACCTTTGGATTACTTTAATCTGGGATTAAATCATCAGCTTTGTGCTATGAGACCAACGCTCTAACCAACTGAGCCACACCGACAAGGTTTCTGATGTCTCAGTCGATGGGAATTGAATTTATCATCACCACCACATACCGCGATCGATTGAATGGCAGGAAAGCAATAGTATTTCGGCTTCAGTATATGCCATGTCTGTCCAGCGGGGCGTGTCATATCATGAGAACGAATTATCGCGTTTGTTTGTCTGCGTTGGGGGCCTGTCCCTGGGGATCCACGCGCGACGCGTTCCGATGCACCCAATGGCAAAGCCATGGTGGCAGTATTTCAATGCGATGCGCTGGAGACCGATTCTCTTTTATGGTCGATCAGAATTAGGCGCTAGTTGATTGAATCTAACTTAGCCTTTGGAAAGTCCGGTTAGCTTTCTGTGTGCAATACTAGAAGCTCTCTTGAATTTGAACAGGGCACTTGTTGTCTTCTTGTAGTATACTTGTTCACGACCTTGGAACCCTTCTCCCTGCGTCAAGATAAGGCAAACACAATGACATGCAACAGGCTCCACATGGATTCATAAGTTAGTAGGGGTTTTATTACTCTGGCCTACGTTGCTCAGGACTACAGATAAAAGCTAAGTGCTAGGTCCTGCGCCGAAAATTGGTGTAATACCTAGTGTAGGGTATGAGGCTATAGGCTATGGATTCCCCTTCACTATTTAATTCACAACAATTGTCTACGTGCTATGTATTATAGTATTTTTTGAACAAATACGATTGGAAAAAGTGAGAATTAAATACGGCCGGCCTTTCGGAATGGCCAGTTTTTGACAGTCAAGACAAGATGATCCAAGACCCCTGATGTATAATGGCACTCTGAAGATGATCTGGATGACGCGCGGTCAGGATCGGAACAAACAAACCCGGAGACGCGAATGATAACGGATGCAGGTAATAAAGATTGCCGATCGCTAAGCCACCCTCTATCTTACACTGTTTTCATCCTCCATAAACTATTGGGCTATGCGTTCCTGACGATCGGAAGATCCTGTGCTTAGCATAATGTCGCTTGTTCGATAAGCTCAAGATACCATTGACACATTAATTTGAGCACTCCCAACCTTCGGACGGCGAGACAAAAACACACTCGTAAACCTGTACAGTGGCAGTGTACTAGAAAGTCCAGACCCCATTCAGAAACCCCCAACTTCCCGTGCCAAACACTGTTTTGGCAATCAAAACAGGATAGCGTTTATATCGGAGCATCACTTCCGTTTCGATAGTAGCTATTATTACAACAAATAGCGTTGACACCTAACTGAAATCGTACCGATTGCCGTAATTCTTATCTTTAAGTATAATCATAACCATAATGTTCCCCCCTGGCCCCTGGCTTAGTGTGTCATCGTGCCACCGTGGATGGTAAGCCACTAAAAGTTCGGTAAGCGAGGCCGTTTGAGGTTGCGCCCCTTGCAACGGGACCTGCTACTTTTATGGTTGGAGGGGAGAGTCTAGACGCGAGTCTTTTTTATTTTGTAAGCGCTGGAAACTAGTTCTTATCGCAGTGATAAGAGAAGGGATGTTTCATCTTGTAAGGTTCATCTTGACTTGGAGCTATGAGATGGGATGACTGGAGTCAATTGATGAGAGGATAATTGAGTGTCTTGATCTATATGATGGTCTCAGTCATATTTATTAACATCAGACCGTTAGCTAATCCCGTCAGTAATGTGTATATAACCACTATCACTCTGTCATCGTGTTTCCCAAGACTTCAGGCCATCCTTGGCATCCGAGACCGGGAGAGTCTCACCCTCCTCGTCGCGACAAGTCCTGCGGCGTGAATCACGCTATTCCCCACCTCCACACGTCAAGGTTTAAGGTTACCTTAAGCATACCTCACGAAACGACACTAACACGCCAATGCTATTTTCGACCGTCGACTCAATTAAAACCTGTTTACTATAGCCAGACCCAGATCTTCTATTAAAACAATGCATCCGTCCAACCTGCTGATTTTTACTCATCATCGTTCGATTATTCTGTTCTTTGTTTCCTAAACTGTTTAATTTTTCTCTTCTTTGAGGCTGGCCTCTTTTTTGTTAAGTGGATAATATTATTTGTTTCAGTCTTTTGAGTACTTACAGCCAAGCTTTACTTTTTTTTCTTGTTCAAGGATAATCATCATGGCTGGTTCCATTTCTTTGAGGGCTCTTCTCTTGAGTGCTTTTGCCTCAAAGGCGATTGCGAGTTGTGCTTATGGTACGCTGTTGCAGCCGAGAGCTGAGGGTGGCAAGGTTGAGGTCAACACCTTCGGTTACACTGGCCAGATCGTATGTACCTAGAACCCAACAATGATTGGAGATGCTGACAATTACAGGGCCCTACCAACTGGGTCGCTCTCGATCCCCAGGCCAACGCCCTCTGCTCGACCGGCGTGAACCAATCTCCCATCGACATGGTCACAGGCGCCAACGCCATAGTCCCCGCCAGCCAGCTCAGCCTTGAGATCCCCGATATGCTCGAGGGCGCCGAATTCGAGAACCTCGGTACAACCGTCGAAGTCGTCGCTGGAAAGGGCACCATGTCTTTCCAGAACAACAGCTTCACTCTCCAGCAGTTCCATTTCCACTTGCCTAGTGAACATCTCGATGCTGGAAAGAGTATGGCTATGGAGATGCACATGGTCTGGGAGAGCGCCGATGCTAAGATTGCTGTCGTTGGTGTCTTTATTGATGTTGAGGATGACGCTGGTGGAAGCCCTGCTGGTAACGCTACTGCTCCTGCTGCGACACCCGCTGCTCGCAAGCGTGATGGTTTCACCAAGGTTGTTCGCAAGAGTGAGACTGAGGGCAAGGATAAACGACAACTTCCTAGTGTTGGCGGCTCTTTCTTCCATGTCAACGCCCCCACTACCGCCGCTACAACTGCCTCCAACCTTCTCGAGACTGTCTTTGGTTCGGTTGGTGAGATCTCCGAGCCTGGAACTCTTACCAAGACCAAGGGTCTCAGCATGGCTGAGCTGGTCAGCACTCTTGCTGCAGGATCTTTCCAAACGTAAGTCTTAACAATTCCTACTTCCACCTGAATCATGCTAACAATCGATATAGATACGAGGGATCTCTCACAACTCCCCCCTGCAGCGAGGGTGTCCGATGGCTCGTTTCCGACCAGAAGCTCTCCATCAAGACATCCACCTTCCACAGCGTTCAGTCCGTTATTGGCTTCAACTCTCGATTCCCTCAGGGCGCTCTTGGTGAACCCAACGCCCTGGCAGGAGTGGCGGCCTAGATCTAGCAATGATGATAAGAGGAGGAAGCTTGGTTGTGTGATAATATTGTCCTAGTATACGAGTCTGAGTCGCGCAGGTATACTGGCAGGTTCACAGTTAGGAACAAAGAATAGAATCGGTGATCTAAACTATTCGTTGCCTGAATATGTGTTTGGACGGCCAGTACGTCACGCCCCTCGTGACGGCCCTTCCGCGTAATTAGCCGTTCGACTTTGATGAACAAATGCACTGGGATAACCTTATATACTTTACCTCTGTCGGAACGCTGCAGTTGACCGTGGTACGAGAACAGCATCTGTTATATAGCCAGATCTACGGACGCGGGGATCGCCAAGCTGCAAAACATAAGAAGGATCTTAAAGACGCGGTCAAGAGATACCTGAGCGCCCGCAACCAGATTGTCGCCGATTGTATTAAATATCATATAGACTAAATTAAAGAAGAGTGACACGAGAAGGATGCTGGGTATCTCAGCACCAACGTGGTCAGTCTGAAGAATCCCCTTTAAAAGGCTGAAGGGCTCTTCAAGTGGGATGACATGTCGCCACTTGAGAAATACAAGTTCCAGTGTCAGCCAAAGCAGTTCCAGACTGCCAGACTCTGGGCCAATGGCGAATGATGTTCTTGCGGCCTTCCTGCAGGACAAAAACAATCTTTACCATTATCATAAACGACAATGGTTTAATTTAATTGACAAAAAATGGAAAAAGAAAACCTGCGTATCGCAGGTGGCTGGATCTCTCCCGCCGGGAATTGAACCCGGGTCTCAAGCGTGACAAGCTTGCATACTGACCACTATACTACGGAAGACGAACAGGCTCAAGCCTGCTGTAGTGAGGGGATTGTGATTGGAGCTCCGCAATCAGTGCCTATAGAGGCAACGCTTAGGAAACTCAATTCTCTAGAACCATCCGCACACTTCCAAATAATGGGCCTTCTCGCAATGCGAATTGACGAGTTTATTAAAACTAAGGACTACTTCGATCTCTTAGTATTAATTTGGAAAACTGCGCAGCGTCGCGTTGACTAAGTCGTCCGGCCCGCGACAGAAGATCAGCTTGGGTTCCTTCTGCGATATGTCGCCCTTCTTCCTTTCGACGATGTAGTCAACGCAGACAGCAACGACTGACTCGAATAGTTCCGTGAATTCAATTTTACCACGTGAACACCACCCGACAATTATTCCGCCCCATTCCCTCTCTCTCAATTGCGACTCAAGTTCGCCAAGGTTGGCGCCCTGGGCGTCGAGGTCAAAGCCGATGTTGGTGAAGCGGGAGGATGTCGAAGCAGGGACTTTGGTCTCGGACCATTGTTCTTTGAGACTTTCACTTATTCCGTATCCGTGGAGATGACGAGCAAGAGAAATAGTGAGAACCGGAATAGGTGTTGAGGTCGCCATAAGAAGGACTGTGAGAGGTTTGTTGTTGGTGTCTTGAGATTGCGCTGTGAGTTCGAATAATGGGGGTTTGAATCAAGATACGGTTACTGATATTGACTGACCTGAACTTTAGATTCTGTAGACTTAAATACAGAGCGAGCTGGTTGTTTCTTCAGTATTCTAATCATACCGTAAGCTGATGATTACAAATGGACAAAGCTGTAGTGAGATGCCGAGGTCATTCGAAGACGCCGACTTGCCAGTCAAGCGAATCAAAGAGATATATTAAACAAGATCAGTGGGGTAAATCGATTCTAAGAAGACCAAACTTAATAATTCTAACTATCTATATAATATTCCTCTGTCGCGGTTGTCCGAATGTGGTCCGGCTTTAATTTGCCTATAGAAGGGTCAACTTGTGTTTATACTGGATTAAGATAATCCACATTAGTTATAAAAGGCTTGGTAGCTTGATATATAATGCAGGTTGGGGATTTAAACGGACTTAGCATTACGGCTCCGGCGTTAGATCCGGTTGTTGAAGAATATTATGGGGTACTCAGCCAAGACTAACAGGCGCCCGGTTGACTGGAACCTGTATTTTAGGGGCTATAAGTAACAGTCAGATACCCGGAAATTATTTCATGCTAAAGAGTTTGTGATTCCAGCAGCGGACTAAGAGATCCTTTTCTCAGAGTGATATTATCATGGCGCAGTTCGGTGCAGCAACGACGGGACGAGAGGTTGTCGCAGCCTTCCCAGAACGTGTTAAAGACAAAACATGTAAGGGTTCCCACCATTTTGGTCTGATGATCGATTCGCTGACCGATTACGTTTCAAGTTCTTATCACAGGTCCTTCTCCCAACGGCATCGGTTCAGCAACTGCCTACGCCCTAGCAACCAAGTCTCCCCGAATTCTTGTTCTTCTCGCCCGTTCCAAGACCAAGTACCAAGCTGTCATGGAAAACATTCACGACGTCAACCCCCTAGTCAATGTCAAGTTTGTCGAAACAGACCTCGCGTCTATGGAAAGTGTCCGCAAAGCTGCTGAGGTCATACTTGCCGATAGGGATATCACTACAATCGACGCGCTGTTCAACAATGCAGGTGTCATCACCAATGATCTCGTGCGCACGTCAGATGGATTTGAGAGTCAATTTGCAATCAACCATCTCTCGCACTTTCTCCTGACAAACATGCTCATGCCTCGACTGTTGACCTCGTCCTCCCCAAGAGTCGTCAACATTTCGAGCCTCGGACACAAATACTACGAACCAACGTTCCAGGATCCCCATTTCAACGATATAGACACCGAGAGCTACAACCCCGCTGAAGCATACGCTCAATCCAAAGGAGCGCAGATCCTCTTCTCCGTGGCACTCAACCAGCGGTATGCGCAAAAGGGACTTCGGTCCTTTGCCGTGCACCCAGGTAACATGGACAGTGGGATGTATAATCATATGAAGCCTGAAGTATTGATGGATATGGCACAAAGGATCACGGGGAGGAGTCTCGAAGACGCAAATGAGGCGCTTACTAAGACTTCTGAAGGTGGTTGCGCAACTGGTATCACCGCTGCATTGGCACCAGATCTACCTAATGGTGTTTTTATGAATGACTGTCAAGTTACCAAAGATCCTGAATTTTTTACGGCTTGGGCACAGGATGCTGGGAAAGCAGAGGTCTGTTGGAAAGTCAGTGAAGAGGCGGTTGAGCAGAGATTTGCCATGGACCTGGCATGATATGAGAGAGACGGTCTAGAACATTTGGCACCCGGATAATAAATTTTAGGCTGACGTTTAGCTGCAGTGATTGTTCCGGGTCCCTCTTTTCTCTGAGTGCTTGCTTCGTTTATTGGATTCTTGAATACATCGAGCCGAGCCGAGACTTGGCACCATTACATAACCGTGTCAAATGCTGACAATGAAGGTGAGTCAGCGGTGTATATCATCAATCTCACCTTCTCATATCTATTCACACGGTTTTGTCATTCATCAAAAGCCCCCATTAATATCCTGTACAACAAATCGATCTATTTTACTCAGGCAGGCAGCTCTCTCGACCTCCAGCATGATAGATATCTGAGCACTACCTAGCTAAAGGTGCAATTAGAAGTGCAAAATTGAGGTATTAACGAATTCAGCAGTTCTCCATAGCAGGTCGTGTCATCTCCTAAGTGGATCTCATGCAGAGTATATAATACCGTATACTCTCGGGGAATTGTCTCGTTTATGTGTTTTGAAGCTTGGCATGATGCTCAGTCGGCCGCTCAGCTCGCCCCATTCTGTCCGTTGAATCCAGTTTCAGAAAGATTGTAGATAATTCGGAGGCCTAAATGGCTATAAAAGGCCGTCGCAAGCCCATGAGACTCTGGACTTCTTCGTCTTTACGCTCAACACCAGCTCCATTCGCCTCACAGTTTAAGTTATCCCCCCCAAAGAATTCCACCGTTTGTCCTCCTCCCCGAATAAAAAGGTCCGAGGCTAATCTTCTCAAGATTATCTTCACCATGCACTTCCCAAGTCTCGCCGCCATCATTGCCCTCGCAACCACCGCCGCAGACGCTGCAAAGATAAACCTCGAAATCGGCTACTTCTCAACCATCGTACCCCCCATCGGCGGTAACATCCCTGGCATTGGCTGCGGCCCGTGGGCCCTCGCCACAGGCGCCGACGGCTCTACCAAGAGTCCCACCAGCGGCTTGAGCGGGGGAGACGAGTGCCCCAACTCCGAACTGAGGAACTTCTGCCAGCGGTTCGGATGTCCTAAGACGCTGAGATTCGGCGACACGCTTGCTTTCCAGATTCAGTCTGGCAGTGGGCAGAGTCTTACAGTCAAAGGGAGTGTTCTCAATGGAAAGTCGCAGACTGTGAACTGTGGACGATCTGTCGTGACGCACTCTGGGAACAAGTACCGTACTAATATCTGTTATTTCGATCTTTAAGTGGCAGATTTATATGGTACTAAACCTCGGCGGTCTGAAAAACGATGGGAAACGATGATATAAGTCATATATACGGTTGACAAAGATAGTTCGCACATGAATGTTTCATATCTTGTCATGTTTGCCCGGGATAAATAAGATCTTATATAATAGATATGCCTTGACTGTGGCCGAGAACAAAAACCTCTAATATTCCATTCTCTATCTATCCTAACACGCTTAGGATATTGAGCCGCCTCGTCCGCCGCATGGTTCTTAAAACCTGGACCCGAGATGCCAGTTTCGGTGGTCGCATGCTGACAGCTTTTGGCGGCAGTCTCCATCATTCGTTCGCAGAATCAGCATAGCAAATGGCCTCCCCAGAGCTGGAGTTATAGTTGATATACCTCTCAGCGTTCCGATCCATTTTGGCACTCCGCTACTGATCCACGCCCTCCTGTTCAGAGTCAACATCATGTGTGACCTCACTTCCAGCATCCTGATTCATCTCGGTGGTTTCCTCCTGGCCAGTGTTCTGTCCTTCGAGGTTAGGGTTATCATCCGTGTTCCTTTTGGGAATCCGGTATCTCTTATCCTTGACTCTTGCGCGTTTAACAAGCGTGGAGCGTTCAATCATAAATCCCTTATAAGGATGTTTATTTCTCATGAATCTGCGCCAACGGGGCAGTATACTGCTGATTGACTCTGTGCTAGTAGCCCACTCATCGGGGTATCGTTCTTCTCCCGGTTGAGTTGGTGGCTTTGAGCATACGTCGCGGATCCAACCCCAATCCTCGTCTGTGAGCATGGTAAGCAGCTCGGGATGGTCTCCATGGAAGCGTTGGAACTGACGTCCAAGCTCATATGGCATGAAGCGTTCATACATGGTGATGGAATTGAGGAAGGGTTCAGTTGACATTTTGTAGTCTCTCAATAGATAGTAGTATTGGGAAGTATTGGGAGAGAAGACGGTATATGTGTAGATACGTTGCGGTGATTGAAGTAAGATAAAGAAGGAAATAGCTTTGATACCGAAAGTCCTTAAATAATTATCCTTATAGCGGTAAGTTACTTGTAGTTTAATAACGTTAACACGGCGGCTTTGTTCTTCTAATGTCCTAGGAAAATATGACATGTTCTTTGAAGCAGGCAGTGCAGCCTCGTAGCTAGACGGTCTGTTCACGATCTCAACCGCTCTAAAAAGGGTGACATCGATCCACTCGCAACTGTGATATCTTTGTTCTAATAACTCATCCTATGACCACATGTTGCTCAGGACGATCACCCAAGTTAGCGACAGCTGAGTGAGTTCCGAAGCAAAGTTGGCCTGAGTCTGATAATACCTATTAAAGCAATACGGTTTTAAGAAACGTAGTTTTTAATTACTTAGTATAAGCTAGCTCTTTTAATCCGCGCCCCATATACTTCTCAGACTTATTCCAACATTTATACTTTGTGTACTTTACTAGGTACATCTATCTAGCCTCGACACCTTGAACACCTTTCTTGATCTTAAAGCATGGTCCCTTTTACAGCCCGAATAAGCAGTTTTGAGTGAAGATAGGGGATTGATGCATGTGAAAGCAAAGCCATGTGCAGATAGAACGGATGGTTCGTAGTCCGAAACATCCAGAAGGGCGGTACAAATCTAAAGGCAACCCCTTTCTCTTTGTTTCTGACCCGCGCCTTATCCATCTGAACGTGGGTTGCTTCGGTCGGCCATTCACGAGATCACAGCATAGCAGACTATAATTACTAAACACGTCCTTAGTCTATTAGTAATATTAGCTCTTTTGTACAGCCCATATGCCCTTGCTCTCCTAATGCAGTCACTTCCCAGACTTATTCCAACATTGATGCTTTGTGTACTTTACTAGGCACACCTTGAAAAACCTCTCTTGATCTTATAGCATGGTCCTTCTTACAGCCCGAAATGCCACATACCTCATCCCACCATGCGCTATCATACGGTATCACTCGCACCAGTGGCTGTCCATTCTCATCCAAGAACCGGGAAATATAGAACCCATGAGGACCGTCACCTTCCTTTTCCCCATCCACATTGCTCACCCAAAGCCACCTCGAAGACGCCGGTATGAACCCATTCTCTTCCCTCCCTCGTTCCTCCATCACCACGGTACCAAGCTCTCCGAGTGCTATAAACTGTGGATCCCAAGCACCCTCTTGCCAGGTGACACTTTGTATGAGATAGAGTGCCTCCATACGGACATCGTGGACTCGACATAGGCGAGCGATACCCGATAGCGGAGTCAGTATACCCTCGCCGAGAGTAATATGACGAGGAACGCCATTTCGCACCTGTTGTTTCAACCACGCCGTGCAGTCGTCAAGCAGGGCCTTGAATATCTCCTCGTACCGGTCATAAAACAAGTCGCAGGGTAAAAGGATACAATCCAAGTGGATCTCTGATATAATGCAGTATATCTCCAGTAGCTTCAGGCGGTGAAGATGGTCCTCGTCAAGGTCACTCTTGAGATAGGCCCTGATCACTTCGCGCCATGACAGCGCTTGTCTGTATAGAGTCCGTCCACGTTGATGAAATGACTTGATGAATTCTGTGTCTTTCAGCGTCACTACACCATGGGCCTGTCCTATATACGCCATCATAGCACTGTTGAACAACCTCCATCGACCAAGCAGCGATTTGGGTAAATCTACCCCAAAGACTGGCGGTTCTGTTGCAGATACTGTGTTTATCTGCATGTAAATCGGTATGGCGGATACGATCTGTCGTGAGTATTGGCACATCATGGAAAAGCAGAGGAACGTATGCTGAACCGATGTAATCTCATCCTTACTGCCTTCTGTGCTCCTTTGATGCGCAAGATTTTCGTTCAACAGGGCAGTAACACTCTTCAGTATACTGTCCACCGATCGATGATTCCCCTGCAAGATCTCAAACAAGGCCATCAGGATCGTCATAACCGTCATGGTCCGTACGGAGACATGCGCTGGGTCAAGCTTTAATCGCTCACGAAGAGCCTGAACACCCTTGAGGTAATGCTTCAGCGAAGCAGCGTGATTTCTGTTCTTAACACTGCTTGGGCCCCAAACCTTAAGAGGCGAAGGTTTCGATTGCACGATAGACTGCTTCGTATCCCGCGCGTCATCAGCGATGGCGAGGGTTAAGGCGCCAAGTGCTAACACCAGCTGACGGATGGAGTCATCCTGATGCACACCAGTAAGAATCGTCCCCTCGCAGAAATCCATGTAAAAGCTGCCCGAAAGCTCCGGTGCCACGTGATACCGAAAGGCATCGAGGTACGGTACACTGTGCCCATCGAGGCCCGGCAGCGTAGACGGAGCGAGCGGCAAGAACTTTCTCGGCACGACCTGCGCTGGTGGCACCAGCACAATCTCATGCTTTGTAGGCTGCGTCTCATAGCCATCGCATACAAAATCTCCACGAATACACCGCGCACACGCTGGTTTGCCCTCGTCACACTTGACGCGACGTGTCTTGCATGTCAGGCACCCACTTCGGACTTTGGGTTTGCTGAGGCGATAAAAGCGCTGCTTGGATCGCGCGTTCCGTCGAGGGATGAGTTGAACGGGGACGAGCAAGGGCCCTGCAGGAACGAGGGGAGGAGACTGATTGGCCGCCATGAGGAGGGAGGAGAGTACGGCAGTGTCAAGAGGGTCAGTGATTACCGAGCAGGATTCTTATATCGGCACATGGGGTCAGGTCAGCAATTTAGGGCTGAAAACTAGCGGAGAGTGCCGGGCAGTTTCTGGACTAGTCTTGTGGGGTAGTTGTCTCTAAGAAAAGATCTTTTGTATCCAGCGAATTATTAATGTAAGTAAGTTCTTGTGCTCAGCATTGTATTGAGATTAGTCATGTCAGCTCGGCATAGTTATAAATATTAAATCAAGGAATCTTATGACAAATATGGAAGATTCCAAAGACATCTCGCGTGCGGTACCCGATTGAGAGTCTGGTCTGACAGAGGTACTAGCGTTGCATGAAGGAGCAAGAAGCTACGGTTAGTCCTCAGCCAATAGACAGGCTGTTCTTATCCGTCCAATTACCTGCTTGAGCTCGTAACCCCACAATCGGAGGGTCACGGGTAGAAAATAGCAAGCGATGATAACCTAGCCTGTATCTCTCGAATTGGTTAAATGGTATATAAAATAGTGTCACCTGTCTCTTGCACAAGTGAAGATATAAAGGAGGCTTATCTCCGGAAATGTGGCTGCCTATTCAACTTCCGAAAATACACTTTTGCCATGTGTGCTCTACTAGTGCGATTCTAATTATTTGATCGAATCAATCTGGCGGATGGCAAATCTCGAGAACTATACCACAGAAACACACAGGTACTATGTTGCCTAACTTTAGATCTGGATCTACTGTAGTTTCAAGTGGAGCCTTTACCAGAGCCTTGTATCTTTCTTCTTAACTAGACCGTTCTTTGACGAATTGGCTTCATAGTCCTCGGGAGACAGATCTAGACCCCGCCATCAACTACCGTGGAGATCCCCACTGTTTTTAACTGCCGCCAAGCTCAACTCTATTTGACGGCAGTGGGCGACGGCTTGGAACTATGGATTGATATGGGCCATTACTACGCTGACGGATGCGTATTTAATACCTCGCCCATTGCGACTCACAGAATCCCGAGGTCACGGCTTCATCACTTCATTGCCGGTTAGCTACCTTATGTTCACCATGTACGGTCTCAAAAGGATCTCGATTTACTCGTTTCTTTTGCACTATTTGTTCATCGAAAAGGTCTTGGGTCGGGTCACTTCTGCTTCAAATGTATGCGACCTCAAGCCCGATAGCCGCATGCCAAACGGCTCATGGGACTCGCACCTCCACATCCTGGACCCAGTTCGTTTCCCGCCTGTTCCGGGTTCATACGAGTTCGGTACATACACAGCATGGGATGCGACCATCGAAGAAACTCGGCTTGGATGTTCACATATGGTTCTGATTCAGCCGTCCGTCTACGGAAATGACAATACCCTGCTCATTGATACTCTCAAGGCATTCGGGCCGGACAGAGCCCTCGGTGTTGTCGTGTTTGACGTGGCCAACACTTCGACCGCACAGCTTAAAGAATGGAATGATCTCGGTGTTCGTGGTGTTCGGTTGAACTTTCAGTCGACGGGTGATGCACCGCCTGCCGAGGAGCTTAGAGATATGATGCAGCAGTATGCAGATGCAATCCGGCCTTTCTCCTGGGTTTTACAGATCTATATCGCCATGAAGGACATACCAGGTATCGAACCCGTGATTCCAAATCTTGGAGTCAAGGTTGTTTTCGACCATTTGGGCCACCCGGATATCCCAAAGTCGAACAACTCTGGGACTGCTCTCGATCCGCACACTTTGTCTGGATTCGACTCAATGTTGCGACTCTTGGAGGGAAACAATACTTGGGTAAAAGTGTCCGCCGTCTATCGTCTTTCTAAAGCTTCAGGACCCTTGTACACTGACCTTGATCCTGTCATCCTTGAGCTCTTTGAGGCAGCGCCGTCTCGACTCGTTTATGCGTCGGATTGGCCGCATACTAGATTCGAGGGACTTGATATCAAGCCTTGGACTTCTCATCTACTTGACCTGACAAAGGGAAACGTGGAGCTGCGAAATCAACTGTTTGTGAACAATGCACAGGAGCTGTGGGGTGGTAATAACACAATAGCCAGTTCAGCGAAGCCTTGACATTGAAGCAGCATGTCTATTCAAACCTGAAGGTTCTCGTGCTCATAAACAGTTAAATAACCAGTTATACATAATGACAGAGCATTGAGTCACACATAAACCCTCAATCAGCCTTATCACTTTATAAAAGCTTGAGCTAAATGATAACTTGCAGCTTCTTTTGATGTTTGCTAGACTGAATAAGGACTAGCTCTATGACCCCCTATGATGGGTGACACAGCCCCTGCCCAAGATTCCGTCTTGAGACACGATGTTCCACTTACAGTGGTCGATGCCTTGTTGCCATAGGGCACGAGGAGTCCAAGTGACCGTTTTTACTTTGCATCACCTCGACAACAGTATGCTGCTTACCGAACATACGCCTTGAATTGACCAAAACCCAGCCAACTCCCTTCGCACAGCACGAGTACTGCAACAGTGCATCTCATTCAGCTGTAGAGGCATCTGGCTGAAAATGGCCTCGGATGAGCTTTAGGTAAGCTTCCATCCACTGATTGTTGACAAAAACCTGGTGGCCCTGATATCTCACCAGGCCCTGAAACGCACTCGCAGCATCTGACAGCAACAGGTCCGCGATTGGCGTGGCTCCCTTATCGTTATTTCCGAGTTTGCTTTCCGCAGCCGCCAGCATCTCTTTGTATTCCTTGAGCTTCGGCTTCGTCCTCTCGATGCGCTCGATTGCCGCGGGTCTCGTCTCGACACATCCCGGCGGCTCTCGGTTCAGCCCCGTCAAGACTGGATACTGGGCGACAACTTCGATAGGGGCCGCCATGACGCCGTCAAAGTCGATGACGCCGACGATCTGGAATTTCTCATTTACCAGAAGGTTGTGGGCTCCGAAGTCGCGATTGACAAGGCTGAAGGATTCTTTGCTGGACTTTTGTTGACGATATAGGGATATGAGGTGTCTGAAGAGGATCGGGTTTGCGAATGAAGAAGCTACCTGGACGTCGGGAGATGCGTGCTGCACGCAGACCCGAAGAGCGTGGTTTGAGAGATCATCATAATACTCTACTGAGGAGTTCCAAGGTCCCTTGCCGGTCTCTGTCTCTGGGCCGATGAAGAAGTCGGAGGTTTTTTCATCCTGATAGAGGCTCCCGATCTCATGGAACTTGAAGGAGGATAGCGTTGCTTGGATCTCAGCCATTTGCGTTCTGAAACTCCGATCTTGGTCTGGCGTGCCGAAGAGTCCACCCTCACATTCGTTTGCATCTCGCAATTCCGTGGCAACAGTTCCGTGAATGTAATCCATGAGGATGTACGGAGCGCCAACTTGGTTGGCTGTATCAACGCTGTAGGAATGAACCGCTGGGACAGGAATCGAGGTTCTGGCCCTTTATTGTTGCGAGTATCTATTAGTATGACTTCCCAATACGTGGTTCGAGTGTACCTACTTGAAGAACTTCATGCTGGCAACCTCCACCTTGAGAGTGCTGGCCACATCGAGGGCTTCGCGGTCGCCGAAAACTGTGCGGAGCTCTGGCAGTCTCACCCTAGCAACCCGGCTGGTGCCGTCGATGAAGTCAATGCGGCGAACCATGTTGAAGTGGCCGATGGAGGACCTTTGGCTGAAAGTGCAAGGGACTCCATTTTTGAGGGCTGAAGAAATGGACAAGAGGTGATCCCAATTGAGCTTGGCGAGGACTGCCAGGGCTCGATCGTAGAGCTCGTCGCCTGGATCGTAGGCATCAGCTCCGATCCAGGAGGTGCTTCCAACGAGATCGATAGGGGCATTTACTGTGTTGAGAGGGTTGCTCATTTTGAGATGAATGAGATGAGAGGAGGGGGATTGGTGTGTGACGTGTTTGTGAAAGGACGACAGAGGGAGGGCTGAGATGGCCAAGTCTACCACAAAGAAATGCAATGTGGTTACACAAAGAGAAAAATCTGTTCTATGACTTTCATTCCCGCTCCGTGCCATTTTAGGATAATCTAAAATTCTTTTACTTTTCTAAATGTCAATTTGTCAAGGCCTGGTCTAATGTAGACTTAAGTTTACTGAAAAGCGACTACAGCAAACGCTTCCGATGAATACCCCGGCCAAGATAGAGAGGAAATAGCCAACATTCATTGTCATGACTGCGAGCATGCTAGACAAATATTAGTCAGAGTCTTGACCCAGTGACTCAATGGTAGGCCAAAGCACTTACAGCAAATAGCTCACGCCCGCGATCAAAACATCTATCGCTCCCAGCATCATAGCCTCGTTCGCCCTCCACGGCCGATTGCCAGTCCCACCAACTCGGGAATCCACTAGAAGACCTTTCGTTCCCCTCCGCCTGAGACCATCCCTGATACTGTAAAAGTTGACGCGTAACGCAAGCAGCATGCGCAAAATAGTGGCAAACGCAATGAGGAAAATGCAAACGCCTGCATATTGTCCTGTTGTTTCGGGGCCGAAGGACTTTGTCCAGAGGAGTGTTGTGGTAGAAGTGAAGAAGACCATGTTCATTTGCTCCATATCCATAGCACCGGAACTGGATGTTGACATGGGCATCGAACTGCCCGTTGAAGTAGTCATGTCCATTTTCATTTTGTATAATAAGATAATAACTTGCTTGTAGTTAGATGTGTATAACTACGATTACTGCAACCAAGCTTATATCACCGCGGTTGCGGGTATAGTGGGTTCGGGAATAATCTTATCGCCGTCGATAAACTTGCTCAAGCCTGCTCAAACTTACTCAAATGCCGATTTATGCGATGATAGCGTGGGAATATTTGATGTTTTATTGAGAGATTGTCCAATTAGAATTAATAGTTACGGAACTCGGCACAAGACCCTTGTTTATGATAAAACAATAACTCGGTCAAGGGTATTACATATCTACATCGTTTTACATCAGTCAGGCGAGCAATAGCTCATGTCTTGACCACCTGTCACTTGAATCCATTTCGTAACCTTCTCCATCAATTTCGCCGCCTTGGAATTGATGCGTTTTGGGTTCGTGTACGCCATCTCTTCTTTGAAGACTGCAACACATTGCCATCCCTCAGAACAGCCCGTGGCAGATAACACTTGGGCATCTATTCTTTCATCTACTCACTGAAAACTCTCTGAGATTGAGTTTATCTATATGGCCTCCGCAGCTTGGCTCACGCCTCCAGTTCAGTTGACTGGGAGTCGTGCATTCACCTGCGATGGCTTCACCGAAGCGCAATGTAGTTGGTATATGAAGAGATGGCATTTTTGGTAAGCTCAGCCCTTCAAATTAATTAAACACCTCACCAGGGCCCAGTATCTGACACCAAGAAGGTACATTGCGGACCACGTCTATGCTCTGCCTACAGTGGCCTTCTTCATGAGTGGAATTGGACTCTTCACAATCGGCCACTTCATATCATACTACATTATGGGTCTTGCCTTTCCCGCATTCCGTGGCCCTAGACCTTGGCGGATGTTGATCGCCATAATCAGATATCTTTCATATCGTGGATTTCATGTTGCATCGCTTGGATTTAACTCGGCTCCCGTTGGAGTGCTGGTATTAGGACTGGTTGGAGCCGCCTTCTTTTTCTGTAAGTGAATCCAACAGTCTCAAAGGTTTGTGATGATTAACGTGAGATAGGCATGGACTTGATCCCTCAGCCGTACTACTGGCCATCGCTAGACTTTGGAGGTTCACCACCATTAGGAACGAGATCAGGATGGTTGGCCTTGGGATGCATGCCATTTGTCTTGTTCGTCCTACATTACCTACTCTGATATCTCCACCCTTACTGACGAGTGACAGCGCTACGGCAACTAAGACAAACTGGATCACTTTACTAACAGGCGTCTCACACGAGAGACTCCAAGTATTCCATCGCTGGACAGCTTATGCCTTTTTCATACTTGCCCTCATGCACACATTCCCATTTATTGTGTATCATATCAGATTTCATGATATGCAGATGCATTTCAAGATGAGCCTTTTGTTCTATTGGACTGGTATCGTCGCCTTGGTCTTCCAAGCGTGGCTTACCTTTGCATCTCATAGTGCCATTCGGTAAGCATACCTAGACATTTAATCCGCGACGGTTAGCTCACAGAGAAACTAGCAAGCTATTGGGATATGAATTCTTCAAAGCAACGCACCTCTTCGCTGTTGTAATATTCATGCTTACTTTCTTTTGGCACTGTGATTATACCCTAACATCTTGGTAAGCTCTTCACATGCACCACTTTCAATCACTGACACTGACACTCGATTGCAGGCACTATTTCATTGGGACAGCTGCTGTATACGTCCCCTGCTACGTATACCCATGGATCCGAACCTGCTTTGAGTATGGAGTTCGAACAAAAGCTCATATCAAAGTGGAGGACAACGGTTTCGTCCGTGTCACCATCCCCGCCAACTTGACATGGGAAATAGGACAGCACTGTTTCCTACGCTTCACTGGTTTTGGACTTAGACAAGCCTTGTCGTCGCATCCGTTTACCATTTGCTCCCTGCCATCAACATCCCCAGACAACCTGTCATTTCTTGTCTTTTATCTCAAGAAACACAGAGGCTTTACTGCGAAGCTCTATGAGTACGCCTTAAAGAACCCGGGAGCTCAGATACCAGTGCTGGTGGATGGACCATATGGTGGCATCAACACACAGCATTTTGTGAACAGCAACCATCTGGTTGTTATCGCGGGAGGCTCAGGAGCCGGATGGACTTTGCCATTCATCGAGCAGTATATCGCCACCCAAGCGGATCATGGCGATGAAGACTGCAAAGAAGGCCAAAGAGAGGGATCTCCGTTTGCATCACTTCGTGTGATACTAGCAACTCGAGATGTTGAGAGCTGCAGCTGGTATCGACAAGTTGTGAGCGAAACGTTGCTAAAGTACTCAGACAAAATGATATCAGGCTTGCAAGTGCAACTCCATCGCACCAGCGGAGGTATAGCAGAGTCAAGTCTACCATCAAGCAGTAGCTTCGTGCCTGGCAACAAAGAGTCGGGAAGTGAAAGAGCGACAGAAAGTCCGATATCATTTGACGAACTACATGGTCGACCCGATCTGCCTGGAATTCTGAAAGAGTTGGCAAGCGGAATGTCATCTACTGACTATCTTGGCGTATATGTTTGTGGCCCGGATACTATGCAGAATGATGTTCGAAACGCTGTGGCATCTCTAAATTTGGATATTCTCGGGGGTGCAGATTCTGCGGGAGTGTACCTACATTCTGAACACTTCTCTTGGGCATGAGTGTCAATTCGACCGCCACCTTGAATTGAAGAAAACAAGACTCTTTCAATCAAAGCTGAAACACTCGTTGTGACTAATCTGTGTCTTGTGCAACAATAACGGTGAAGTGATTGGCAAACAAGTTTCACGTGATGTTTGCTGCATCGATAAATGATAATGAACACACAATTAAATTATTTATCTGTGATTCAACCTTTACACCAACCTGCCTTGACACTATCTCACCAAATTGACTCCTAACATATCGCTCTTGCACATATCGCGCTATTCCCATCACTCGCGCGACATGACCAAATGGATAACTTAATCGGCCCAGTCGAATCTGGGGCATTTTCACGCATCCCCCAAGAAATCATAGTCGCAATTGTGTCAGAGGTATCACTCATCTGCAACAATACTGAAGACAGCCGCCGCGGGTACGTCTTATCGAATAGCCCTATGTATTCATATGCTGATCATCTGCTAGCGAAACTTCTGACCAACTCAAGGTCTTGAGATTGAGGCACCGAAAGTTTGCCGACTGTAACTATGTGAAGAAGTTGCTGTTCACCGACATACAGCTCGAACCAACCCGCGCCAGTCTTCAACGTGGCGACTTCTCACGCGTGGCCGGTTATACACGATCAATCACATTTGTCGCATATGCAAGCTGGAAGCTAGTGTCCGAAACTTGGGAGCGATTCATCCTTTTCGCCACCTCAGGCCGCATCCGAAATGTTAGACTCTTGTCTCACCTTAGTCTAATGCCTATAATCTGGGCTCATGACGCGTACATGAGCGACGCGATAGAAGCACAAAGATTGCCCGAGGACCCAGATGGCGACTTGATAGAGACTTGGATCAACCTCCTCAAGATGGTTGGGAGTCGTCTTGAAAAGGTCACAGTGGCCAACGATATAGATCACAAGAACCTCTACTTGCAATATCCCGATACGACGATAGATTGGAAGAACCTCTGCTTGCAAGTTCCCGATACAAAGATCAAGCCACATGAGGACATGACGCGGAGACTACCGCGCGATAAAGATGGCAGTGGGAATGCCAAGTACGCCAAGCAATATGCCTGTGCTATAGTAGGCGAGAGACTCTTCAATACGGCCATGATATGTCTATCAGCTTCAGGCGTCGCGATTTCAAGTCTCTCTACCGAGCTACACATGTTGGGAAATGTGAAGTGTAAGAACATCCCAGGATGGCAGCACCTCGATTTCAGCAAATTAAGTATCTCCAGCTTACCACTCTCTATCCGAAAATGCCGTATACCTTAATGGAAAAAACATCTATGGCTGCTTTTCTGCACAATGCACAGGACTATATCCCTGAGAAGCATGGGGATATGGCTCACGACTTGATCGACAAGTGTCATTCTACTCTAGGCACTCTTGCTTTTTCCCCGAACAAGCAACTGGGAAAGTGGGCCGTGTGGAATAACATATCATCGTATCAGAAATAATAGAGTAGCTTGTTATGCCGAGAGAAGACGATTGGCCTCTACTGAGGCTTCAAAGTGGTAACCGGGGCCGACAGTTAGATGTGTGAAAAGCATGGCTCTGTCACAGCCACAATATGCACGATAGACCACTTATTGTTACAGAACTCTAGCCTCGGATATTGAATGGAAGAAAATTTGACACGGCTCGACCGATGCTGTTACTCCACTGTCCCCGGCGAAAATAATTAAACTTTTACGGAGCAGTGACTCGTGTGTTGTTTGTTGGCCGACTGTTGTCACCTCGGCATTAAAGAAATCGCGAACTGCGCGAATATTACAGCTCGGATTGAGCTACCAACAAAACGTGGTACTGGACTCATCAAAAGGCCCTGATAAAGTCTTGGCATTACATAGTCCGACGTTGGCGACGGACTTTGTCAACAACCATGGCTGTTTTCTGGCCTGATGTAGTTATTATCATTGCAAACATGGTTACTGGTTAACTTGAGCTGTCAGAGAAACAAGACAAATCTGGGGGTATGTTCTATCGCCGTTGCAACATTACCCTTGATAATCACGTAGCCAGTTCAACCGTCCCTACTAAACAGCATTAGTCGGTCCATTCTGCTCAAAGAACTTTCTCTTCATTTGCGCCATCTGGCGATCCTCGGACAGGATGATTCTAACTAGATATGCCAAGACCATCAATACGTGTAACAGGAGGAAGGAAAATGCCAATGGGATACCACGGCTGGTGACTTGAAGAAATTGCACTCAAAGGCCAGCTCGGAGATTACTGTCTGTTTTAGGAAAGGTTATTAAGTATATGAATCCCCGGGCTTGGGTATATAACTTAGTATTAGTTAAGCGGTGTAGGGGGCGGTGTAGAAAGGGATTAAAAATCTGAACTTTAATATTTACTAATAAAGTTAGATTCTTAGTTTATTCTTATCTTAGCTATAGAATGCACTTGTCTGGAATAAGGGTCTTAGAATGGCTAGATCTTTCGGCAGTTATTTAAGGCATCATAGTTAGGTAGAGCCATGTAAATACTACTCAGCCTAAACCCGAAGTGTTGGCATCTTACCTACCTGTAAATAATAGTAGGCAAATGCCAGTTAACAATGTAATTCTAATTAATAGCTTGTATTTCCCCCTTTCTCTTATGCTATTATAGTAGCTAGTTAATTAATATCTTAGTAGTATGCTAACACTGACCTCCCCTACTAGTTGCAGTATAGTGGCATAACTAAGATGCTCTGCTAGTAGTAGCTAGGTGCTTATAAGTCTTTTACTACTATTAGATATATAAGAGGCAGGATTAGAATTTTAGATAGATCTATTTACAAGGTATCCGGATACTGCGGGTAAAAGTGGCAACTTATATATTAGAGACCCCAGTCCCTGACTTATACGATAGAAGAAGTTGAGCTAAACCTCATACTGTTTCGGGTTCGTACGAGGGCTAACAGTGCTTGCATATGTGGATAATAGACCTAAAGCTTAGCTTAACTTTCGCCGAAGGGCGACCGAACATATATACTCGGGTCAGGGCTTGGTACCCAGTCATAAGTTGCAGCTATTCTACTATATCTATATAAGACCGGCCCTCTGCCGATAACTTAACAGATATCTAAGCCAGTATTATTTAGAAAATTAAGATTCTATACTCTATTACTTCTATTTGCAATAAAAAGAGGCTATTTACGCTTAAACTTTCAATCTTACAACAACCTTCTCAACCCTCTCTAACCAGTTGCCCACGCCTCTCAAGGCCGCCATCCACAACAACAACAACAACCACCAACCGCAAGCAAGATGAAGCTTCTCCTCTGCGCTTCAGCCCTCTTGGCCTCGGCGATGGCGGGCCTAACCGTCGATCTAGTGCCGACAGAGCATTCCTGCGTCACTGGCACGGCCTCGAGCCCTAAACCGAAGATCACGCTCAATTTCTCGGTCGAAGCAGGCACCCCGTCCGATTGCTCTTTCACCGTCAAGGATCCCAACGGAAAGCAAGTCGGATCGGGCACCCGACACGCCGGTGCTGCAACGGTTACTGGTACTGTTAAGGGGTCATACGAGTTCTGCTTCACCAATGGGCGCACCTCCGAGATCGAAATCGATATCAACTTGGGCTCGTAAGCAGGAGCAATGTCCTTAGCCGCGTGGATACGATGTTCTGGCAGCGTGGTCCCGCATGTCTTTGAGATTGGATAGGGAGGTTCTCTAGGTTAGATTTTAGGCCGTAGCTACAATATATTACACAATTCAACATTGCAAATCTTGAGTTCTCTTACTCAATTTTGCTCCTTAGTGTTGATAGGTTGTCGTTTCAGGCCCTAGAGAACGCTAGAAATCTCAGGGTAGGCTTGTGTTTTAATAGGTCTGTCGAGATAGACCGACGTATTACTGCAGGCGCTTTGGGGGCACACAAAATCAGCTTCTGTGGGCATCTTTGCGTGATAATGGTAACCACAAGTCCCTGTTCATTGCTGTAAAGTATGCCAGCAATGAATCGCTGCCTCAGGAGGATGTACAAGGCTTACTAGCTTACAGTTAACAGGGTAGACTGACGTTACACAGCATTCTTGCTAGATATTTCCTGTTTCAAGCTTCCCAAGTGGTGTTTTCTCAATTCGTTGTCGATACTTGCGTTAATGGACTATGACGCAAAGGGTTGAGGTGTTACGACTGATGGATTGTGTATAGTAGAGGGTAAATAACAGTATCTCAGCGACACCGAGTAAATAAGGCAAGTGCATAGAAATATTAAAGATTGAAAAGTACTAGCATCTATTTACCTACGGCAATCCAGAGAAAACGCCTTCTGAGGGTCTCGTGGTACGTAAACGGGTAAAATGCTGCAGGATTGACTAACGTCGTGGATCTTTTTTCAAGATTTATAAAGGTTTAAATATTTTATATCAGTACTATACTATATCTGATGTATAAAGAGAATCATAGAATGGAAGGTGAATAGATCAGGCTTATAATTAGACGAGGATACTATCTAGTCATGCCCTATCGACAAGAGGGTCTCTGGAGTGCCGAAGCTCAGAGATTGACGACATTCATACCCAAGATAAAGACTAGACACCAATACTGTCTTAATTTGCCATGCACAAGGCTCCCAGCCGCGCTAGTCTCTGACGCCACAGTGGCAGAAGGTACTGCAGTGGTTGTTGGTGACGCGGTTTCGGTACTTTCCGGAGTTGAAGTGGTCTCAGCTTCACTGTTGACATTGCTCGGAGTCTGCGTGGAATCCAACCAAGGCTGCGCCATCGTACCCGTGTGCGGTAGAATAGTTGAAGCCTTTTTCTCAACCAGCACTGACTTTGGACATAGCTCGTCCATACGTTCCCGTTGGGTGACGATCCAACTGTTGGCGGGACTGTAATTGCTGATGTCGAATCCCCAGAGACGTCGGACGTAGCAAGGCTCGCAGAGGTACTTGGCAGGGAGTTCTTCGTCATCGTCCAACTCGGGGAACGAATCGATAATAGCTGGGAAAGAATTAGCATTAATCAACTAGAAGAATCTGTTCACGAACCGTTGCAGTATTTTCCGGTCTTGGCATCCTTGTCGCAGATCTGTCTTCGGCCCTCCACCATATTGCCTGGACGAAATCCCTCTGGCTCGCAGTATTTGGCAAAAGATGCGGTCCATTGCTGCAGGGAGTCGCCGCATTTTTTGGCGCAGATACTATCGGTAATGGTGAAATCGTCACCCTCCTCAATCGAGCCTTGCCATCCGGTACTTCCCGCATCGTCAAGGCTGGCATCGCAGTCGATGTCTGTCAGCATGACCTTTGCGCAAGCCTCAGGTAGGTCGTACTGCTCCACCAATTGCTTTACCGCATATTCCTTGTAAGCAAGGAAGGCGCTCGCGCTCCAAAAGAGGTGAGAGGTGAGAAAGAACGCGGATAACTTCATGGTATAGTTGGTCAATGACCCAACAACTGAAAGAGTGAAATTGGCGGGTCTCGAAAGGAGTGAATGGAACGATAGCTCTCGAAGCACCTCCCTTCAAAGAGCAGCTTCACTCTCTTTATGGGGAATGGAAATAATTGCCCATGATCGTGACCGCGGCGGAATCATGTGTCACTCGCATTGTTTGAATGGGTCTGCCAATAGGACTTCTGAAGTAAAATTGTAACTTAGGGGCCAAGGGCGCCAAGTCGGCTGAACAAACACTCCAACCGAGCTCAATCCCTGCCTAGCGCAGTTCACGGCCCTTATTTGATGTAACAAGCTGTTGGTAGTCGGTAGCAAAAACCAAAAGTACCATCGTTATGGTCTCGTTTGGACGCGAAGTGGATATTTCATTAGATAAACAGCAAGTCAGGAGTTGATTCCAATTGATGTTTGCTAGGCAGCTAGTCCACAATAGAATCCAACTGCTAAAACAGACCAAACTCAACCGTGCCTCTACCCCACAATAATAATACTCCGACTAAGCTAAGCCATCTGTAGCATAGACTAGTCTGCTGCGATTTTGTCATCTCAACACCATGACAGTCAACTGAGCATATCGCGAGGTTTGACTAAGCCTACAAATACATCCAAACCAGCAATTCGTTATCAGTTGCTCTTACACTACACTGTGCTCAAAGCAATATTTCAATGTACAATGATCCCAGTTTATCAGATGGTTATTCAAGAGGAGAGCCCAGATGAAACAAGTCTACTGCGCAAACAGTCGAAAGCAGACATAGAACAGCATGCTACAGTAGATATGATACATTGCAATTGGCAAACAACCTCAAAGAGCTCTCATTATGAAAGAATGCCCGAAGCTGCTTAAACCCAGGCAGATCTGACGTGAATTCATTGGCTGTATCTGCTTCAATAATGGCTTAGGCACATCGAGGCCTAGAGCAGTGTGAAATACTGGACAGCGGAGTTTGTGGCTCTCTACCAACAGGACCCTAGCCAGTTACCCGGAAACTTCGCAGTGTTTAGTTTATCGGCAAGATTTAACTGGCCGATGAAGTATGTCCCTGGTTTCATTCATCCAACAACTCACTTTTACGCAAATCACTCCTACTACATTATATTCTCTTCATCAATACTCGCAAAATGCCTGTCCGCGCTTCCAACATCACCATTTTCAACAACACCAGTCAAGACTTCCACGGCGGCTCGGCCTCTCTGGCACACGGCATGTGGAACCAAAACGTTCCCGACACTATCCCCAAGGGACAATCCGCCGATATGGGGGCTGAATCCGACGTCATCATGAGCGGTGACGAAGGCTGGGTCCACTACAAGTCTGCCGCCGGCGACCTGAAGTTCCACTTCGATAACCCCTTTATTGGTGATAATTCGTACGACACCACAGGTCCCGATAGCTTCAATATCTCTAGCAGTGGTGGAGATGGAAATGAGTGCCATATCAACTGGACTGTCACTGGTATGTCCCTCTTTGACCTATGATGAACGGTTGCTAACTGGCTATCACAGAGAAGGTAGGATATGGACACAAGTGAGCTCTTGAATGAAGGCGATTACTGTGCCTATTAATAAGCACTAGCTATTTGGAATTTCTTCTTGCCTTGTGTCAAATCCTTTCGCGAGGTGGAAGTTGAACAGGGTATATAGGAACTTTTAGAATATTATATATCAAGCACGATAACTGAAGGTTATATACTCCACTTACTTTCTACCTTCTTTTCTCCTGTCTAAAGATTTCCTCTTGCTTCAGTAGGTTGTATGCTGCCTGAAGCGTGATGTTGGTTTGATGGACTTGACAGCTGATGCTTGCATCGCGCGTCTTACCTCGTTATGAGACATGCGATGAAGGGCGCTTACGCAGCAAGCGCTCCATCGATATGGTCTTCTAGGACATCCTTCGAAAGCCCCTCAGCTTTTCCTACCACTATTCGTTTCGGCAGTTGTCTTACCGAGAGATCCAGGGGCTCTTCTATCCTGGGGATTATGCATACAGCGGCCACTGTGACTCGGGCCAATGAAGGATTTGACAACGGCGCTGCAGCCATGTATTTCAAGGCTGGTCATGATCCGATTGCCGCTCATCGCGTAGGAGCCATTCAAGCTACTCTGCCAGGCCACGTGTTGCTATCGGTCAACGGAGGCTACATGATGGATAGAGCAACGAATTTCAGACAAGCCATTCTGCATGCTGAAGCTTGTAGCTTCGGTTGTTGATTTCTTGCAGCCTGACAGGAAATTGGTTGCTGTATCTGTGGACATCATACGTGTAGGGTGGATCCATGCTAACGACTGTTCTTGTTGGAGCTGCCATCTTGAAGATCTGGGGTTTTTGTGGTGTTAAGCTAACCTTTCTTAGCCGAGGGACTAGAGGCACCATCTTATATGCCTCCAAGGCCGGCCAAAGAGTCATCATCTAGGTTTTCCTCTTATTAGCTTTACGCTGTAGCAATTGGTTAGTTATTATGGTATAATGTCTAAGTTATGAGCTAGATGTGTTATTTGCAGTTAAGACTTGTGGCTGAGAGCTTAAATCAGCAGATAGAACTTAGTAACTTAGTTCAGACAAGCCATTGGGCAAGGCACTGCTATTAATATGCAATAACCCTAATACATACTTCAGCAAGATCCAGTCGTCGTACAGGTCTACCCGTTATTCTTGGCGGGAGCATCGTCACTTGAGCTAGTCCCTTCAAGGTTCCTACAGCGGGTACAACAAGCTTGAACATTGAGCCTTCGCGGATTTGCGATCTCATCAAGGCTTGGGGGTCGATAATTGTCTTCATGGAAAAAGATTTTGGTTTCAGGAGTAACTTGTTTATTTCAGCTAAAAAAAGGAAAGTATTGAAGTCGATTGACCACCATAGAAACCAACAAACGAATGATCCAGCGTACATATCCTCCCCATGAAATTCTCCACCAAGCCCGCCAGAACACAAGGCGAAAGCAATGTACACTATGCCCCCGCAACTTTACTAACCCAACTGGCTTCCTAATCACAGTTCACCGCATGTGCTGGGTACTTGTTAGGCTGAGATGTGAGACGCAAATGACCTTCCCAAGTTCCACCGTGAGACAACACACAACAGCCCATAATAGCTCCATGCTTATGCTGCCAATCAGCACAGTCCTTCACAGCAGCCAGGATAGTCTTCGTCTCGGCCGTAGTCTTGCAATCATGGCCCTTCGTTGTCGCCAGGTATGCATAGCCCTCAATTATATGACCGTTCGAGTCGGTGCCAGTCGTCATGGAGCATGAATTGTGTTTCGATTTGCTCTTGATAATGTCGGCGATCTGCTCGTAGATATTCATTGCTGACTCGGCAGCCGCAATGGTAGAGCCAGCGGCCACGACCACCGTAGCCCACGCCAGAACGTCGATGTGGCGACGTTTCTCAAAGACAGAGACGTAGCTAGCATCAACGAGGTGCAAGGTTGCGGTGAGGTTCGAGTCTGGGCCGTTCCATTGCTTGACGAGGGGGTTGTAGCCTACGCGTTGACTCTGCTTGTCATACAGCCCAAGACTCGGTTCAACAAAGCCAAGTGCGAGGTAAGCAACCCAAGTTTTGCTGAGGTTGACCATGTTCCTGACGATAGGCGGATTACAACTGCAGAAGCGTCTATAATAAAGATGAGGAGTAGAAACTGAATATCTCCCATAGTTTCCATTTGGCAGTTGGTCGGAAGTATGTCTTGAGGGAATCGGAGGGCCCTTTTATATCTGAATTCGTCTGGCTTTTTTCTCGTTGCTGGTTTCCCGAGGCTCTCTCGCGTTCGTGGCTTTGGCCTGCAATTTCGACTTTTCAAGGATGAGGAAGCTGATTGTGTTGGTTGTTGGCTCTAGTTGTTGGTTGTTGGTCCTATATAAATGGATTGGACAAGGGTTTTCATGCGGGGGACCGGATCAAACGGAACAATCCACAAGGCGCATGATGACTGTTGGTTCTAGTAAATAAAAACAACTCATATAGAATATTTTCTTGCAGTTCGTCTTCCTGTATCCTGAAAGTATACCCATCGCCTGTTCCTATTACTCAAAAGCTCAAGACACGCGCTTAATCGGAAAAAAGAAGTTTACAGCTAAGCGCGCTGTAAGCTTAACGAGACAGGCGAGTTTCCCTAGTATCGGTCAGGCTTTTGGACTCTCCTAAGCGCTGGCTGCATCCAGTCGTGATTTTGAGTTTATCTCGGAAAGAAAAGTGCCGGCTTATGCGATAAATCTTTCGACTCAGCGCTTTGACCGGCAACGCGGCACAACCCGTTGATGTAATGCGGCAAATAACATTCCTTCCACCAGCTGATTCAGAATATTGTCCATTTTCAGTCAAAAAGTCCTCAGCAACATTTGGCCGTTATCTGTTAGCCTACTGCTTTGGCGGTATCCGTCGATTCTGTGGCAAACAGCATCTCTTACTTATGTATCTGTTTCTTGTATTCTAGCCAATCGTCCTTTCTAGGAAAAGGTATATTCTCAGGGACAGGTGCCTTTAGAAAAGCACATAATGGCCCCCAACCATCACCTACTGTGTACTCTAGGAACTTTCTCTCCTTGGTTGCCAATCTCACTTGCTCATTATGTCGTCGAAAAAGAACCAGGCCATTCTTCTCAAAGTCGTCATCCCAACAGAACTTGCTGTAGGTTCTAGCCATGACCGCCATGGGAGTTGTTTCGTCAATCACCCGATGACCAAGATAGTGCACGATAGTTTCCTTCATGCTCTTTGCCCATGAGTCTTCCGACCGTACTGTCAAAATGACGGCAGCTTCAGGAAAGGCTGCGAGCAGTTCGTCGACGAATATGGCCGCGGGGTAGTCGGAGACGCCTTTGTAATTTGACAGGATTGTGACAAGATCTCTCGGAGGCTGTGAGGAACCATCTGTACCGAACTTTTCATAAAGAAGGGCTGTCCAGAGATCCGCATGGCTATTTTTGCCCACTTCTCGCATGTGGTAGATCGGAGAAATGCCGAGTATTCCCAGTGCATCAGCGAGGGCTGTAATGGTATAGTTGTTAAATAAGTGGCAGGCAGAACAATAAGCGTTTGCATGGAGACTTACATTGTGTACCCGTCCGAGGCAATCCAAGAACTAAAACTTGCATCTTATTAAGCTAGGATTTGTTGTACTATGAAGCTTCGTAGATTTGGTAGCCATAGCTGTCTAGCAAATCTCGAAATTAGGCGCGCTCGCCTTCTTTAAATAGCAGCAACTCGTTGACGCCCCATGACTCTACGGATCTGTTCCGACTTTTCCGTGATCCCAAGGCTAGCTACGCTCTATTGAGCGACCCGATAAGGGCGATATATAAATAAATCCCTCAAGTACTGCAACAACTCATGAAATCTGGTAGTGCCTATAAACACAAGCTAGCCTATTTTCAGCAGTTGGTTATCGGTCTAATATGATAAGCGCTACTGGAAAAACATGCAGTGAAGCTTACAGTCGGACTGCGCGGCAACACCTGGCCCAAGACCATTTTCTAGACCCAACTGAGTCCATGCTATCGCATCTCGGCTTATGGGCTTTTTGTTTTGTTTATCTCGGAAAGAAAGTGCCGGATTGCGCTGCGAATCTTCCGATATTGCACTTTGACCAGCGATGCGGCACAACCTGTTAATGCAGTCCTCGGGGAGCAGGAAAAATAAACTCAACAAAAAATATCCTAAAGCTTAGCTAACCTCCCTAAGTATTTTTGTCATCTGCGATCAAGTTCCGGAGTATTCTTGCCTTCCGTGGGCAACTAATATGACTGTACTTTAGTTTGAGTTAAAAAGGCCTCAGTAGCATGTCCTGCAGAAAGTCACTAACATCTGTTGGCCTACTACTTCGGTGGTTACCATTTAGAGATAGACGATGGATGATCGGCGTATTATGAGATGCTTGGGTTTGAGGATTGATAGTCCAGCATGTAAGTATCTCATCCTAAACTATTCTGATACCAGCCCTACTATTCAAAGAACCAAATCTATCTTTAACTCATGAACAACACTAGCCACTCCTTTTACCGTCTGAACCCCCTCGACCTGCCCCGCAGCCCACTTGTTCCCATCGAATACATGTCTATACACGCCTGAATCACCCAACTTCTTATAAAACACATACAACTTATCCTCATACACCACAGAACTAATATCCCCTTCGACATCATCGCAGTCCGGTATGAGCATGGGCCCAATCTTCCTAGAAAGCACTATCCAACGATTCCCATCAAAGACATTATACCACAGTTTCTTACCGTGGGCCCCGCCATGTCCTCGGTGCATCAGATACAGCTTGTTCTGAAAGACCGCTGCCGTAACACCGGATGTCGCATACCGAGCAAGGGTATCTGTCTTTTCCCAGCGCGTTCCGTCAAAGGCAACATAGGCATACCTGTGGGAGGCGAATCCGTATCTCGGGAGGTAGAACAGGTATATCTTGTCGTTGAATACAACAACGGTAAAGCCCACGGTGACGTCGTCGATGTTGATATCAGTGTCGCCCTCCCATTTTCGTCCGTCAAAGACATTGTATCGAAGTTTCTCTTGGGGAATTCCATGGTGGAAGAGGTAGAGTTTGCCTCTGAATGTAACGGCACACATCCCTGGTGAGGTGACGGTATTTGGGATCATCGTTGTCGCTCCCGCCGTCCATTTTCCTGATGAGTATGATTCGTAAAACACTTTTGACTTGTGATTTTGGGGGTTAAGATGGAATATGAAGAGCTTCTTCTGGAATGAAGCTAGGCAGAAACCATCGGTGATGTGCAGTCCCCAAGACCAAACCTTGTAATCCTTGCTCCAAGTCTGGCCATCAAAGATGCTCCAGTATGGCCAATCTGCGTCGTTGTTTGCGCCTCGGTGAATTAGATGGATCTGCGCTTTGTGATCTGGATTTTGAGGCTCAGGCTCTGGGCCAGGCTTTGGATCTTGTGGCGTAGGATCTGGTTGTGGTTTCGGCTCTGGCTCCGGCTTCGGCTCAGGTAGAGCAGGAGGTTCGTCCTCATGCCCCCAAGTCGCCAACTTCTCAGCAGCCTGTGAGTAAAGAACTGAGATACCCTGATTCGGCGCCCACTCGACATGGAATGTCTCCTTCTTATCCATCCACACCGCTTGAATCTCAAACATTAAAGGTTTATCATCCGCAAAGGCCCTGTTGCTAGCCCTGACGATAATCTTGGTGACTCGCGGAATTCCCTTCTTCAAGGTATTCAGAACATCCTTGCTGATCTGCGACACCTCCTTCATGACCTTCTGAATGTCATTCAGCGATGCGATGAGGTCGTTGACCTGTATCTCCATGGCTTCATAATCCTTCTTCTTGTTCATGTACTCATGTCGCGCGGGCAACATCTTGATCTCCGCCTGAATCTCAGCGATCCTCTTCCTCGCGGCTTCTTGTTCCGGTGACAGTCTCTGCTCGGTCTTGTCAAGAGCCTTCTTGGCTTCCTTGTAAGCAGCCTCGAGCTCCTCGCTCTTCCTCATCAATGCCTCTAGCAGTCTGATCTGGCGATTCAGATCTTCTCTCTCATCCTTCAGCATCTCCTCGAGATAGGCCCCGAGTCCTCTGTTGACGAGAGCATCGATCGCTCTTCCAAACTGGTCGATCTTTCTGGCTGCTTCGTTGATGGCTGCTTCAATGCTTCGGAAGGCTGGAAGGTCCATTATAGCTTTTCCTGCATGTCGGAGCTCTGCGTCGATTGCCTTTCGAGAATGTGCTTCTTCGAGGCCCAGCGTGGCCTCGGTGAGCTTTATGGTCTTATAAGGTGTTAGTTGATGCATGTGTGTGTAAGAAGGGCCAAATGGCGCATACCCAATATGGCTTGTCATACCATGCACACCAATATAGTTTCGACTCACACGTCCTCTTCCAAGCATATCGTTCTTCTTCGACCCCTATCAAGGTCAGAGTCTGTCGGTGGCTCTAAGGTCAAGTACTTACGACACCACCACTGCCAACTTCTGTCCGCCTCCCTGTAGCTTCTCAACGCATCCCCCCAACTCGCGTCTCGACTATCAATCAATCTCTTCTTCTCTTTCTCCATAGCATCCCTCTTTGCCTTTTCTTTCTCGATCTCTTCATCATACCTCTTCTTCATCTCCGTCTTCTTCTCTCCAAGCCTTCTTCTTGCCTCATCTCTCAAATTTTCCAACCTGTGAATCTCCTTCGTATTTTTCTCCTTGGCTTCCTTTGCTTCACGATAAGCCTCTGCGTACTTCTCGAACTCATCATGAAGTCCCCTCAATAACTTGTTCTCTTTGTCGATCTCCTCCTGCTTCTTCAAGGTTTCTGCAGTGCACTTCTTTTCGAGCTTATCTAGCTCATTCTTCATTGCTTTCAGCGCAGCTTTCTTTTGGGCGAGCCTTGTAGTCAAGTCGCTCCGTGCATCGTCTATCGCCTTGTCAGCTAGCTTTTGCAGAGCATCAATACCGTCCGTGATGCCTTGCAAGATAACACCCAAGATGTCAGTCTCCAAGATTGCTTCGAAGCTCATCTCGGCTCCTTCAAGCGAATTGTGATTCTTTACCACGACATCAGCTTTGAGGCTCAACAGTAAGCTCTCCGTCAGCTTGATTTTGACATCAAGCTTGAGGTACTGCTCTTGGATATCAAGGTCAAGAAACACGCTGATCTCGAGGCTGTAGTATCGAATCCTACCGTCAATGAACAGCTTCTGCCTATCCTTGGTCATCTCGATGTCCATAGTCGCTCGATCAACACCTTCTTGCGTTGATGTAATCTCGAGACCGCCGACCTTGAAGTTATCGATCCCGGCTTTGATAACAACGCCATTTTCATCAAATCTACCGTCGAACTCTCCTTTCTTACCGAAGCACCACATCTTGCCTTGCGCCTGAATACCTCGATCGTAATAGCGACCTAAAAACTCAGCGCCAGATGAGACATACAGTTTGAGGTCCTTGAAGACCAGCTTTCCCTCCGCTCCTTTCATCTGCTGCATTGCTTGGTTATCAATGAGGACGCCAGCGAGCTGAATAATCTCCATGGCATCAAGCTTGTTCATCTCGAGTCGGAAGACTGCCTCAGCGCTGGTCACACGGAGACCCATGTCGAGCTTCGCACGGAACCTTCCAATATCGACTTGTCCCCGGAGAGCAATTTCACTGAGATTTCGTCAGTATGCTAGACTAACAGCGAGTGAGAGGCTTACTCTGGTCCAGTGACAAGAACTGTCGCATATGTAAAGCCTGTTCCGAACCCGAGTTGAGAAAAGACCATATTCTTATTCAGACCAAACGGATTGACCCATTTAGAATCATCAGACATTTTCCTGCCGAGTCATCAGCCAAGTATCATCACAACGTCTCAACAAACTTACAATTCCCCTCTCGCACCCTCGAAGCTCCCAACAATGACTCCCTCCACAGAAATGGGGTCTGAGTCTTTGAACGTCAAAGTCAATGTTGCGTGGATGTTCAACTCTGGCCCCGTGAGCGACTTGGTGGCGATAGTAGTACCGAAGCTGTGGAGGTATGCAGTATCCGAAAGTTGTAACTAAAACACATCAGTACGATCCAGCGTGGGTGAACTTAGGAACTTACTCTGAAAGACTCGGGGAGATCAATAGTAGCACTGATTTTGCCGTTCGACGTTATTGATAAGATGAGCGTGAGTCCCTCTAACTTCTTCTTTCCGTTGAGTTCCTCGAGTTGCGGAAAGGAGGGAATGGTTGCACAAAGCTGTAGGCCTATTTAAATTGTTAACTCAACGGTTTACAACATCAGATCTGTACTCGCCTTTAACAACGGGATAGTTGTACGCATCAACCGTTCCCAGGACGTCCCAGTTATCGGGCTCCTTCTGTTCTTCCTCATCTTCCTCGTCCTCTTCTTTTTTATCTTTGTCCCCATCTCCCTCGTTCTCCTTCGAATCCTTATCAGGCTTCTCCTCGGTAACGGTGGATACATCAAGACTGTTTATCCAAACCTCGCCATCTGACACCCTATTCTTAATCGCCTTGGGCTTCACCTCGTCACTCTTCTCTTTATCACCATCGGTCTTCTCTTCCTTCTCCTCACCATCTTCATCTTCTTTCTTGTCATCCTTCTTTTTCTTCTTCCTCTCGTGAGATGAAGCGATAAGTGCAATGTTCCTTAACTCGACGTTGAGAAAGTTATCCTCTGGAATAGCATTCCAGATCTCTCTTAACCTGACGTTCTCAATCGCACCGAATGCCAGCCACTCCCTCTTCTCTTTGTCCTTCTTCTGCTCGGTGTAAAGCCCGACCTTGATGGTGACCTTGTTGATTTCGACCACGCCAAGGATGCCGAACCTGTTTCCTCTCTTGACTTTCTTCGTCTTTTTGTCCTTCTCCTTCTTTCCAGGTGGCGTCTTCTTATGCGGTTTATCACTTGACTTCACCAGACTCGTCTCTTCCACGTCACCATCTTTGTCCTTACCAGGTACCTCCGGTTTGTTCTCGCCAGTTGGCTTCTTGTCATCTCCACTCTTCTCATCTGGCTTCTCCTCAATCTTTTTAGACTTGAATCCAAAGAATATCTCCAAGCCTGCCTTCTTAATCATGATCTCAGTGTCAGGGATCTTGACGTCTGAGATACCACCTTGGACCGTCACCCCCTCACTCGCAAAGGTGAGGCTCCCGACTGCGCTCGAATGTTCGTTGAAAGTGACTTTTCCGTTGAGCTCAAGTGCTTTCCTGGTAGTCTTCTCCTCTTTCGACTTCTTGCTCGACAGCCGGAGTTTCATCTCTTTGAAGGTGATTTCGTTACCTCCAGCCGTCTTCTTCTCGTCCGCTTTTTTCTCGTCGCCTGACTTCTTCGCTTCCTTTTCAGGTAGCTTCTGTCCCGAGATCTGTGCGTGTATCTTCTTAATGTCAGTTAGTGTAAGGTCACCCACCTCAGCCTCCAGAAAGTTGTCATCTAGTTATGTTAGCAATTGACTGTCTACTTGCGTCTCTAGCATACCTCGCGATATCTGTCCTTGGACTTTGAACGTTCCATCTCCCAGCTTCAGCTCCGCTGACAGTTCCAGCTTAACCGTGCTGCGAAAGTCGCCCTCCTCAAATGACGCCTTGAGCTCCGCATCTTCCATCTGGTGCGCGATATTAGCAACGTCTCGAAAGTAGCCTCTGGACGTACCGTAACGTTCTCGATACCGTAGATGTTCTCCCACTTGTCCGGCTTGATGAGCAGATTCCAGCTTCTTTTATACTTGGACTTGTCATTCTTCTTGTCATTTTCTCCGCCCTTCTTGTCATCATCTTTAGGGCTTTCATCTATCATCTTGATTGACTTTTCCTTCGCACCATCTTCTCTTCCTTCATCCTCGGCAGCTTTATCGTCACCATCGCCCTCTTTATCGCCTTCTTTCTTCTTTTCCTCTTCCGCGGCAACAAAATCCCTCGCAATCCTATAGTTGACGTCCAGCGGGACATTTGCATGGGGAACTTTGGTGATTAGCACGGTTCCAAAAAAGGCAAAGCCAAAAAACCAAGACTTCTTTTCTTTCGCTTTGTCGTCGTCTTCATCTTCCCCTTCCTCATTCTCATCACCACCATTGTCCGGATTCTCTTCATTTGCGTGGAATTTACTAAGCTTGGCCGTCTCGGTATCTCCGCTGTCTGTGTCGTGATCGCCATCAGTCTCACCCTCCTTTCCATCTTCAGGCTTATCGCCTTCAGTCTTGTCATCAGATGGCTTGGTCTTGGCCGCTTTGGTGGCGGTAATCTCGATACCTAACGTCCTAAAATTCAGAAGATCCCAGGCCTTGAGAGCAAGTGGTGGGAAGTATCCTTGAAGCACCAAGTTCTCAATCTTGGGCCTCTTAGACCAGTCGCGCGTGTCCGCCAAATGAGCACTCAGATGAATGGACTTGGGGGGGTCATTGGGTCCAAACAGCTTTTTCAAAGCATCACCGGCCCAGGCAAGGCTGTCCTTGAACAAGACGTCCACTTCGAGGCGCAGACCAGGTTTGAAGAGAAAGTTCTTCTTCTCTTCAGAGTAAGTGAGTTCGAGGTTCTCCACGGGAAGGTTCTTGAGGTTAAAGTCGCTAATAGAGGGGAACAGTTTCCCCAAAGGCTGTCCTTTCAGGCTGAGGCTTTCCGTGTTCAGCTTGATCTTCTCTCTGGCAGGTTCGTCCTTATCGTCCTCCTCGCCGTCTTTCTCTTTATCATCATTGTCATCCTCTGGCTTAGTGTCTGGTTCGTCTGACAAAGACACAATCTTACCACTCGGTTCTTCGGTCTTATCCTCGCTGTCTTTCGGTTCCTCGGGTGTATCTACGGCATCCTTCTCAGGTCCTAATGATGAGTCAGATTCATGCAGAATGTATAATCAATACGAACGCGGTTCAAGGAGGCGTCTGCGATCAGGACGGATATAGTGACTTACCTTTATACTTGTATAACTTGGCAGTCAGGCCCTTGATCCCCCAAAAGTCATTAATATCTCCAGACAAGACGAACTCTTCCATTGTAGATCTCCCAAGCTTTTCCTTCTCGCTTTCATCGTCCTTCTTCTCCCCGGGTGCCCCTTCTGCCTTGAGAGAAGTAAGGGCCCAAGCAATGGGCCCCGAGGTTGATTTGCCGGGACCGTAAAACGATGAGCTCCAAGTCGCAGGCAGATCCATCGCAGTGAAGTCGGCGCTTTTGATGTCGGGGCTACCTCGACGTTCATCGGGAAGGATGAGGAAAGGCATTGGAGGCGTTTCGGTCTCATCGTCCAAGATCTTGGCAACCAATTGAGCCGGTTTCCCTTTGCTTGCTCGAACAGGCTGCACGGGAAGGTCGGCGAAGCCATTTATGTCATCATCTGGAATGACAAGACACAGATTGTGTACAACAGCGCCTCCGATGATCGTTGCTCGCTGAAGAGGGAGAGTATCGGACTTGATAGTTCTATTCCACCCTGCGTAGTTAGTACTAGCATCAGGCGGGGTTTCAGGCTGCTCATCGGTCTCCGAGTCAATCTCGGACAGTTCTGGGATCTCAACACCAGGGCGAAAAGCAAGAGGTGTAGATCCTATGATGCGACTGATGGGAACATCAAGAGACGGCATATCAATTCGGTCCAGGTCTCTTCCAATGGCATCCCCGGGAAGGACTAAATCCGGATCTGGGTTGGGCGGGACGAGGCCCCATTCTGGAGGAAGCTCGTAGCTCGATTGAGATGTCATGATTAGAGGTTCGACCGTTTCGAGATGGTAGAGTAGCTTGGAAGATTGATTACGGTTGACCGCTCGCGAAAGAATTGGCAGTCAAGCTCTCCATAAGTAGAAGCAATTAGCCCCATAACTAGTTTAAACAGCTAGACCCAAATGTCGCAAGCTGAAGATCGATTGATCATTGGACATTGCTCTATCAAAGCGCGCGCAAAACCTGCTCATCCAGAGCCCTAATGCGGTCTCACATGCAGTTCTATACCATTGAAGTCTAGACACCTCAATATCTCAATGCTAATATTTCCAATTGAGCGTTTAGCTTAATTTCCTATCGCTTCTCGCTTTGAACTAGCAGTTGCGAGGCTTGGCTGAAACATTTAGAATGGTGACGATCATCACTGGCGGTGAGGTCAATCGAGCCAATTGAGACGATAAAAGGGTCATTGCCTCAGAAGAGTTGGAGCAGGAAAAAGGTAAATATGGCAGCTTATCGTTGTATTCGACGAGGGACGGTACAGCGAGTGGAAGGAAATTCGGATGCAACACTGTCAGAGATGGAGGATGTAGAAAAGATCGTCTTCAGCTTGTGGTGGGAGACAGATTATTGCCTGATTTGGGCTCTGGTAGTTGAGCTACTGAAGACTAAACGTCGTGCCGCTGCGGGCCGCGCATTGTTGTCATCCATTCGATCCGACCGCCCTCGCTCACCGATCGATTAGAGCGGCGTAACTTTTCTGAATCTGAGGTAACAAAACGTTTTTGTCTTCTTCTACATACTCTGTCAACTTATAATTAAATTGCTTGAAGTTGCCTTGAGTGGGCTCTACAGAACCACGCAAATTTTGGTCTAGTAACGCTTGGGTATACAAATTGGGGTCACTCCAAAAAACATCACCTTTGGTGTTATCACAGCAGCCACAAAGTCACTCCTACCACGGAAAACTCCTGCAGATGACCAATTAATTGATTCTAGATGAGAATGAATATTAGAATACCTATTAACGAGATTCACGGAGTGGCTATAATAGTTATAGAGATAAGGCAAGTGTTTATTACTACAGGGTATTTTGATGTTATCGCGATAAGAATAAGCTCTTATCAGTAATTCTGGAGAAGCATGTCATTTTACCCGCCATCACGTCGCGATCGGCAGTCAACCCGAAGCTATAATGCCACTGTAAATGGAGTTCTCCAAATCTCAATGATAAAGATAGAAATATTGCAGGCATTTTGACGGGAAAACAAGATGAAGCGAGTTCAAAATAGATCTCTCCGCCAAATCTTGGATGATGATATAAATAGAAAGCTTGGCGTAGAAAAGGGGAATTCCTGCTTTGTCATTCCCAGCCTTAAAATAACATCCGAGGCCCCATCGCGGGCAGGGCTCACTAATTGATTAGCGGAAAATATCTTGCTCCGATTTTATCTATACGAGGTTTTTTGCCCCGCGAGCTGCAAAGTTCTGGGCCCAACTTTCCTTGGTCCATTTACGAGAAAATGCACTCCTCTCTGCAATAAGCTTTACAAGTGAAAACTCTGTTCAGTTGGAACTTAAGTATCGAGATGAGAGAGGTTCAAATACGCAGACATCAAATTTGCACGGAACAATGCAAGAGGGCAAGAAAAATATCACCAAACTGAGAAGTCCGCTGAAACTACCAGCGTTTCTAAAATTATCCGAACCCTGGCTGGAGCCAAAGTCCCAAGACTTGGGATGAGAAAAAGGGGGGGACGGGCCTGTTAAGCCTCATTGCGCTATGTAACGGTCTCTCCGAAGCATAAAAATGCATGTCATCAAAGCGCTAAGCGGAACCCGGACATTCCGACCGTCAGCAAAAACAAGAAACGTGTACAGATACGAAGATGAGGCAAAGTTTCTGTTGGGAGGAAACGTTGCTTCGGTAGAAACTACTTAAACACGCAGCCAGCCACAAAGTTTCTGTTTGCGGCTTTGGATCATGAATTATTGAGGAGGACTGTTACAGGGAGGGAGCCATACCCGCTTTGGTCATCATTCTGACGTTAGCTACAGATTACAGGGCGCTAGTACCTGATTGTAAGCAGGGATGAGCCCCATAGAACTAGCAAATGCCCCGGCAGTTCTATGACATTGTCCGTTACGAACTTTATACAAAAAGGACAGCAGCGCTTCAAAATATACCCCCTTCTCTGTCATTCTTCTCTCAATTTACGGTGACCTTGTAATACCCCGCAAACCGCTGTTACCACCATATTCTATCCATTCATTCTTTACACATCATTGCCGCCAAAATGCCAGGCCGCACTTCCCCAACACCTAGTGTCATGACACAAGAAGCCTACCGAAAGCGAAAAGAGGAACAGAACAGCGAAGACGAAGAAGAAAACATTAATTATGATTCCGACGACGACAACAAGCCAAAGAAGCAGAACGATCAGCGAAAACGTCAAGAAGCGCACCTCGCTGGGTACCGACAACAAATGATGAAGACGACCGAAGGACCACCATCGATAGAACATTCGCGCATTCCCTCTATACAAGGTCCATGGATGAACATCCCCGATCAAGATAGCGACGACGATGTCCCGCTGGCGATGCTGCAGGCTCGAAGTCAACGCGATCGCATGTCTCGCTTGTCAGGTGTTCGATCGAACCCCAATCTCCGAGCTTCCGCGCAACAACACATGATGAGACCTGGCTCGGCGCAGGGAAAGCCCGATAACGGCTCACATCTCCGCTTACCATCTTTCGCAACAAATCTTCCCCAAGATCCTTTCCAAGACCCCTTTCAAGACCCCTTCCAGACGAAGAAGCCCATGTTTACTGGCGGTTTGATCAGTGTTATTGCAAATGAGGAGCGCGCTAAAGCTTCGCGACGGGGGACGCCGAGTGCTAGTTTTCAAGCACCACAGAACCCGTTTGCTTTGACGGGTGCATCGCCGTACATGCCTTCACCGTATGGCGCGCCAATGCCACAGCAACTATCGAGACCACAAACACCTTCTGGGCAAATACATCAGCAAATACCGCAGGGCATTCAGGATCAAATGCAGTTTATACAGACGATGACATTTGGCGCGCAACATCAGTCTAATAATTCTTGGGGTAGCATGCCACAAAGACCGGGGACTAGTGGAAGCATGGCTCCAGCTGTGAAGCCTGCGTTGCCGGCTTATGGCGGGTATGCCCAGAGCATTCCGCCAGCGGAGAGGAGTAATGTTGGGTTGCCTAGTCGATATAGGGCGGTGTCGAAGCAGAAGGCGTAATGAAAGGGAATAGAATGACACGCTGGGGGAAGCGATATAATACCTGACGCGAAGATAATGCGATTCGAAGACTGTACTAAATATTTTATTTGTCAACTGGGTATTTGGCGTTCAAAATGCATGATTAGATATACACGGCCTGTATAATATATTTCTTTGTCATTGATCATAAATGAATCTCAATTACTGCCATGAACCATCGCGATCCGTATCACATGTCCTAAAGCCATGGTACTCACTATCATAAGATAAAAAACAGTCTGGCCGCCTGACACACTTCAGAAATGCTGAATCTCATGTGTTTTAATAGGAGTCAGTCCATCGCCGTCCATTTCCCTTCAATCACCTAATTTTCCAATGATAATCCGCTCCTAATTGATCACCGAAACAGTAAGCGTTAGCCTTCTCCCGCGCGGAGCTATATTAAACCGATCCTCCATCTCCGTCTCCCAATCCTTCATTTCTTCCGCAACTCTAAACCTCAAACCCGAGCGCATGACCTCGCTTACAGCCCAACAAAGCTCCTGCCACGCAAGATTCTGCCCGATACAATTTCTCTTACCAAGACTAAACGGTGTAAGAGCTGAGTTCATCTCGGGAGTTTCGTTAAGCCATCGTTCGGGTATGAATTTCCCTGGACCGGGGAACACTGATGCATCATGGTGGTGAAGCCAATTCTGCATTCCGATAACAGTGCCAGATGGTAGAGTGTACTGGCCGAGTGTTAAGGGCTCGGTGAGTAGGCGGGGGATGGTCGAGATGATTGTTGGATGAGCGCAGAATGTTTCCTTGATGACTGCGTTGATGTATGTGTTGTTTCTGATAGCCACGATATCATCATTAGGTATTGCTAGTACTTCCGTGCGCAATAGCTCCTGAATAGCGGCGTTCTCTGGCTTTGAGAGCTCGTACAGCAGGTATGTCAACGTCGACGATGTAGTACCCGAGCCAGCAAACATATACCCCAAAGCTTCCTCAACAAGCTCCTCATGAGTAAGTTTGCGCCCTAAGAAGCCATCAACGCCAGTAGCCAACGGTGTAAGTAAATACTTCTCATCATCGGCACTCTTCTCAAGAAAATGATCGACCATCTCATAAGACTTCTCCCGTCAGTAATCTCGTTTACGGTATGAGTCACCAATGGCGCCTGGTAATTTAGTACCAATGTCAAACCAGGCTACAAAAGAAAGGGCGCCGTCAAAGAGCAACGTGAGTGCGCTTCCATCTATTGCTTGGGGGAGCTTGAGAGCCACTGCACCATTGGTGTCGTTGGAGAAGTCTTTTGCGAAGCCAGCTTGGCAGATTACCTCGAGGCTGAAGAGACCGCACAATGTGTAGGCGTCGACGGAAGATGATGTGCCGCTTTTAAGCCGCTGAGCGAGACGTTGGGCATTGCCTTTGATCAGTGGGTCTAGAAGTGCAACGGACTGCAGTGAGTATGGGGGACTACTCATTTTTCTTCGAGCAGCATGTTGTTGGACATTTCTATTATGTCAAGTCAGACATCAGGCATTACCATATGCAGCTAGTGGAGGACGTAGGAGGATGTGACAGAAAGGGAAACTATTACTCACATCATCTGGAAGATATTGTCTTTACCCACCTTTGTGTTCAAAACATTTGTGACTCATTCAGTGAAGCTTTATTTAACTGAAAACTTAGTCCTGATTACGACCGAATCTCCAATAGGTCGACTGATCCCACTAGACAGACAAGCTTTTCCGCCTAACGCCACCAGACCATCTAACTTTTCCTTACAGTTATCTCGCCTAGTAACTTATCTTTATGCCAGGTTCTTATGATTTACCATCCTCTATAAGCATAATATATAGTACGCCTAGGCCAGGTTATCCTTCGCGATTATAATTGCCTTATCTTTATTATCTAGCAATTCATTTCTCCTCTTGCACGCGCCTTCTTTCTAGGGATACTACTTAGGCAATATATATATATAGGCGCTATAGCTAAAGTAGATAAGATCTGCAAGGACTGTATCTTCTATGCTGCCTTCTTTAATAGCCTTATAGAGGCTTATAAAGCCCTTGTTTATGCTAAGCTCTTAGTGTATATTAATATTAAGTTAATAGAAGTTAACTTGTATAGGGAATGTTATATTTCTGCGACCTATCTGTGGCTGAGTCCTAATTAACTATGCAATAATGGAAGTTATCTTGAGAGTGTTATCTTGAGTTGATAGACTTGCTTCTATCAGGTATTTTACCTTCTATGTGTTTTATGTGCTCTGAGCCTGATTATCTTTACGGAAGAGCAGTAGGTAGGCACTTATTTATATACCTTTAGAGTCAGTTATTAGGATATCAAGCTTTTCAGCCAAAAGCAAGATATTAGGCAACAGTAAGGGCAACGAGTATATTGCCTGTATGTGTTTATTGGTGTTCTTTACCTTTATGCCCTGGGGGCTGAAGCCTCTTTTAACCTCATAACCTTATCACAGTCTTTACCCACAAAGGAAGCAGCTTCATAGAAGTCTGGGTTTTTGATCATTCCCTTGTTATTGAGATAAATGGTGCGCAGGTGCCTCCAGTCACTGATGGACACCTCATTCGGACCAGTTCGTACAACAGGGCCGTACTTCTTGTGTAGTTCCTCCAGCTTCTGTATTCCGGTTCTTGTATCAGCATAAGCTCGAAGGGGATGGTCGGGGATGGCTGAAGGTGCACGTACGTAAACGCGACGGCCTTGTACGGTACTCAGCCAAACTGCTGCTCCAGTGAGCTTTGTAGAGGATGGTCCTGGGACATGTCGAAGTGGACTGAAGAGCAAACGACTGATAATCTGCAAAGCTGTCGATTAGACGGTGATATGAGCGGAGATATGGTAACTCACTTTAATTGATAGATAGAGCAGACATAATGATAGTGAGAGTACCGCGAGGAGAGCTCGAGAGAAGTCCGGAATGTTATTAAGTAAGCCGCTCATGCCGAATGGTTGGAATATTATAAGCGAGAAAGTCGAGACTGCTTTTGAATTCTAAGGCTAGGCTCTCGATATAACAGCTAATAATTAAGTTGCCCAACAAGCAAAGGAATTTATAATTCATTTCGATATGGCTCATCATCTGCTTAAATAAATGGAAGCCCGGATGTCTTTGCGGGGTTCAGTGACTGTGACCATTGGCTACTCGGCTCCTCACGGCCATGAAGACATGAAGCAATCGGGATGTGGAGTCTGACCCTCGCGATTGAGCCAGTTCTCTTCGACCAGGACATCCTAAAGTTTCTGTGTTCCTGCTCTCCCCTAAATCATCTCAACATTTACTAGATGCATTCTATACTAGACAATAACTCATCTTTGACTCTATCTAGAATAAAACCCATTATAGAATAAGCATCAAGACACGTGGCAGACCACGGCGATAAACAATACCGCCTTCAGCTCGGTCACTTTTAGTCGTCCCTGAGTCTACTGTTACCCCTCAATGCCGGCATTCAGTGAACGCCGGCTCAAGCTAAGTACAATTATTACAGCCATCTAAGTCCTTTGTCTCATGGTTCAATTAAGGCGGAAGTTTGCGATCAAAATGTCCCGCTTCGTGCCTGCTCGGCGGCTGAGGTGAGACCGCCTGCAGATACTAGGCCACGACTGATTTTGAAGTAGTCTGCACCTCCAGCTGCTCCTTGCAAGTAGCCAGTCATTTCGCACTGAAGTCTGAACAATCAAGGTAACAAACAGATGTCGTTGTAAGAATCAAGTTGTGGGAGATCTCGGGTTCATGGGGCCAAGATCAGCTCATTTTTCTGAGGCTCTCAGCGTGTCTATCAACAGTATATCCTTTCTAGAACCGTAGCTATAGCCAGGCGCCTCGATAAGCCAGGTTCACTGAATACTGCTGTAGCCAGTGTCATTTAAGTACACCTTATTGCGTTTCATCTGATCCAGGCGATCCAGATTATCCAGATCCGACCCTTCTCCTAACGTGCATGGATCAAATATTAAATCGGTATTGCTACTCGGAAATTTACCGTCTTCCAGCGTCATAGCTGCGGCTGTGTATTTTAAAGTCCTTATAATATTGCAAGTTAACTTTGTAGCTTCAGAATGCAGTAAGCAAACTATATTCTATTGAGTAAGCTTTTAAGAACTAAATCTCTTGAATAAAGCTATAACGAAACTCCCCCAACTGACTCATCTTCTGAAATGATTTCCTCGGAGTCATACCCCCGCTGTGTAGTCACTGCGCGATCTGGCGGTGACTGTTCATCTTCAAATTCATCGCTCGAGGACGAAGTGTCGTAGTAATCAGACTCTTCATCATCTGAGTCCAAATCTGAACAGCTCTTCGGTCTGAAACTATATTGGCCATCATTTTCGGACCGCTCAAAATACCCAACCCGGGAGCGTGGACAACGGACGTTGTGTTCATGATCAGGGTCGGATTTCTCAGTACAGGAGTACTGGAAGACCAGACGACAAATTCCACAATGATCACAAGGGCCGTAATAGAAATCTCCTCTGAAGCAAACACTGCAACCTATGCACAAGACCTGACCTAGTGTCGACTCAAAAGCGGACTCCGCCTCTTCATTTGAGAACTCTGGCCAAGGCTCATCATTCCAGTAAGGGCAACGCTCCTCCCTACCACGCCAGAGTTCTTCGAATATTTCACGGCTATAGCCATTTTTATAACTGGCTTTCCGCGGGTAATTGCACCGGAATTTTGAGATGTCGTAACCGGAAATGTCCAGAACAGTGTCCCATAGATCACCCATCAAAGAGGACTGTGACATGGAGCAGGGCTTACACATGCCTCCATATGCGAAGTATGAAGGTGTTGTCCCCCAGAAATTGGCCGTGCAAGGGTCGGTGCCCCTTGATATGAGATACGTCAACAGGTCTCGTCGCTCCAGTACCCTTGAGAATGATTTTTTCAAGCTTGAAAAGAACCCATGAAGGCCATTGTTTCTCCCGTTGGAAGTTTGTAAACTGTAGCCATGGCTGATTAGGAGATCCAAAGTTTGCCGCTCCTGCTCTGGATTGAAGTTTTCTGCTGAGGATTCTGCCCAGGTTCGACAGAAGAAATTTATAAAATCGTCATCCTCATTCAGAGATCCTGGAAGTACGAATGGGCTAATACAAAAGGTGAGGTACAGCATATTCCTTCTCTATTCATTTTACCAATGAGCTCGTTCCAGACTGTGCAATGACTCTCTCACCTCAATATGGGCACTATAGGTCATTTTATTGACCAATGTTAGATGACCCTTCAGTTTAACAGTAGGATCAGCTCCTGCATATAGAAGAATTTCCGAGAAGTTAACATCATGGCGATGATCGTATGCTAAAATCAAAGGGTTCCTTTATTTAATATCAATTAGTTCAAGTTCGATTTAAGGACTTTGGAAAGAGAATACGTTTGGCTGTTGTGACTTTGTCTCTTGTCTTCTGCAACCTCGTCAACATCTAAACCTTCCTGGACAAGAAACTTCAACATAGGAAGATTTCCGAGCGCGTGCTTAGGTGAGGAGCAGGATAGTTAGTTTAATCCAGATTGCAAACAATTAATCAATGCGTAGAGAATGCTTACATGCAGTAAAGACCAGCCATCCTCATCATGGTCATGAAGGCTAGCTTTGTTGTCAACTATCAATCTCATAAGATCTTGAACCGATCCATGTGATGCCACTTGGAAAACGTGCGAGTTGTTGGGGAGAATCTGGCAAACTATTACTCGTGGCAACATGCTTGTGAATCGGTCGAACAAAAGCTGGCCCCGGTTCACAGATACGATGATCATCTTCTTCTTGGTCTTTGACTTTACGGTTAAATTTCCAAGGAACCCCCATCCGCATACTTCGCTGTCTGGAGCGTTTTGTGATACTGGAAGAAGTTTCCTCCGTCGTTTTGTTGTCGTGACTGTAAGGATATTGTTGCCGGTGTCCATTTCTTTGCGCTTCTTTTGTTGGAGGATCGCAACTCTTGGCTCCGTAGTCTCAAAAGAGTTCATGGGTTCTTTTCAAGTTAGCCACTAGTTTCTTGGATGGCAGATGAACTGACCGGTTTGGTTGACTCTCAAAGATTGGGCCGAGAAAATCAGACTTGTGAAAATCTTCATCTCCTTTGCGACGTCTGCACCCTTGTCCTGATCCCCTTCTCCCGTTTTCGTAGAGCGTACATCATCCCGAACAGACTGCAATAGCCGCTCCAGGTCGTCGAATATTTCCTGCGCATCATCGAACTCCATAATGGATGGCTTCTTTTCAAGTAACCGCATCAATCGAGCGATGGTATCATTCAAAGCGGTCTGCTGCGAAATCGGTGAATTGTCATCTAGCTCTACAACCCTTGATGAAATGCCTGATGTCCCAATTTTAGTTTGAGTAGATGTGCTGGATACTTGCAACACCGCCATATCTTGCTGGAGTTGCTGGAGAGAAGCAAGCACCTCGTTTAACTGTGTTGCTGTAGGTGATGTTTGCTGGAGCTGTTGAATACGGGCGAGCATCTCTGTTGACTGTGTGGCTGTAGATGATGTCTGTTGGAGTTGCTGAATACGGGCAAGTATATCCGTTGACTGTGCTGCGATCAGCGACGACTGCTGGTCCTGAATGGTGCCCAAGCAGAGTGTGAGTAATTGGACATGCCTCCCGACTACATGGCGGATCCGGTCGAGGTCTTTCTCCTCAAAGCAAATCTTTAGCTTTCGCCATAGTTGGCCTCTACGGCCATCGGCTCCTAAGACATCGAGTTGGCGAAGCTTGGCCTCAAATCCGACCAAATCATCTCTGCATTTCTTGACCATTTGCCCAAGCTTTGATCTATCCGTGGGTCTGGATGTTGATGAAGCCACTTGTAATAGTCTCTGAAGAATATTCTGGAGCTGGGATATTTCATCGTTGATGGAGCCAAGGATTTCGGGACCGTCCTTGATTGCTGACAGGGCGCCGTAAATTGACTTGGTGGCGGAAAATGCCACAGTCACAAACGTGAGTATGCTGGCGGTAGCACCCACGGGCTCCATGGTCACTAATACAGGCCGCGACCATGCGACCAAGGCAGTCAAGAAGAGAGTGTTTATGAAAGACTCAACGGGATTTTCCAACGGTGGAGAGTTGATGAATGAAGAAAAATTGGCCAGAGGGTGTTTGTGTTTTCACCAATAAAACAGGCACAGCCTGATTTGTTAATTTGAATATACATTTGACCACAGCCATGTTATGCGCCCTAAGGGCCTGTTCACGGTGTGACATGGCATCCTTTCATTGGTACGTGTTTAATGCGCAATCGCGCAGAACGTTCCTAGTGGTTCAGAGTCGCAAATTACGGGTCAAGTTACGTGCATCGCAAGTAGATGAGACACACATATCTTACGCCTTTGCAAATGCGTCACACATGCTTTTCTATAGCCTTTGCTGGCCTCAGAATGGATTCAGCCCGCCACCCAAGAAGTGATAGCAAGGCTTTTCAACCCAGGCACACAGAAGTATGCCTAACCCACAATCAAAAAGGCATTTAGTGTTGTTCGCCTATCAGCACTCAAGGAGCTTTTATGAAGCTTTTGGATCCACATGAACCCAGTCAGTGGTCACTAGAATGTAGTCAAATTATGGTCTTACGGCTCCGTCAGAGTCGTCATTTAACTCGGGAGAGGTTGACGCCGCAGACCATGCCACTGCCGTAGACTCACCAGATGATAGCCTTGGAAGTGATTTTCAATTAGCATATACTGATGTTTAGTAGCCAGGTAAACTTGTCGGCTATATCCTCTTAGGATCTTCACGATGCCCGGGTTGACTATTCACCCGTTCCGTACAGGGATCAGAAGAGGGGCGCTGAACTCCTTTCAAAACATGTCAGATTTATCACTAGAGATGGGAAAAGAGCATGAGGAACAAATCTGACTCTATGACCCTGTTGGTAAACCTATCGTCTAAATCAGTTTGCGATGTCCACGCCTCCTGTCTCGCAGCTATGCAAGAACTGCTCACAAGTTCTCGATATAGACTTCTTGCTAGACCATAACCCCATCAACAACAAAGGCTACCGCCCATACGAGATGAGCAAGATCCTGTACCGATTTGAAGACACTTGGCCTGAACTACCAGGCTTCGCATCTTCTGGTGGTTCTGGATGTGGATTATGCAAATTAATTCGAGACACTTTTGCCTCATAGTATCCTTCGACCGAGTACAAAGGGCCTGTAACTGGCTTTATGTCAAGGTCCGCGACGCCAAATTGAGTAGAGCCGAGAAAGGTTTTGGATTACTCCGTCAGTGTAAGTGACGGGTCGAATTCGTATATAGCACTAGCGTATATACAGTTCTTGCCCCGTTCTGATGACGGTAAGCATGGAATTATCTTTAGGAAATGATAGTGCACTAATAGCGGGTAGATAGCATACCGTTTCTGCGCCCTCCTCTGACAGAGGTTCTCTCAGACCAAACTCTGAATTTCACAAAGAAGTCCATTGATCATTGTGCATTGACTTGTCATCCATGGGAGCCTTCTGGCTCTACTCCTGCGCGACTGCTCGACATTGGAGAATACAAAGCGAAAGGACGCATCAAGCTCATGCGGACTGAGGGTTTGCCAAGGGTGAAATAAGCAGCGCTAAGCTACTGTTGGGGAAACGCAGATGATGCAGCGTATCAGCCCAAGACAAATTCCGCAAATTTGTCAGAGAGACTCAGCGGAATTGGCATTGATGCTATGTCTCCCGTCGTTCGTGATGTTATCATTACTTGCGAGGCGTTGGGCATGCGTTACTTATGGGTCGATGCGCTCTGTATCCTACAGGGCAAGGCTGATATTGCGGACTGGGAGGTGGAAAGCCAGAAGATGAACGACATCTTTCGCAATGCATACGTTACGCTTTACCCTTCATCCTCGAACAGCTGTCGAGAGGGCTTTTTCGGTCAACGTAAGCTTCACCCTGGCATTCGTGTCAAAACCCCAATAACCTCAAATGCTGTGTTCCAAAACGAGAGTCGAGAATATTCCATCATCCCGTACTATGTCAAGACGGCCACACCCTCCTTCATGTTCACCTTTGAGTTCACAGATTCCAAATGGGACAGCCGCGCCTGGGTATGGCAGGAAGTAAACTTCTCTGCTAGACTCGTTATCTTCGGCCCGACGTTTGTCTTCTTCCGGTGCCCCGAGATTCTGATATGCGAGAACGGCGCGAGAAACGAGACGACGGTTATCCAGAAAGGACTGAGGGAGTATCATATTAAACGATACCAAGATGCACAGCCGTTTGCATTCTTCAGAACCTGCGTGGAAAGTATCTCAACCATGGATATCAGCTTTGAATCAGATCGCTTAGCGGCAGTGACAGGTGTTGCAAAACAGATTTCTCAAACGACGGGCAGTGAATATGCTGCAGGTCTATGGGTAGAGGATATCTTCAAGGATCTAATATTCAAGAGAAATACTCGTGACAAGGGCGGGCTTGAGAAGTACGTTGACTCGCTGCGGGACAGGCACCTGACTATAGGCCCTACGTGGTCTTGGCCTGGACACAGAGGTGGAGTCTGTTGGGATTCGAACTTCTCGTCTGTGAACCGCGAGACTTTGGAGCTTAACGGTAGAGAATGGGAGTATGAGTGCGAGTACCTCGACATCACCACTGACAAAGTAGGTGATAATTTGTTTGGCCAAGTAAGCCGGGGCACTTTAGCTGTAACTACAAAAGCGGTGTCTTTGAAAGAAATATCAGCACATCATGATAGAGACGATGATGAGCTGATCAAGGAGATGTTGTTCACGCCGGAGTATAGGAGTCAAGTCGCTTGCGGGATCAAATGGAACTGGGACGTTGATGTCACGAACACGCCAAGAGACCTCGCAGATAAGATTCTGGTTATTGCATTCTCTACCTGCTTGTACGAACTACGCAGTGAAATTGAAAACTTGTACGGGTTGATGGTGTGTATCCAGCGGAGAAGGAGGCGAATATTACAGAATTGGGTCCTTTGAAGCACAAAGTTCAGCTGATGACGATGAGGAGGAGGATACTGGGTATCTAATAGCAGAGGAATGGGAGGAGAAAAGCATTGTCATCATTTAGAATAGAACTTTATTACTGATATATAAGATTGCAGCCGTAAAAATGGCTAACTAGAAAGATGCTACTGTGCGCCCAGGAACATGTATCGTACACAGCCCGCATCTATGTATCCTCCAACATATAAACCAACATATTAGTATGCGATCAGTGAATGATGGGAAAGAATACTTACATCCTGCATAAGCCTTTACAAACAAATCTTTGCAAAGCGGGCCATCCTTTCCAAGTGGTGTATACGGATCCTGTGACTCCACAGTCGTCTTGCATCCCTCAACCCGCGAAACCTCACAGTAATAGAGATCGCTCTTCGTGATACCAGAGGCACGGCTGTCGGACTTCATCTCAACGGGCAAGTTCGCCTCGCAGTAGGCATCTGCCAAGGCCTTCACGGCACCTGGGCTGACATCCTTATGATCACCGCCTCTGTTCTTACAGAACACTGGTCCTAGTTCCAACTTAGTGATATTCTCATCTGCTGGTGCTGGAGCTTCAGTAGGCTTGGTTAAGACACATGATGCACAGTATGTGTTCTCGACACATGCTTGGCATCTGGCACCACCACCCTGAGCACACTGTGTGTTAGTCGCTGTCTCAGCGCATGAACTACCGTCAGGAGTAGAGATAGGTCCTGGAACGTCAGTGAGGGCGGGGAGACCAATCAAGTGAAATGGCGGTGCTGCAGTTGGTGTGGTAGGCATGGCGGTATACTTATAGGTCCCGCATCCTACATCAATGGTACCCTCCAGGAAGCTGTTCTCAGAGTTAAAGCATTCGTCGCCAAAAGCATACATAGAATCACTGTAAGGAATCTGGCAATCGCCCTTTGCACCGCTCCAGTCATATTCGAACACCCAGCCCTCACAAGACTCAGCTCGTTCTCGAAGCACATGTCTTCTCAGATTGAGCGACGCACGCTTCTCTTGAGATCCGCTCTCAGCATCGGCGCCAGTGAGATTCTTGCTCAGCTTATCGCCCTCATGTTCATTCACATCAGCGCAGAACTTGGAGTAGATGGACATGAAGCAATCGCGAGGAACATCGTCGCTACTCTGCTGTTGGCATTGAACATCCGGATGTTGAGCATCGTTGATAGAGATATTTTCATCATCAAAGACCTACTGGAAGTACCGAGAGGTGTCATCCTCGATCGCTTCCATTGTGCGGATGGCCTAGTTATCGGCTGGGACTTCACCGAAAAGGACTGACTCCTTGGGGAAGATGCTGGTGGTGATGGTGGGGGTCTGTTTGGCGGGGCAGTCGATGGGCATAGGGCATGTTACGTAGACAGTACTAAAGGGCCTTTGTTAGAAGGGCTAACGGGAAGAGGTTTCGGATGTTGACTTGCCTGGTATATGTCTCGCTTTCTGAGTAGAAGGAAACGGTCTTGGTGCATGGTGCCGGATCCTCCTTCTCACAACCATCATTTGGTTCGTTGGGATCTTCTGGGTCTTGAGGATCAGGATTCTCTGGAACAGCCTCGGCATAGCCTTACGGATCTATATCTATCTGTAACACTGGATGTGTTTACGGCAATTTCCGTGCGATGGATTAAGCGCTCAGTAGGACCGATATGAGGATCTGAATGAAATGGGTTTCTTAGGTCAGAATGAGACTTGATTGCAGTGACATTGAAGGATTGTCTGTGCCTTTTCGCAAGGCTCAGACAGATACATTTCTTAATAGAGAATTATTTTACATCCCTGTGATTTATTGACAAGCAACTTCCGCACCCAAAGGCCATAGAATAATACGTCCCTTCTTTATTTGTTAATCTCGGGCATTGCAACAAACATAACTCTGAGATCTTTTATCTCTGGTATTGAGTGTCTTCCCTTACTATCCTTTCTTGATACCTGTCATTCTCTTCTACCAATGTCTACTGTTTGTTCCCGGCCTATCTGCTCTTCACCATGAAGGTCTTCTTGCCTATCGTGACCCTCGCTAGGCTCAGCCTAGCCGCAGACATGAATGTCTGGGACCTCGATGACTCTTGTCAAACACCTGAACGTAAGGGCGCTTTGAGAAAGCATACAGTGATGCTGAGGTCCTGGCAGTCAAGGCTCAAGAAGACCTTGAGAAGCTCAAAGGCGCGCGTCCAGACTTTGTCTCAAATATGAGAACCAACTGGGTTCGTATTGCCAGCGCTGCGACCAACATGTCTGGCTTCGTGCCGAATAAAGATGGCCATGATCCTAACGAGGAGCATTACTCGAATGTTAGATGTAAGTGAACGCTACAACAGCAGATATGTTTTTACTGATTGATCGGAAGACGTTTATGATCGCATGGTTAAGACCCTTCACAACGACGAGATGATTCCAGCCAATGGCTACGGCGGACTCAAGCCCCTTCTCCTACGTGATGCAAGCAAATTCGTCTGGGTCGGAAGAGACGACAAAGATCCCCACGATCCAGCAGGCCGCCCTCTTCGCGAGTCCAGGCCTAAGGGGATGGGGGATGCGAAAGCAGGAGCCTGGGTCTACAACAAATGGTATGTGGTGAATGGCGTTAAGCAAGCCAACACTGGACTCTGCAGACCAGGCGTGTTCGCCGTCACGCTTACCCGCAACGATTTTATCATTTTTTGTCCGCCATCTTTTCAGGACCCGGTGGCTAGTACAAAATCTGCTGTTGATGCTAAAGACAGCGTTCAGAAGGACGATATGCTGGATACATACTCTGCTACTAGCCTTTCTCGGGTCATGGCCCATGAACTTGCCCATTGGTTTGGTGGTGATGAGAATGGGGGACCCGAGAACCGCAATAGTACGTATGTTGCGAATGATAATTTCTTAGACGAGTCTACATGCTAACGTGCTACGTATCTAGTCCCTGATCAACAAGCTGTCGGAAAGGAGGGAGCCCTTGTCTGGCAAAAACCTTATGGCAAACGCACCACTGACGCATTTCTCAAGGACCTCAAGAGATATCTCACATGTAAGTTCTTCTCTGCGCTTTATCTTCTATTCCGCTATCGTGCAAGGAATGATAATTGCCGACGATGGAATTACAACAGACAACTTGATGTGGGTTTCCAACTTGGCGCGCTCTCATGAGGGGGCCAACGCAGGAAATTGTGGCCCGAGCAAAACCACTTTCACGGCTGAGTCATATTCTCTTTTCGAATTAATGTTGTAAGTTACGTGGAAAGCTCCAGACTGAGTTGGTGCTAATTATATATCTTCTAGTTACATGGATAACTAGGATTGGGCTAATGATGGGAAGGCTAAGGCGTTTGTTGATGAAATGATCCCATACGAGAGACTTCCCAACAGTAAGAAGGTTCGTTTGGGCTAGAGAAGAATTCATTGCTTAGTCACTTAGTTGTTAATGCTGTTTGAGTAGCTTATAAACTGGACTATTCTGTGACGAGTTACCGAAGAAGATAAGCTTTGCTCTAGATAATACTGTAGATCCATTGATGATGTACCTACGGCCTTTACAGTAAGAACAAATAGCGTTGGGCCCCCTACGACTTATGTGGCGTTCTTCCGTTGAGAAATGCAATGAGCCAAATGCATCACATGTCTTACAACCCTTAGTGGTAACCAGTGCGCCAGAAGTTGCAGCAGGGAAACCGTTGGAAGTCTGTGGAAGGTCAAAGTTGATGGATCATTGGGTACGATATTCTACGTCATGTTGCTAGTCTTCTCCCTGTTTGTCTCATCCAGAGCAGCCAGGTGTCCATCGCGGGGCCTTGTGAAACCTGTCCTCGAGCAGCTGTAAGAATGTTGCACACCGCTCAAGGAGCCACTGAGGTTTCCTCAACTGTAGATCGACGGAAGAAGACAAATCGTTTGATGAGGTATCAATACGAGAACAACGCCTGCAGACACAGATCCATATCACTCGGTTGCCAGCGGCTTCGATTGAGGCCCGACTATGACATCAAGCAATACAGAGCAAGACAACTTCATATGCCAAGCACCAGCCGTGTCTGTTAGCGCCGCCAATACCCGGATAGCCAGGCCATCCCTTGCCAGTGGCGGCGGCAATCTACACCGCAATATACATCGAGACTAAAAAGATAGATCTGCGGCTGCGAGATGGGACGGGACGGGGCTTCATTCCGACCGTCCGACAACTCACTATTGGGCAGGTCTTATTGTCGTAAGTGACAGGTACCATGCAGTTGCGCCTCAAAGACGCGTCTGCAGCCCCTTTTTTATCCTGCATGTCTTATTACCCCGCCTCTGAACCTGAGGGTGAGCAGTAATGCCCAGGAACCAGAGAATTGCAGCAGGGTGCCTTTTGGAGAAGTATTTTCTGCTCTATAATATTCCGCGTACGATTAGATTCAGTAAATTTAAAGCAATAGCCTTTTGAAGCAGAGAATATGGCTTCTGGGTGCATAATGGCCAGGCATGAATGCAGTGAATGACGTCGCCATTTTCTGATCCAAAAAAGGCCGAGTACTGAGACACGGGACATTCTGTGGCGGGCTGAATCTCAGACAAAAGAGGGGCTTCGGACGGGCCGCTGCTCTTTTAGGTGAGACATACAGACCGTGCACCCAGGTACAGCGATCTCCTCAAACCCCGCTTCCCTGTTGACGGGCTATCGGGAGAGAAGATGATATGTTTTCTGGCTCCTGCCCAGTCTTCGGTATCATTGTATGGTTCATGTAAACGAAGCTTGCTCGATAATGTAACTAGTCATTAAAATATCTGGATAAACATTCTAGGGACTTAGACATGCGAATGAAGAGGCAAACAAAGTAGAGTAAAATCTTCCCCGGACTCTTCGTCAGGATTGTGTAACCCCGGCCGACAGCCAGATCAGCAGTCCGCCCAATGGCATGATGCCAATGATTTCTCTTCTCTCAGAGAACAACACGAAAGATTGACTTACCGCTAGATCGTCGTCGTACCGTGTCTCAGTGAGTGATTGGAATTTGATGTGCCGATGGCCCGGAGAGGAGAAGATCATGCCAGTATCCTGTAGAATGTGACGGATACGTGCAACTACATGATGCACGGTGACATGAGACACTCATTCAGGAGATAATTGGACATCGGGGATGGACTGTGGATATTTGTTGTGAGACAAGAGAGCAGCTGTACGCGTAGACTGATCTACAAGGTACTTTCTCGCGCATCGTCCAAGGGTCACCAACAACGCTCTTTGTCTATAAGAACCCTTACTCCCACTCATCCTGAACACAAACTCTCAACTCACATCAACACATCCTCACTCATCACCTCTTTCTCAAACAACTTTTCAACAAAATCACTCACAATGGGTTACGGCACTCTTGACAACGGCGACTGGCTCATGGTCGGCATGAGCATCTTCAGCAAAGACCGCACCGTCGAGCTCCGCATGCAAGACGACGGCAAGCTCGCCATCTATTACAACAACCGCTGCGCCTGGCAGAGCACCGATCAGCAGATCAGCAACGCAAAGGGCGCCATCATGCAGGGTGATGGTAACTTCTGCATCTAGTAAGCCCACTCCTTCTCTATCCCTTTATTGTTATTAGGTTATTGACTCATATGTTGCAGTGACAAGAACGGCAAGGCCACTTGGCACACCAACACTGCTGCCCCCAGCGGTGACAACGAGACTTTTGTCGCTGTCCAGGATGACGGAAATCTTGTTCTGTACAAGAACGGTGGCGCTACTCCCATCTGGTCTTCCAAGAGTAACAAGTAAGCTGGCTGGCTTGGTTAGTGTGAGGTATGCATTGTTGGAGGGTACGGTTAGGGACCTAGGGACCTAGACAAGTTCTACCTAACAAATCTCGCATGTCTCATATCATAAATAGCCACCAAATCAAATTGGATCTGAAAAAGATGCAGTCTTTTGCAATAAGTGCCAATATGTCAAAGGAAGCGAACGGGTCTCCACGGATCATCTTTGTATTGTCCCTAGATTCACTGGAGTAGGTCATAAGCAATTGCGACTGGCTAGCTCAGGAACATTTCCTTCCTGAGGAGGCGAACGGCTTACAAAATCACCGCAATACTATTTATTAAATAATTTAAACAATCTTCTACACCAAAGCCTGTTTAACAATTCTCATAATAGGTCCCAAGCACGAACGGTTGTTAGATTGGCACGGTCTGCGATCCACCCCAGTTAATTCTTTTCTGATTATGATATGTCGAATCTAATAATGTTATCTAAGTATAAAAGATGAGAAGTTAAGTCTTGAAAGTCCTTGGATACCTAAAGTGATGTCCCAATAATTTCTAGAAAGCCCTAGACGCTGCAAACTCGCGTGAATGCAAAACTGTCGAGATTGATTTGGATTCTGTCGTAGTCTCCTCTACAGGTTATGGCGAGCTCCACGTCCGCCTGCGCGACAGTCTCGCCTGCACTAGACCAGGACACGCTACCTGACTGCCAATCACCAACGGCTAAGTCGATATTGCTGGGAACGGTCGTATCCCCGCCGATCTTGACCTGGAGATCACATGTAGCGTCGAGACCAATACTGGCAACAACAACCCGGTAATAGTAGGTGAATTCGTAGTCGCCGTTCAGATTCGTCAGGGTCTGCTTGATGTAGCCTCTGTTGTTGCTTTGACCGCTGTTGTAGAGCATGCCTCTAGTGCATAACATATTAGCATATGATAGAACAGGAAAAATGACGTAGAGTAGCGTACACAGCCTGAGTTCCAGCTTGAGGGTCTCGTTGAATTAGGATAGCGTCGCCAGTCCAAGGTGCTTTGCCGCTGTCAGAATCATCAAAGCCTGGGTTAACAAGCAACTGGGTTTCAACGCAGCCGGGCACAGCAGTGGTGGTAGTTGCCGCGAGGGTAGTAGTCGTAGAAACGGCAGCGCTTGTCACGGCTGTCGTCGAAGGTCGGCAGAGGCCGGCTTCGGCTCCGACAAGGAATGCAGTGATGACCGCGACGTTAAGAAGGGTAAAGCGGAACATTCTGGCGCGCGTAACGGAAAGTAAATGTGTAAACGAGCGGATACGACTGCAGAGATTGCAGCGTGATTTGAGAGAATGTGAATACCGAAACGTTGCGAGAGGCAAATTTGAGCAAAGGCATTTACCGTCTATTTATCTCCTTTTAAATCCAGCTATCTATGGAGTAAATATCAGTTCATTTTTACATCTGTACCTGGCGCTAGATAACGGCTTGGCAGGAGGCTATTGCCAATAGCTCACTACAGCTAGTCACTTTCCGAGATAGTATGCATATAACGGACCTGTCAGCAACGCCCATGTAGTCCACTTTGCCGAAAAGTCAACAGACAACCAACAAACCAACACTGTAATCAGGGGTTCCGGATTGTTTATTCCGCTATTGACAAGCTTCCAGCCTTTGGCATTCCGCTTATACTCCACAGCTCAGATCTGCCACAAACTCCAGATTTTTTGGAATTTAAACTGCCATTATAATTGAAGAGTTGTTATCAAGTTCATGAAGCCGCATTGCGCTGATACGGAGGTCAATTTGGGGCTCTATGCCAGTGGGTTCTTTTGATTACAGTATAGTAAATCTCACAAGTTTATATACTTAATATATACCAGAAGTTAAGCCTCAACGCCCAAGGACCCCTAAAGCTGCTCTAATACCGCAAACTCCTAAGCGGCGCAAACTCGCGTAAAGGCAAGAGTATCAATGTCGACCTCAATTCCAGTAAATTCTCCATAACAGGATAAACCAAACTGCACATCTGCCTGTGCGATAGTATCATCACCAAGATCCAAGATAACGCTGGCTGTCTTCCAACCACCGACGCTGTCGTATATTTCACCATAAGTACTTGTAGATCCGGCTGAGAGCTGAATGTTGCACGTGTAATCGGCACCTGGGCTGACACTGACGACTCGATAATAGTAAGAGAATTTGTAGTTGCCGCTTAGATTCTGGAGAGTCTGCTTGATATAGTAATCCGGTTCACCGTTGCTGAATATCGCGGAGCTAGTTCGTGATTTATTAGCATGTAAAGGATTCAGATGCGGATTTTTGAATCAACGTACAGTGCGTTGGGGCCGGATTGGGGTTGGCTTTGGGTGAGGTAAGCGTTGCTGGTCCAAGGCGCAATGTCATCACTGGAACTGTCGTCGAAATTTGGGTTGATAAACAGCTGGGTTTCGACACAGCCTGCGGCTGCAGTAGTCGTGGTAGACTCTGCCTGGGTTGTAGTGGTAGATTCTGCTTCCGTGGCAGTAGTAGATCCTGCTTCGGTCGTAGTGGTTGGTTCTGCTTCATCTGTAGTCGTAGTATCTGTCAGGGCTGCAGTAGTAGTCTCCCCTAGGATTGTAGTGGTGGTATCCGCCGGGGTAATGACAGTGGTCGAAGCGATTGACGTAGCCGTAGTATCAGCAGCAAAAGTCGATGTAGTCTCGGCAAGACTTGTTGCAGCGGTCGTCCGTGGTTTACAGGGACCAGCTTCGGCGCCGAGGAGCAGCGTAACAATGGCTGCTAGGTTCAGCAAAGAAACGCGAACCATGATGTCGCAATTGTTAAAACGAGTGGATACGACTGCAGATATCGCAGCGTGAGGTTAAAGAATGTAACTGTTAAGAGGTTGCAAAAGGCAAGTCTGAGTCGAAATTATTTAGTGCCAGACATCCCCTTTTTACTTTAGCTATTTACACTTAACGTTAGTTCATCTTTGCGACTGTGCTATTACTGGCGCTAAGTCACGGCTAGGCAGGAGACTATTGCCAATAGTTCAAGGTGCTATTGAGAAAATGATCAAGTTAAGCATAAAGCACTAACCAGCTCCAGAAAGAATATGCGTATAACAGAACTGTCGCTCAGGCTCATGCTGGTCCATGCAGATCACTTCAACAATTGATGCGTTTGAATTGCTCGAGTGCTATACTATCTAAGACAAAGAGCCTTGCTGTTCCTGTTCTAACTGTATTTCTGAGAATATTTATTAAAATCTCAACTTTAGCAAATATTGTAATCACAAGACATATATCGTGACTATTGCAGCAACTCATGAGATTCGGTAGCGCCTGTGGGTATGCGCTAGCCCGTTTCTGAACTCTTAATTAGATATATCTCTAAATAAGGATCTGATATCTCGTTAAATAGCCTTATTAGCCAAAAAACGAGAGTGGAATCCTCTAGCGTATATCTACAGGCGCTACCGAATTTCATGAGTTGATGCGGTACTTCATGTAAACTCTCGAAATAGTTCGGTAGAGCCTCTTACCAACGCTAAGATGAAGTGTTCGACTAGAGGATGTGAGAATACTTGGAATTCCGGCCCTAAGGGATGAGAAGACTTGAATAAATTATTATACAATTAGCAGGGCGTTTGATGAGTTTATGCTGAACTTGTATTTCCAGGTCTCACGTTTACATGCCCCCTTAGGTTTGCGCGAGCTGTTCAAGTCTATCAATTGGGCCGGGAGAAAGCAAGGTAGAAAATAATGACTTGTGACAGTACAGAGCGGTCATATCTCCTTTTGCTGCCGTCCTGTCGCTATTGAATTGGTCTGATCCTTCACGTGACGATGACCGTTAGTCATCCATGTTCTTCAGCCGTGTTCTTTATTCTGACAGGTCGGCTGCCTAAAGTTCAGTCTCACCTCTTTCAATCCCAACACAGCTTTCTGCTTCAACATCACAATGTCGCTCAAGCGAAAAGGGCAAAAAGCTTCTATCGACATAAGTAACATCGTCAAGCGTGATTTCTCGTATCTTGCGCCCAACCCCGATAGCGCTAATCGCCCATTATGGATTGATCCGGACAAAGGATACATCATTCTCGAACGCTTTCATCCTCTGGCGGACTTAGCCACTGACTTCCTCGTCACTATCGCGGAGCCTCTATCCCGACCTGCTCTTCTCCATGAGTACAAGATCACGCCGCATAGTCTCTATGCCGCTGTTTCTGTTGGTCTAAATGGTGAAGACATCATCAGCACGCTCGACAAGTTTCTCAAAACAGAGCTTCCGCAGACCATCAAAGAGTTCATCAGATCCTGCACCAAGAGCTACGGAAAGGTCAAGCTGGTTTTGAAGAGCAATAAATATTTCGTCGAAAGCGGTGATGCAGATGTCCTTCAGACTTTACTCAAAGACAGCATCATCGGTCCCCTTCGAGTAAATGGCTCTGATGAGATTACTACGACGCGCGCGCCGGCACTGGGTGGCTTGGTCATTCCTGGAACAAAGAACGCGGTGGGGATTCAGCAAGCTGACCTCCCACAAAACATGAACAAAGACGCTTCAGAGTCGGATCACATGGAAGCCATTTTGAATGATGAAGACAACGATGACGAGAAAGAAGCAGTGCATGCCTTTGAGATTCCCGACAGTGCCGTTGAAAGTGTTCAGAAGCGATGTCTGGACCTGTCCTACCCCATTTTAGAAGAGTACGACTTTCGTTGTGACAACATCAACCCCGACTTGGACATCGATCTACGCCCAAACACCCAAATCAGACCTTATCAAGAGAAGAGTCTTAGCAAGATGTTCGGCAACGGTCGCGCCAAAAGCGGCATCATCGTTCTTCCATGCGGCGCCGGCAAAACCCTTGTTGGCATCACAGCAGCATGCACCATCAGAAAAGGCGTTATCGTTCTCTGCACAAGCTCAGTTTCCGCTGTGCAATGGCGCAACGAGTTTCTCAAATGGTCAAACATCAACCCTGAGGACATCACTACTTTTACATCCGACAGCAAGGAGAAGTTCTCTGGGAGTACTGGTGTTATTGTGACGACGTATTCAATGGTTACGAATAGTCGCGAACGTGCGCACGACTCAAAGAAGATGATGGATTTCTTGGCAGGACGAGAATGGGGATTGATGCTTCTTGATGAGGTACATGTCGTCCCAGCGAATATGTTCCGGCGCGTTATCTCGTCGATTAAAACGCACTCTAAGCTTGGACTCACGGCTACGTTGCTTCGTGAGGATGACAAGATCGATCATCTCAACTTTTTGATCGGGCCGAAGTTGTACGAAGCAAATTGGATGGAACTGTCGCAGCAGGGGCATATCGCCAAGGTGCAATGCGCTGAGGTGTGGTGTTCCATGCCGACTGTCTTTTACGAGCAATATCTTCAGGTGTCGTCTCGCATGAAGCGGACGCTAGCCGCCATCAATCCCTCCAAATTCCAAGCTTGCCAATATCTCATCAACTATCATGAAGCGCGCGGGGACAAGATCATCGTTTTCTCAGACGAGCTTTACTCCCTCAAGCTCTATGCATACAAGCTGAAGAGATACCTTATTTACGGGGGAACAAGTCAAGAGGAGCGGCTTAGGGTCCTTGATCATTTCAGACATAATCCCGAAGTGAATACGCTATTCTTGTCCAAAATTGGCGATACATCACTTGACCTCCCAGAAGCGACGTGCCTCATCCAGATATCCTCGCAGTTCGGCTCCCGCCGTCAAGAAGCACAGCGCCTCGGCCGCATCTTACGAGCAAAACGGCGAAATGACGAGGGTTTCAACGCCTTCTTTTACTCCCTGGTCTCCAAGGACACATCCGAGATGCACTTTGCGTCAAAGCGGCAGGCATTCCTCATTGATCAAGGCTACGCCTTCAAAGTCATCACCAAGCTAGATGGTATCGAAAAAACACCCGATCTCGCATTCTCTACTGCGGCTGAACAACGCGAGTTACTGCAGGGCACGTTGGTTGATATCGAAACGGCGGTTGATGATGAATTTGCAGCGGATGATCTCTGGGGTGGGGAGAAGAGAGGCGAAAAAGGGAAGGGAAAGAATACGGTAAGACGCGTCGCGGGTTATCTTGATAAGCTTAGTGGTGTGCAGGACATGGCGTATATCGAGCGAAACTCATCTGCCAATAAGGGTTTGAAGAGGAAAAAGGGCGAAAAGAGCGACTTCTTCAAGAAGATGGATAGGGAAAATAAGCGACGGAAGAATAAGTGATATGTCTCTTGTCTAAAGCTTAGGTCATTGATCCTAAAGAATAGAAGACTTTAGGTAAACTGGTATAACTCTAAACTAAGATAAGGATACATACTATAATAAATTCGCCAAAGGATCCCCTAAGGTCCCTAAATGGCCACAATTAAAGATGTCGAACCTTAATGTATTTCTTCTCTGTATTGTTAAAGAGCTACTGGCTTCTACTTTTGGCAGGTGCGTGGACGGAACAATGACAATGTGTTAAAATAACAGCTTACTCCTGATGTTCGCACAAAGATCCTTTTTTTACCGGTTCTTTGTTCATTTCTGAGAAGCCGCTCTTTGTGATGATGTTCTATTCTTAAGTGATATCTTTGCCTTGAGCCATGTCTTTGTTAGCGGTGTCTTTGAGTAATGAGGCTAAACTAGAAAATAATGATTTACAGAATGCCTATAGGCAATGTCTATAAAGACCAATGCAGTATGATCATATACTAATCCCTCGTCCCTTATTGCTTTGAGTAATCTCAACAACCTCTTTCTACATATTATTACCAAGTTCCGTTACTCACAACCGCTACAAAGGTACGTCAAACACTTCGCCTTTGTAACCTCGTTCTCGTGTGAGCCAGTTGAGCTAACGCTTTAAGATGCCTACCGTTTTCGATCTCAGGCAAACCTGTGTCAGCCTTGAGGCTCTTGGATGCCCTCAACGTAAGTAAAAGGTCTTTCTCTTTCTCGTTGTATGGATTACTAACTACTTGCCAGATAACCAGATGATCATCCTCCAAACAAAGGCGTACAGCAATCCCAGCAAGGTACTCAAAGGACATGACCTCTTCGTGTACAGGGAGAAGAAAGCCCTGTTGACCTTGATTAAAAACTACTAAAGCAGGTTTCATTTCATCGCAAGTTGTTTCTGTTATATCTGGTACTTACCGGGGTTATAGTTCGGGGGATTATTGCGTAGATTGGTGGCTTTACAGGCTAGGCCTGAGGATGCATGTGTTATAATATACTAGAACGTTACCAATGTTGGCATTGCTAGACCTCAAGTGGAATACAAGCAAAGTTGATTACGAAGAGATCTCACTTTTCAAGGATACTCCTGTCTCCTGTGGTTAAATATATAAAACTCAATTAACAACAAACGAATTGCTTTGCGGTTTCTTGATACTTCTAGAGACGCTAATTAACTATGTAGGCTCACAGAAAACACAATTAACTTCCATTTACAGCTTCTTCGTCTTGATTTTTCTTTGACGTCGCCCAGGTTTTCCAATCAGGCCATAGGTTCTGGAGAATTTCAATATTGAAAGCAACATAAATCAGGAAGGCAGTGATGAAGGCAGATATTGGAACTGCAACGTAGGTAAAAAGAAGGTTAGCAACATAGCGCAATCGTTTTTAAATGATAATGGAAGGAAACCGTGCTATCACATACACAGGAATTCCGATACGTAGCCTAGCGAGAGTTTATCTCCGTCCACTCGAGTGAACTGTGCGATGTCAATTGCGAAGAACGCTGCCATGAATGACAAGGGCAACTGAGCAGTCAATGAGATTACTGGACACCGTAATTGTGTTAGAATCACCATTAACTTACGAAGATGATAGTGACTATAGTGAAAACCATTATTGTCTTTCCTTGCTTCTCTGATTCTGCGGTCAATTTGAGGGACTCGTCCGTTTGGATCCTGGTGGATCGAGCGTCCATCACATTGCTCTGTTTCTGTTTCAGGTCGATAAGCTGGTTGAGCTAAGGTGAGAATATCTGTTAGTCTGGTTTGCAAATTTATTATACCTGGGAGCTGCCTTACAGGAGCATTGGCATCACTGGCTCCCTCCCTCATGTTTTGAATCTCATTGATACTCAAATCCACTGTAGCAAGAAGAGAAAGCAGTGACTCCTGCTGACCCTTAAGGCCTTCAGCTGGCTCAGATGCCGTTGTTGTAAAGTAAGCGTTGTTACCAATAGCAAAGTCTGCGCTGCCAACGAAGTACGGGGGTGCTCCTCCGATTGAGTTAAAGTACCCATTGTTTCCCACACTAACAGTTTTTTTCGCTCGAGTCGAATGTCCTATTGCCTCGGGAGCCGGGGTCTCATGATCATGGCCGTCAATCGTATATGCTTCCCGACCTAAGTTTTCTCGACTATCGTCCGTTATGTTTCCGCGTTTGTTCTGATCAACTTCAACTAGATCTACTGAGATATCTCTCAGGTCTGTGTTGGAAAGGGCTCTGTCCTTAGATAGAGAAGTAGAGCGTTTCCCTCCTTTCACTGCAAGTGATTGAAGTATGGTTTCCAAGTGGTTCGCGATGACTTTCTGATCTTGAAATATCTTGGCCATGATACGGAGTTCATCCTGGACATCTTTGATTTGGTGGAGCAACTGTACCTCGTCTGTTATGTCAAGAACGTCGTACATTTCTTTAGTTCTCCACTTTTCCCTCTGCATGAAGTCTTCGCCATCAAGTTGCTGATTTGGGAGGTGTCTGAGACGGTCTCCGACAACCGTCATGACTTCGGTAAAATGATCGAAAAGCTTGGTTTCTTGCCTCACCTGTGTGCCAAGTATGAGCATCAATCTCGTGAAAGCGAATGTTCAGTCCCGCACTTACCACACTTCCAATTGCTTCCTGATAGGCTTCCTTGAACCGAAGTCGCTCTTCCTGGCTGCCCGGGTCCATATATGTCCTGGAGCACTTGCTTACTATTAGCGTTGCTAGATCTGATGTTGTTTCAACAGTTTGAGGGTAGTCAGTCATATGCAACAAGATATGTGTTAGTAAATTGGTGCTACCTGAAGGATCAGGGTTAGGTATAGTGTTGTTCTCCCTTGTAGAAGTTACTTGGGTTTCGTCAATGAGCTGTGGCTCTCTGTGAGGAAAGCAAGTGATAACCGTAGCTGGCTGGCCATTCTTCTCTGCGAGTACCCAAAGCCAGAGCTGGTCGACCATGGTGAGAACTTTATGGTCCTCAGGGAGAGACTTCTGGCACGCGGCCCGAGATATAACCTGATCGCGGTCCCTCTTCTTGGTACTATCCAGATCATAATAGTAGTATTGATCCAATGTCCTTCTTACATGTGCCTGGTGCATGTGACTCTTGCCAAGTCTTGACGCGGACGGGGATTCATTGGTGTGAGAGAGATACGCATTGAGGTACTTCTGTTCGAGATTGGGAATTTGGTGATATTCAATTTGTCGCATGGCCTCTTCCCTTCGAGCATGCAGCCCCATCACGTCCCAATGTAGATAGGGCATCTGGAATATGATTAGCAACAACGTTGGAGTAGTAGATGCCGTGAATTCCAGCTTACAAACAAGACCAAATCTGTATCAAGGTCGTGTCTATCTGAGCCTTGAGTGGAATCTTGAGCAAAAGAAGGAACTTTTGGGGTGTCTTGAATTAGTACAGGGCTGGGCTAAGTAACGATAATCGAACATAGGACCAGAGCTTACCAGGCGGTACAGTACGAAAGGCTTGGCAGAGTGGCCTCATAAATCGAGCATGGTGGATCTCGCATCTTTCGGCGCTTCTCACTCCATTCTCCGACATACGCTGGTGCTGTCGTCTAACCCAGCGTTCTGGTTTTAGAATCCTATATGCTTGGGTCCCATCTTGACATAGCTGGGCCATGAGAACCTTTGTCAGGGGTGTTAGTGGCTAAACCATCCTTTGGTGAAAATGAACAAACCTCGACCCATCTCATCTGCAGAGACGACCATCCATGATTAGCAAGCAGGTAGGGATTCATAGGCCATTACAAGACTCTTACATTATTTGCTGGCAGATGTAGCCATTGGAAAGCAACACTCTTCGCCTCCTCGGCTGGGAGCCGAGGGTTGTCGAGAAGTTCATTCATGGCTTTCTTCGAAACAAGTCGTTTCAGATGACCTCCATCATCTTTGAAAGTGACTATCGTGGCTGAAAACTGTTGATCCACATTTTGGTCAAGCTGGTCGGCATTTTCGGCGTTGCTTCCGTCTTTACTGCGTTGCAAGACTCTGGTAGCTACGCTTTGTAATCTTTTGTTGACAGCCAAATCTATCGCAGTCTCCTCATTTGCGTTTTTTGCAAAGACATCTGCGCCTCTTTCTAGTAAGATATCGACCACGCCTACTTTGAGGCCTTCATTAGCTTCGCTGCTTATGGCTAGCAAGAGAGGCGTATCCCTAGATTCTGGGATTAAGTAGTTGACATCTGCTCCGTAAGTCAGGAGTAAGTCCACAATTTCACTGTGACCTCTCTGCGCTGCAAGGCAGAGGGCCGTTTTGCTCTTTTTTGTTCCTTCACTCACGATCAGTCCATCAACAGAACTCAGCCCTAGGGAGAGAAACGTTTTGACGGCATTAACCAATCCGCATCTGGCTGCTTGATGAAGATGTTGTAATTCCCAGTACGGCTCCGGTGGGTCAAGAATTTTGAACTTCTTGATTAGAAATGCAACTATTCGGTCGCTTGGTGTTTGAGTGGATTCCTGCCCAGTTACTAGGGAATCTTTTATTTCCTTGGTGTCGTCAGTATCGTCATTTAAGGTCCGTTTGTCTGCCTCGAAGTTCGGAATGTGACCCATTGCAGCCCATGTCAAAGGTGATATCTCTTGATGGTCCTCTGACCTGATGTCGGCCCCAGCTTCTACCAAAAGCTTAACCACGTCCTCACGGCCGTTCCCAGCGGCTAACGAGAGTGGTGTCCGTCCCTTCTCGTCCTTGTGTTCAATCAACTCTCTAAATAGGTCGCCTTTGGTAATAGTCTTTAAGTGTTCTATGACCTCAATATTCCCGTTGATTGCAGCCCAAGATAAGGTCGTTTTACCTGCTGAGCTTCGAGGTCCAAGCCATTCCCCAATCCGTTTCAGAACGGGTAGCCAACTATGCTGCGCTGCCCAAGAAATAGGACTGGGATTCGAACTGGGAGTAGTACGCATTGGCGCTTCTCTTGCAGTAGAAAGTTTTCTATTGCCAAATTTCATCCTTATCCGCATGCGAACAAGCTTCAGTGATGTAAGTCCCTTAAAGTAGATCGGAAAGCAATAAAGCGCCGGGCCAGGCGACGTCAAATTCAATGTCACTTCACTGTTGGACTTCCCTCGCACAACTGGCGATGTACGGTCGCCTGCTCCGGACTTGTAATAGACTGGTTCATAAAGCTCGTGCCCATCATCGTCTACTCCAGCCGCTCTGAAAATCGCGGCTTCCAGGATCTCGATCTCGACATTCGGAGCAGTATCTGCCTCCTGTATGTCTACACGTACTTCGATATCATCTACAACGTCTTGCGCCGTCCCGCCCTGGACTTGTAATGTAACAGCAAATAGTTGCTCTGATATCTGTGTACTTTCATCTTTGCCTTTGGTGTCCTCTGAAATAAGATGAATTGCTGTGGCTCGAACGCTCGGAATGCGGTGGCTTTGACGGGCTTCTCCAGAGTATTTATTATGCAGCTTCTCCATTGTAACAAAGTCCTGGCGTAAGGAGTGATCAAAGTCGAGGAATTTCTGTGGCTGTAGTATGAAGAATCTGCGGCTTTTCTGCTGTGTCTGGGGGGGAATTGTACAGTTATTATATTATTGTGGAGCTCTGTCAAACTCCTCATCGACCTTGTTATCCGGTAGGGAATTGGCAGGGAAGAATGCGCCTAATCACACGGATGTGCATCCGGAAATACGTGGCCAAGATAGAGCGCCTAATCTGGGGTAATGATTGGCTCCATATGTCATTTATCCTGCGGCCCCCATCCAAAGAAGGTAAAAGAGTCACAGCCTGCTTTTCAGCTCAACATTCTGATGGAGGGTTTGCATTTTGGCGCTGCCCAACCAGTGAGGGGTATTGCTCAGCCGGCTTTGGTACTTTCAACATGTTACTGTTACCCCCCATTTGGCTGAAAGATGATTGTGGTGTTCTAGACTTTTGTACATCTGCAGGCCATCTCATGGGAACAGCCCCAGATCAACCGGAGCACTTCTTATTTGATCCTCCTGTATCTCTTGGATCAAACTTCAGGATAATCCTCGATATTAAGATCCATGTATCCACGAGGAGCCCATTTCCGCGCGCAGACAAAGAGCGTCCTTCCATTGATACTGGTGTCAGACAGGATCCTCAACGCACATTCACCAGCATCTTCAGCCGTCGCGAACTCGACGCCTGATTTCTCAACTTGGTCGAATTGGTCTTTGGGGAGGATACCTGTACGTATGTACCTGCAGAACGAATTAGTCAAGGATTTCAAGTGCCCCGGAATCGAGAGTGATCTACCATGGTGCGATAACATTCACGCGGCTTCCGTAGTAGAAGGCCGTTCATCGCAAAGTATGCATTATTCCACGAACCGCCCACTTCGTTCTGCTGTACTCTGGAGATCTGGGAACGTCGAGGAAACCAGCGCCTGAACTGATGAGGATCAAGCAGGTATCTTCTTGGTCCTTGTTGACTTCGGTGCCATTCTGGGATATGAAATAGTGCATGGCTAGCTCGGATGTATAAAGCGCTCCCTTCAGATTCACATCAATGACCTGCAAGTCTGGCTTCTGCGGTTCTTGGTCGTTACCTACCCAAGTGGATGTGAGCGAGCTGCGTGAAGCACAGTATGTAGGGAGTTCCTACCGTCAAAAGTAAAAGTCTAGTCTTTTTTCGTCATCCCTGCATTAGCTATCACGTAGTGAATCTTCCCAGAAGAAGACAGCTGAGCGGCCTCCTTGAACAAGTGAACTTGATCTTCCCAAACGGTTACGTCGCATTCAACAAACTTGGAGCTGGTCAATTCGGAAGCCAATCTCTCACCAGAGTCGGCAATCTTATAGCCGATTACAACCTTGGCCCTGATACATAATATTAGTCATGACTTGTAAAGTTATGAAACTGCGCTTACCCTGAGCTGTGTAGGGCCCGTACATATGCCTCCCAATCCCACTTGCACATGAGAAATGTCAGCTAACCTATACCATGCAATTAAATTCGGCGATGTTGACCTCCGGTGACGATGGCAACTTTTCCAGCAATTTTACATCTGTTAAAGTCTATATCGCACTTTGCGGGGGAAATTATATGATATGGAGGCATGGTGAAATCAGATTCCCCCTGGGGTTGTGAAATTATGATGCTGCTAAATTTTGAATGACTTTGATGTGCTGGATGTGATGGTAAGCATGAGTTGCGATGAAATTGTTTTTGCAGAGGTATTAGCCTACTATCTCATTGAATCTTATAGATTACTTCTTAGCGCCATTTGCCACTATCCGCCATATACTGGATGCAGACTTATGCGAGTTGATGATATCGTCAAACTTCAAGCTCTTACGAACCTTCATCGGACCGACTTCCCCGGCAGTGGGACTCATCTAATGATGAGCTGGATGGATGAGACTATGCCCTTATTAGGCGCACTAATGCAACCTGCTGACAGAGTGGAGATAGCCATTTCAACTCCGATGGAGGGATTCACGTGCATGCCGTGATGACGCCTCCAGAATCCGATAACTTTCTCTCCTGATTTAGCCCATCAATTGTAAAGACGTCTCACATAATTCTCTCATAATCAGTCATATACATCGATCTATCAGCAGCTGGCATATATACCACGATGTCAGACTCACAGAAGATTGCCATTGAGCCAATGGCCCAGCAGCTGCTTGTCCAGAAACCTGGGGAGGACTGGACCGGGATTACTAGTACTGCACAGCGACGAAAGCTACAGAATCGACTTAACAAGAGATCGCAGTGTGAGTGCGCCCTCTAAACTGTGTCGTGGTGGTAAATTCTTACTTAATATCCGCTTGGCAGATCTCAGAAAGCGTCAGCAACAGGAACAAAACCGGCTTGCTTCCAACATCGTCGGGCAAGCTGGCCTACCCGCCGAGTCCATGCCTTCAATAGCCCTCGCTCTTCAAGCTCCACCAGACGCCATGGTTGAAGTTATCCGTCAAACATGCGAAGTTTACGAGAGACCTGATAAGAGCGAAAGGGTGTTTGTCGTCGCGTGCAAGACTTATATGGACTATATAATGAACGCCCCTCGGATATCGCAGCTTCCACTGCTGATTAGTCTCAACGTTACAATAGCAGTTGCCAACAACGCTACACTATTGGGATTTGATCGGGCGCTTATGTGCATTGATGAAGCTATATCGCCTTTCAACATCAATGGACCTTTTAATGCAGATTGTAACCCTCCAGTTGCGCTTGAACCTACCGAGGTGCAGAAGACGGTGCTGCATCACCCATGGCTTGACATATTTCCCTTTCCTAAGTTCAGAGATAATGTCATCCTGGCGGCGGATGCTGAGTTACTCGATGATGGCGAGCTTTGTGGGGATATATCAGAGATCAACTGGGAGAATTTTGAGAAGCCAAGTTTGATTGTATGGGGAGACTCATCTGTGCCGAATTCCTGGGAGGCATCGCCTTGGTTCCTGCGGAAATGGGGTTGGCTGCTTCAAGGCTGTCCTGAGCTCATAGAGGCGACGAATAGATGGCGACAGAGTCGAGGAGAGAAATTGCTTAAGTGGAATAATAATTAGTATAGAAATATTTACAAGAACTGCTTCTTGGACACCACTGGGACGCATTTATGGTCGGACCATGATAGGATGTGAGCAGTGAAGCTTTCCGCGCCATGCATTAGTGCGGCCAACTACGCCGCTATATGGCACTGTTGCATTATCATGCCTGAACAGAACTGCATCAAGACTCTTGAGACTTAATGCGTTTTGAAACCCTTGAATGAATGGTGAAGCGACCTGCAGCTTTGACAACTCGGTCATTTCAGGGGAGAGTGTGTCGTCGTGGCGACATCGGCATCGCACAGAGGGGCTGTTGCGAACCTGGACGCTCAACAATTGGATACGGTCGTGTGGCCCAATGGCAAGGCGTCTGACTACGAATCAGAAGATTCTGGGTTCGATCCCCAGCATGATCACATTTTTGCTCCTAGTGAGTATAACGTGCTCCACCTAGTTAGCCCAGAGGCTCCATCCCGTGGAGAAAACATCCTACCGGACGTTCTATATCCTTTGCAGAGCTAGCTCTGGCATCTCTTAGTTATGGCTGTCTCGCACCTCCATTCAAAGGTGAGGTTTCGGTCTTGGACGATCACATACGACCATACCCACTGGAGAATTCGGGATCCCGTCTGCTCTCCCATAGACAAGCCTGTGAGGGGCGGATTAGTAGTTGGCTCGGTGACGACCAGCGAATACCCGCTGTTGTATGTTTTTGCTTCTGAAGCATACGTTATTTTTTATCTTGACATTACTTGCAGATTTGATCGCCATAATGACACAGCTTTGTGTTCAGGAAGTTGTGGGACATGTTTATACAGCTGATGACTACGAGGACTTGCTTTTTAATGTACGGCTCTAATTTGAAGTGACACATCTATCTCAAATCTCAGCCCCTATTCTCAATCATCCTCTGTGTTACGACGAGTCCATCGGATGACTGCTGGGTTCATAGGTCGGGAAAACATTGACTAAAACGACGGTCAGTAAGAACACTTCAACATCGGGAGGGCCGCTTACCGAATAATCTGGCGCAGGAAGAGGTGCCTTGGGATCAGGCTGCTCAATATGAAGCAGTCTCACAAACGTTGCAATAATAGCACCAAGCTGTGCATACGCATAGTTCTCCCCAACACAACGATGTCGTCCCGCTCCAAAAGGCAGATACGGGCTGCTGACAGACTTGTTCATCACACCGAAGCCATAATCAACTGTCTCCCCGTTCTTGGCGTCATCAAGAGACTCGATCTTATCCCAGCGATGAGGGTCCCATTCCATAGGTCGAGGGAAGAACTCCTCAGATCGTGCTTGTGTACCGGGTGAAGCGAGGAGTGTATGAGACGGTGGGATTACCCAGTCCGTGCCGGGAACTCGCATAGGTGATTTGACCTGTCGAAGAATAGAGTGAATTGGGCTATGGAGACGCAGAGTCTCCTTGATAACCTGTCCATTCAGCGTCAATTTCTGCAAATTCTCCCACGTCAACGGCTCTTGCGGTGATCCCAAAACCTCAATCTGTTCGTCGTACAATTCCTTGACAAGATGAGGCTTATGCGCAAGGTTGAGAAGAAGCCAAGCACCACTCGCAGCTGTGTTATGCTGTCCACCCATCAGAATAGCAATCAACATCCTCGCCGCATGATGATCTGGCAGATCCTCACCGTCCTTGTACTTGGCATTCATAAGTGTCCAAACCATATCAGTCTCATCACCTTGATTGCCCATCTCACGACGTTTGCGGATGATATCGCTGAAAAGCTCTTCCATGACCTTTCGAGCATGATCACGTCGGAAGTTTTGTGGCAAGGGAAGGCCGGGCATGACGAAGTTGATAGGTTGGAAGCCGTCGTCAAGATGGCGGTAGAGCGTTGCGAATGTGCTGTCGAACATGGAGCGGACTTCGTTGCCGAGGAGGGACCCTGCTGCGGTGTAGATTGTGATTTCAGCCATTACTTCAGTGATGTTGACGATGCCAGTGTTGCCTTTGAAGTAGGGTGAGGTGGCGATGTAGTCTTCCACTTCTTTGACGAATTTAGGGATGTAGCATCGCAACGACTCAGTCGTGAGACCAAGTTTGAGAAGCTACCGATGAACCATTAGCATGTCGCTCTCTATATGGTGGAGGTCGACCTACCCTCTTCTGATCCATGAACCTCGCATTAGAGCAATCATAAACAACCTCTTTCCCAAAAACAGGCGTCGTAAGTTTGCCATAGACATCCTCTGCGTTGAGATCCGCATGCTTCCCATTCAAGATGAAATCATTCCCCTTCGGTCCCAGAAAAACAGTCGTCGACTTGCCCAGCAGGATAAATGTAAAACAATCTCCATATTTGGCTTGACAATCGAAAAAGAATTTATAGGGATCGATTCCATACTGGACGGTGCTGCCGATGAGTGGAAAGATGTGAAATACGACTGGAGGGCGGTGAGGATTGGGGAACCATAGCTGCTTGATGACGTTGGTGATTGTCGCGATAAGGATGATGAGAAAAGCTGTTATCGGCACGGATAATGTTAGCGGGAGAGACCGCCAGTTGCTGTAGAGGGCTTCCATTGATGATGCCCTCACTGCGCGGTCGTGACGAGAATTTGATGTTTTGTTTTCTCAACAAAAAGAAATTGCTGGTCAGCACTATCGAACGATTAGGAACCAATCTGGGCCAAGAGCAGGTGATAATGAGTCAGCCTTATCGGAACCCTCGGCAGATGATCTTGTTCCTGAGAGAACAGCGCTAAGATGCCCCTCACTAGTGTCGATCCTTGTCGCGATGGGCTCGAGTGGCTATTCCGTACACAGGTCAGCCTCAATATTCTGAGTTTGCATGTTATAGGTATATGTCCCGATTGTCGCTTCAAACTGGAAGAATTCTCTTGATATGAATGTTTATCAAGAACGCAATGTCAATGACATGACTTTCGGGATGGATGAAGGGTCGAGGGGACTACATTTGATCAAAGTTGGCCTCTCTGACTCAGACCCGTTCAGCACTCTCGATTGGCCATATATGTAGCAACGATCCGCTTCTTGAATGCATTGCTATAGATGTTCCCGGTTCAAATGCATTAGAACTCAGATAGCCGTGTAATTCGCTACATACATAGCAAGATGGATACTGCTGCTCGTTCACTAAATATATATAATAGAGATGTGCGCAGGAACAGTGCAGTAACACAATCACTACCATCGTTCTCAGTCTCTATTATTTCCCATAAAATCCTTTTTTAGACTCTTTATCATTTACACTAGACAAAATGACTGGCACGCACTCCATCATCACTCCCGCTATCATGTACTGGGGTACCCCAGTCGCCCTCATCACCACCTCCAACGAAGACGGCACAGCCAACATCGGTCCAATCTCCTCAGTCTGGTGGCTCGGTCACCGCTGCCTCCTAGGCCTCGCCTCAGGATCCCAAACCACCATCAATCTCTTCCGCACCAAACATTGCGTCATCAACCTCCCCAGCGCCGACATGGCACACTACATCAACCCCATCGCCAAAACCACCGGCACACCTACCGTCCCTCCCGGCAAGAAAGACCGCGGCTACACGCACTGCAAAGACAAGTTCGTCGCTTCAGGTCTCACCCAACAAGCGTCTGATCTTGTGCACACGCCTAGAATCTCAGAGTGTCCTGTGCAAATGGAAGCGGAGCTCACGAATAGCATGGATTTAATGCAGGATGTTCCGGATCGGAAGGGACTTCTGATAGCTATTGAGGTTAAGATTCTTAGAACACATGTTCGCAATGATCTGAGGATGGAGGGGTATGCTAATAGGATTGATCCTGATCGCTGGAGGCCGTTGATTATGAGTTTCCAGGAGTTCTACGGTCTTGCACCTTCAAAAGTCGCAGAGTCGAGTCTCGGTACTATTGATGAGGAAAAGTATCGCGTTATTACTCGCTCAGATGTTGTGAAGCAAGGAGGAGACATGGATACATTTGACGGGGCTGCCAAGGCACTCCCTCTTTAGCGATCATCCCTGTCAAGAGAGCTCGTGTGACCACTCAATCAGCCTGTCAATCTGCCTGTAGGCATATTTCACAGCACAGCCGCAGTGGAACTAATTTAGATAAATGCCTCGATTCTTTCATTTTGAGCTTTCGATAATTCTCCCTTTGCACAAACTTTCAATGCCGATGATACATTCACTGAGATGGAAACCGATATTTGTCCAGATGGCGATACGCGCACCAAAAAAGAAATGGTCGTCAAACTCATAGTCGCTCATTTCACAGCCGTTGTCGCCTTCTGCAATTGGCAGTCCCTACGCAATGAACGACTCGACACCATCGAGCCAATCCTATTCCTTCTATCGCCGTTGATAGTAATTGCACAGACAGCTCTCGGTATCATGATTATGAACGTGTCATTTATCTCCAGCGTCGCTCTGTCTCCTAAATCGTTTCGTATCCATCTTGAAACCTACGCGCGACGATGGAACACGCTATTCGGAAAGAAATCCTCACCACCTCGTCGAACACCCACTGGCTCATTGGAAGCAAGGCAGTCTCGCTTTGGAAGTGCTTGGATAAGGCTTGGGAGAGCGGTAGCTATCTTTGCAACACTTTTCCAATTCGCGGCTACGATATTTCTCTACCGACGGCGAAAAGATCTACATGGCTGGGAATCGCTCACAGTCGTTGATCATCGAACATTCGAGCTATCCGTCGGCGGCGCCGCTGTTTCGATCCTATCTCTTGCACTACTTCTCAAGTTTCCCGGCTTTGGACAGATGCCAGAAACGCTGTACATCCCAGAGCTCAAACCAGATCCAGCTGTTATCTTCTGCCGCGGTGATTCACGCCGTTGTCCGAGCTGGTATCAGATCCTCTTCGTTGAAGATATCGGGTCCGCAACATCAGCTGCGACGTGGCTAGCATGCGTTTTATCATCAACATACAAAGGCGAATCCCTCCCGCTTAACTTCCTATCTAAGTTCTACCAAGGGGTCTACACACAATTCACCAGTGTATTCTCACTCCAGATTTCATTGCCGATATTCTACCTCTTCGTTGCAGCCTTTTTCGCAGCATTCTTCATATTCTCGAATATGTATAAGGGACCAGGCTTTCAGAATCTGCATACTCCCTGGACCATCATACCAGCTATCCTTGTAGTGCTGGCCGTTATGCTTGTTCTTTTCTGGATGTTTATGCTCATGATTACGCCAGTTGTTTTGGTGCTGTGTCCTTCTGTTGTCAGCGGGCCCGGGTCCATTTTTACGATGAAGGGGTATGAGACTCGTGCGCTGTTTTCGCAGCCGCCGTTCAGACCGGTGACGAATGAGACGGATTGCCTTTTGCTTTGGAAGGATCCTGTCGCGGACTATTTATGGTCACTCGTATAGAGGATAGATGTATATCGTTCCAATTGTCGCTACGACATGTGAGCGTTAGTCTTTTAGTCCTTTGTCAGATTGAACCAGACAGCCAAGAAAAGAAGAGACACGGGCGATTTCAATTAGATGCAAGTATCTTAGGGCTGAAAGCATTGGATCTCCCGTGCTTAATGTCTATTCGTCCTCAAAGTCTCACTTAGTATTTTCGGAAAGATGTTGCCGCGTCCCATTCCCGAATAGTCTAGACAACTAATCTCCCGATCGGAATATCTATTGGTGGGTGCCGCAAAACTGTAGGGCTTGGTGGGAATACGGGGACTAGCTACTGTTGAATGCCACTAACTCATCCCGCCGGCATCGTTTGCCGATCAATCCACAAGTCAGGGCTATTAATTGCAGGTTCTCCTATATGCCTCCTCGGCCCTGTTATGCCTCTTTTGAACCTGAGTCACCATTTACTGTAGTCATTCGTCACAGTCCAGGTCCGCAAGGTGTATTCATCCAACATCATTGCCAAAGCGGCAGTTCTCTCAATCCTCTCACTTTCTTTCACCACTGCCTCGCCATGCAAGCCCAACTCCTCGTTAGAGTTCACCACGACTGCGATCGCCTCCTTCACCAGCAGTATCATCCTTAGCAGGAGCACCATCATCATCTCGTCAACAACCTCCAACGTCTTTGAGTCCTCTACCACGAGCGATACGACAACCTCTACGACTGAGTCAGCTTCAGAGCCCATCACCACTACTACCTCCGCTGCCGAACTTAGCACCACTACGATGGAAACAACGGCCAAGCCCGAAACTTCGACGATCGAGACGAGCTCCGCCAAGACTACAACCAAGATCACAGGACCAACTTGTGGTGGCCCCGGCACGCCGTTCAATACCAGCAACTTTCAGCAAGTTTGCTGTAATTCTGCTCGTTTCGGTACTCCAGCTTGTAACGTTGCCGGTGGAAACGGGTTCAGCGGCGTATGCCTATAAGATTAACCTGCTGTGGCGCGAAAATATCGTTTCAATGATGGTCACCTTTTTCAGCGATATACTTCACTTCAATTACATCGTCTTTCACTTTCATTCTCCATTATCGTTCATGTTTGAGGCTCGAAGTTAGAGGTGTTCAATCTCTGTTCTCTTGATATTACTATCCACACTGATACACTGGAGTTTCCGTATGCCAGTAAGCATACAGATTCTTATTCCCCTTGCGATCAATCCTTCGCTGTCTCCGACTCTCCTCCTTCTGAACCTTTTTCGTAAATCTGTACTGAGTTGCTACCAATGAACGTTGCTCAGATGCGGACAGGTGCATCAAAGCGCTGCGGTCGCCAGCACTCATGTTTGCGAGCTGATATTTAACCGTAGCCTTCTGTCGCCTTTCTCGTCTTGATAAAAGCCTTGTATCGGAAGTGTCTGGTACGTGTTCCTCGTGCATAGGAACTTCCTCATCGAGTTCGACAGAAGAGTAGTCGAGCTGAGACCTAGAAGTTCGCTTATGCTCGCGTACTTGGGAGACTGATGGCTCAACTTGCGCTGATAGCTTTTTGGAGATAAGTCGACCCGACGGCAGGCGGATGGAATCGCGATCAACCTGCACCGGCTTTCGATCAGGTTCAACTTCTGCGCTCTGAAACTCGTCGTCGTCGTCTTCGCTCAAGGCATCTTCGTCTAGTCAAAAGACGAACGCGAAAAATCGTAGAAGTCGGCAAATTCTGATCCTTCCGACACATCGAACTTGCAGTGGCCTTTACCCATCATATGCTGCTGCACAGCTTGGACTGTAGCTCTACTTGTCCCGCAGTGTATGCATTCTCGATACCCATAGATAACAAGATGGAGATATCTGAATAGTGTCTCGAGATCTACCAAGAGGTGCTGCTTGTAGGGAACGAAGAGGCCGTGTGAAGTTTGCATGTGAATGATGCTTTCGGCTAGTGTCGGGTAGACAGAGGGGCAGAAGAGGCATTGCCCTGGTGTGAATGATTGAGTTGCTGGATCAGACTCGTTGATAGACATGATGTATGGTGTCAAGGGGCTGGTTTCTTCGGTAAGCAGGATCATAGAAGAGGTAGTAGTTGTTGCAGTAGTGGTGGTTGTTGCTCCTAGCATGAGACTGTAGTCGAGGGTTGAAATTGAAGGCTGAGACGATGCTTTCTGAAGCCTAAGCTTTTTGAGTGTTCTTGTTGATTGTATTCTGAGGACCGAAGACGATGGGTAGAGCATGCAACCTTTATAGAACTGCCCATTGCGTTTGGTATTCCAGATCCTCAGTGCAGCTCCAAATTCGGTTAATATGATTGGGCAATTGAGGTGAGTCAAAGGAATGGGACTAGGCTCTTTTAGGATAATCGCCTTGATGATTCATAGTGATTAGATTCCCCGCGGGCCGAGACTCTAGCTCTAACAGAGCGATGCCCAATTGAGGCTGCCAGCTGTTAAGGACCATGTCGCTTTCCGCGCCACCATGGATTTTTGGAATGGACTCCACGGGCCCCCGGACCCGAAGAGCGACAATCTGAAATGCTACCATATTCTCTAGCAATGCTTCACAGACCTAATTGACTTCATTCGAAGTGGAATCGGTCGCTCATCTTACAACCTTATTATTCAGATGCATGCAGAGAAGAGTTCTAAAAGCCAGTACTGTTATTATTGCTAGGTAAAGAAAATCCATTCAAATTGCGCCTTTGATATGATCCAAACTCCGCTACTCCCAACCATTCTTTTGCCATGACGAACCTCCTGTTACTATTCCTGAATCACTCTCTCAAAGACCGAATCCACATGAGCTCGGACCTTATCAGCCATCTTATCCCTCAATGCAACCAAGACCTTCTCATTATCCGCAGCCTCACTCTTATTATCAATCAAAAACACACCACCAGCAGAACGAACCGCCTTGCTCAATCCCTCAGGAATCGGTGTCGCCTCCTTCTCACTCTCCTCAACAGTATACCTCGCATTAGTTGCATAAAACAACGCCCTCGCACCAACATCATCAGGACTAGCAAAGAACAGCCCTCCAAGCGGCGTAACAATCCACTGCAGCAGAAATCCAATAATACCGCTTGAACCACGAGAGAGAAGTGGTGTAGCCGTTAGACCGGGGAATGCGTGCACGAAGCTAATCTTGGGGTTTTCCTTGACGAAGCGCTCGAGGGTGAGAGTGAGCATGGTGGCGGCTTGTTGGGCTGCTGACGCGATGCCGAAGTTGCCTGGCTTGGAGAGGTCAAGATCATCTTCAATGAGGGGACCTTCTTGGCCGCCGGCGAGAATGTTGATGACGTGGGGGTTTGAGCTGTTGTTGAGAAGAGGGAGGAGGACTTGGATGGCTCTGACGCGGCTGTAGAAGCGGGTTGTCAAAGAGGGCTCTAGCTTTTCCTTGGTTTCTAAGGAATATTAGTAAATGTCCAGTATAATTGATCAAAGCGAGTATTTACCTTTTCGACCTTCAAAAGACATGAATCCAACAGACATGAATAAAATGTCAACTTTGGTCTCCCGCTTAGCAATCTCCTTCATAGCAGCATCGGCTTCCTTCACCAGAGAAACATCGCGTTCAATGAACTCGATCGTGGCGGATGGGTTGCTTTGGCGAAGCTCTGCGATAAGTGGTGTAGCGGCTGAAGTGCTTCGACCGACGATGTAGATTGTTGGTGATTTGTTATCAGTAGCGATGACGAGCTGCTTGATGGTGCTGCGACCAATGCCGGATGTGGCGCCGAGAAAAACCGCTGTGAGATTATCGGGGAGAGATTGGGGGAGGGCTGATTGGTTGGATTTCTTGATTGTGTTGATTGCGACCATTTTGAATGATATTAACTGTTGATTGGAATCAATACTAGTGGATGTAGATACTGAAGCTTGGTGTTTAGTATAGCTGTAGATGCTGAATGTCGATGAGATTGTTGATGATGAGATTCATTTCAACGAAGATACCCCTCACTTTAATACCACCTCAACCTGCACTCGTCATTGTCATTTCTGACAATTACCATCTCAAAGTCAGCCCTATTAGCGGGAATCGGATATCCGTCGAACAGCGTAAGCACAGGGAGTTTAGCGCCTGGGGAATGCTGTCAGAAACGTTAGCTTTATCTGATTGGCTGCGGGAGAATCCTTTCGGTCTTCTTGGCGTTTCCCGAGATTTTAGTGCGTCATGATAAGCTTGTGATTGCTGACTACCCTGATCTCCCTCGTGCAGCGGATATCCGAAAATTCAGTTTACGGATGTTGAAGATATACCGGGACTCCAAGAGTAGACCCTATTTTGATGTGCGCCAGAGTAACAGCCTTTGATGTTCGGTGCTAAGCCAATGTAGACCTATCCATTCTTATCCTTGTTTTTATCAAACGGATCAAAGAAGCTATCTATTATAACTCCAGCACCAGATTTATCACCAACCTGCAACATATCTTTGACATCCCCCTTCATCTGCTCATTCCATTTCTTATCAATCTCACCCCCAAACTTCAACTGCCCGCACGGCCCATTGCTGAAAATATAATCCGGCGCTCTCTGCTCCACCACCTGGTGGTCCGCGATGTACTTTGCATACACCGGCTGCGCCCCATCCATACACTGCATCCTGTTGATCGTCATGTACAGATAGCAAGAGTGTCTCACGTGTTGTTTTGCGCCGGGAGGTTTTCCCCAGAAGCTGATGCGGCAGTATTTTCGCTTCATGCACTCGTTGCAGCAGGCGACGTGATTGCCGACTCTTATTTCGGTGGGGTTTACCTCGTGGTCTTGGCCTGCCCATTCTTTGATCATGCGTCGCTTAGCACCTAGGGCGTATAGTTCTGATCCATCTTCTCCTGGCGCCCAGAAGAGGTAATTGGAACTGTCTCGGTTACAGACTTGGTAGTGCGTTTCTTGGGGAATGCGTCTTTCCAGTGTGACTTTACGCATGTTAGCTATGCAGGGAGTGATATATGGTGTCATACCTACCTGTCTCATCAACGGTGATAGTTTTAGTCGCGTTGATAAGTGCCGTCTGGACGGGATAAACAGTAGTAGTCACTGTGGTAGCAATGTCGGCAGGATATTGAGTCTCATTGATAGTTGTCCAGACCGTCACTGTGCTTGTCGAAGTAGGAGACTTAGGAAGGATTTGAGTCTGTGTTCTGAAGCTCGTGGTGGTCACGGTCGTCTTTATCGGCATATTATTAGTGCAGATTACTGCCAGAGTATGTGAGAACAGCTTAGCCTCTTTGCCGACCTTTGAAGTTTTGTCATCTTCCCCATGGGATACCCTTTCCATCTTATCTCTAATGGCGGTAAAGCCGGGCCGTCTTCCTATCGTCGTGGTAAAATATGCCGTAGTCGTGATGGTATTCTTATTTGTCTTCGTCTTGGTTGTGGTTTCTGTTCGGTTAACATAGTACGGCCCTTTGATACAAAGTTAGTAATAATAAACAACAACGTACAGATTGTGTTATGTACTGGTAACCGTGATGGTGGCTATCTTGACTTCAGGGCTTGCAGTGACTGTAGCCAGCTTCGTGAATGTCGCCCTGATGGTAGTTGTCGTGGTGTTGCTCCCGACACGGCTGATAGTCTTGTCGATTACAGTAGAAAATTTCACATCGACGGCAGCTGGCTTGGTGTTTCGGCCGGCAGTGCTGTTGCGTTGACTGGGGGTCTTGTCGGTTACAGTTACCCAGGTCAATTTGGTTTTAGGCTTCGTGACCTTGAGAGGAACAATTTGAACGATAATTTTATCGGTTATAGTTATCGTTTCCTTCTGGGTGGTCGTACTGGTACGAATGACATTGACAGGGCTTGATCCAAGAGACGTTTCGCAGGGGCCATCGGCAACGCTCTCTGTGCTTAGGGCGAGAAGGCCCAGGAACAACCACGGGGCTACCATATTGTCGAGAATGGCGGAAAACAATGGCAGGAAGATCTCAGTGTGAGGCAAGAAGCGAGCCGCTTACTGATATACCCCTCTATGGCGGATTGCGGTCACTCTACCAGTAAGGTTTGGGCTAAATTCATCATTGACGAGATTTTCTTAATATCGATTGCGTTGATGCTTCAAGCCTCTTTACGCCGTAACCTTACAGCCACTATCGTGGCATGAGCAGCAGATGTGACAATCCATTTATGATAAGCGATATCTTAGAAAGTATAAATTGCAGATTCCCCAAACGCCAAGTTTTCTACAAGCTCATAGTCAACTTCATTTTCCTCCGAGTCCGAATCCTCGCTTTCACTTGAGAACCTGCTTTCGTTTTCGTCATCACCTATGCCGTGTACCTTTCCTGCTTCAGCCTCCAATTCCAAGCATTTCTCACAGGTCTCGTAATGATGCCGTCTTTGCTCCTCAGTATAGTGATAATAGCACTGGGTGTCGTTGTCATGGTATTCGTCGCAACAATACGACCTGAGGCATTCTCCAAGAGGATAGCCACCAGCTACGCCGACAAGCTCCAGCAGGGCCTGGTCCGCGTCGGTCCAACCGCACTTCTCCTTCAACCACATAGTTACAGTGTGATGTGCACTCGCCTGGGCAAATGCAACAGAATTGATTAATTGTTGACGACCACGACCAGTTGTAGTTGCACCGTAACGAAGGAGTAATGCCAGCATGTCAAGTCTCCCATATTGCGCTGCCCCCTCTAAAGCTGATACACCAAAAAAGCTCGACCCTCGTGCATTAACGTTGGCACCAAGCTGAAGCAGACGTACTGCAAATCCAATGTGACCGCGTATTGCGGCCGATTGGAGAGCAGTTCTGCCCACGTTAAATGCTGGAGGTTCATTAACGTTAGCTCCGTTTTCAAGAAGATATGCTGCCATATCTATCTCACCATGCAGCACAGCGGTCTGAAGGGGCGATCTGGATAAGCTTGCTGATACGTCCAGCTCATTCACATCTGCCCCCACTTCCACCAAGTACCTCATTAGGTCATGCTCTCTCATCTCGATTGCTCTGCACAGTGCTGGCTTCAATTCCGAGTCGTGCCGTCTGGATATACCGATGCTGCTCCCAAACTCTCTCAGAACTTCCAAATATTTAGAGGTTCTCTCACTTTCTGCAACAATGTTCCAGGATATCCTATCCATACTGCAACCGCGGCAAAGCAGCTCTCTGAACCCACAAGTGTGACCACCTAGAGCGGCCAATGCAAGAGGACTGCCCTCGATTCTGTCGTCATCGGTGGCTGTACGCCAGTAGGATGACCCGTCCCGGTACAGCTCAGATTCTTCTATGCCCCTATCGTGGAGCCTGAAAGGAAGAACTGCAGAAACTAGTACTGAGGAGTGAGTAAATCGGTCGAGAAGTTTGTTCAAGACATCAAGCTGACCCGCCTCAGCAGCCAGTCCCACGGCGGTTCCCTCCAGGAGGTGACAGCTGGTTGATATATCAGCCCTTTCAAAGAGTCTTCCCACAAGATCCCAATCGTCTTCGATTATTGCCGCACAGAATGGCCCTGCATCGATTGGAAACTCCTGACTTTCAAGAATTTCTTGGATAAATGCATCATTTTGTGCATTTATTTCGGCTTCGAGGCAGCCTTTTCCAGTTTCGTCAATATCGGTTAATGTTCCAAAATACCGTAAAAGACAAAACACTACGTCCTTTTCCTGGAGGTCAATAGCTCTAACAACCTCCCCACCGGCGATATTGGCTCCTGCTTGTAACAGAAGCTCAACAGTGAGGAGCCGCTTGGACTTTTGGTCCTTTTCTCCATGGAAAGACCAAGAACCGTCCAAAGCACATTGAAGCGCGGTGTGATTGCTTGCACCTCCATCGTTCGGGTCGCCGCCAGCCTTAAGTGCAACTTCTAAACATCTGTGATAGCCACGCCGTGAAAACTCCGCCACGATACCAGGATCAAGACTCACTCCATTCTGAATCAATATTATGCAAATTCCTTCTGTCGAATCATGATGGTATTTGCAATCCAGCAGTGTGGTCAGCATAGTCTGCGACTTGATGATATCGATAATATTAAAGTAACGGTACCAATCGTTGTCCAGAGTCCAAAGCAGTCCTTTGGGGTTTCCCCCATACTCGATGAGCAACTGCACTATATCAACGTTCCCAAGAATAGCTGCGACAAGTACCAGCGAGGTGGATGAGCCTCCATGCAGTTCGAGAAGATACTTGCACACGATTGGATCGCCACCAACTACTGCTGCGTGTAGGGGTGTAATGCCCTCTGCATTACAAATGTTTTCGGTAATATGCATTTCGTCAAGTCGCAGCATAAGGGCATATTGCCCCCCAAATGCTGCGGCTAAATACGCATCTACCAGGATTGAAGGTTGAGGTTGGCCTTTTTGTAATAGGTAGTCCAGCATCAGATTTGCCATGCGGCCTCCAACCTGGACCGCCATCATGAGGGCTGATGAATGTCGCATGTAAGTCTGAATATGATTCTTTTTACGTCGCCATGCCGAATGTCGCCATACTGTGTCGTAACTTGTAACGTCGGGATCATACTGTAGCATATTTACCATTAATGCTATATCGCCCAATTCGATTGCTGCTCGGAGCATTTCATCTTTACTGAGAAACTTGTGATCAAACAACAAGTTCAGTAATCTTAATTTCTCCACATCTGAGCATCGAGCATCCAGAGCCAGGTTGACGAACGCTTCTTTACAAGGGCTACCTTTAGGAAGCTCAGCACTAGCGTGGAAGCGTATAAGTAACTGAACGAGCTCAAGGTACCCGGCGTTAATCGCTCGCTGGATAGGGGTGGTCAAGGCTGGCCATTCGTAGAGTATCACACTGCAATTAGGATCCTGCCCTAGTTCTAATAGCCAGGTGATGAGTTCGAGTGGTCTTTGTTCGTCTTTGGGCTTGCGCAATCTTGTCGCCTTGTTAATCTCGAGCTTGAATAACGTTTCAAGAGATGCTCGGATAGTTGGGCTCTCATCTCGAAGCTTCCTAAAATGGATACGGATGTCTCTTTTTCCGATTCCAATGAGGCTAGTAAATAGTTCAGCGTGCGTATTGTCCAGCATTGAATTTGACAACATGTACACCATGACCTTGAACCGCTCTGAGAAGCTTTCAGCCGTTGAGCCAGCTAGCAGGTTCTGAGACGACTTGATATGTTCCCCAGGGTACCATTCTGGCATTGTATTGTTGAGACCTGCTATGAGTCTCGATAGAGATGGACTCTCCTCGGCATAAGAAACTAGTTGACTCAGCATGAACGGCAGAGCAATATCGACGGCATTTTTATGATGGAATGTCATGTCTTTGGAAGTGGTAGAGATGATAGTGTCTATTCAATACCGTTGAGACAAACTGGCTACCGAATTCTAAGGTCACTTACTGTTCCAAGAAAAGTTTTGCATTTGGATCCACGGGAGAGATGGGGGCCACTCGAAGCTCAACTCAAAAGCAGGCGGAGTGCAAATGGTAAGGTATGGATTTTTTGGGGATGGTGGAGCTGTTACAGTCGTTGTTAGAGTTGACCATTGAGTGCAGATCTTACTAACGTGTTTTGAATCGAGCCATGATGTTTGTTTCTCGATGACGGTTGGTTTCCTTCCTCACTTTGACCTTTTTCAGTTTCCTGCCATCGCGTATGACATCACTGTCCTTTCCCTCATCTTTGCGCTTGCGAATCTTGCGATCAATGTACTGCCATGTCTCTTTGTCGATGTTTTTGGAGAAGTTCCAGTTTCCCAGTTTAGCTTCTAGCTGTCCCTTCCTATTAAAAGGTTAATAGCTTTCCTATAAAGTCGACCTGTAATAGACAAACGTCGTTTGCAGCCCTTGAGCTCTCAATAAGACAATCAACTCTTTAAGCGTCGTGCCTTTGACTAGATACTCATCTCTAATCAGATTCTTAAGCTTCAGCCAGTCCCCTTCACTTGGCTGAGATCTTGTTGCACTCATCAGAATGATTTCCGTGCGATAATGTTGATTTCAAATCAAATATCTGGAAAACCTGCAGCCGAGAGATGTAGTACGGAAAGGAAGACAGAGGTGGCCGAGCTGATGGAATAGACAATCGAGAGAATTGAGAATGCTGACCGTGGGTATCGCTCACTCTTGTAGGTGCCCAACAGGGCTCTGCGTTCCCCAGTTCTGATTCGTCTAACCCAGAATCTGAGGGGCTTGCGAAGCTCGTAAGCCTCACTCCAGGCCTAGCGCCTAGCTTTATGTCCTTTCATTGGCTCTGCCCAGAATCCCGTCCAGGGGTCGCGTTCTGCATGAAGCTGTGTGACTTCATTTGGGTCTCATTCGTCAAGTCCATAATCTTGCGGGTCGCAGCTCACAGCTGAAGAGTACGTCACAACACGAAAAACAAGTCAATTGGATCTATCCAGAATCTTGACCCACAGTAGGCCGTCTGACCTGAGGGGATAGACCAATGCTAGGATGTGAATTCTGCTGGCGAACCATTCGATGCGTTCTCCTGCGACTGAGCCTCTTAATTTTGTTGAAATACAGATTTGTTCTTAAATGCGGCTCCACCGGTATAAATGTAGTTCCACTGGTATCTGCCTTTTCAAATATATAAGAAAGCCAGGATCACCACGGCCTGTTTACGAGAACTTTACAACATAAGAAGGAAGACTTCTCCTGGACAGAATTCTTTCTTATTTTACACGACTTCGAGACGTTTCGTAAAATGAAAGCCGAGATCATTGTCGCAATTGTCAGCTTGGTAGTTGCTCTTCCGCCGACCCTCTACGCTCTACATGCGTGGTATCGAAGACGTTCTCAATCAACATGTGAGTACATGAAGGATCTCTGTGTCCCGAAAACACTAATCCGAGCCTTGATGATGGTCTAGGGTACCCATCTCACCGGTCGCATCTCTCTCGGCGCCGTTCAGAACTCTTTTGCTCCGTATCTGAGCGAGGCATTACACTCGCCCTACGGGTTGAAGACGGTCTACCGACTACCTCGCGAGAGCCGATTCTCAGAGTGACGAACCCTGGCATGGCATTGGGCTGTTGAGTTAAGTGAAGGCATAGCAAAAGAACTTAGATTAGACCCTAGAACGTCCGGCCAACATGATGTTTGGTCGTTATATTTTATACATAACTGTACTTCAGATCAATTGGCGTATAAAATGAACATACCCTTCTGGTACTAGTATATTTGTGACTTTGTGTATAATATTATCGCGGAAACTTGCTGTAAAATATTGTCGGTTAGCGTCGGATCGACATACTTATCCCGAAAGGGATCAATTGCTTATCAAGCACTGATTATGAAGCTGGTCAATTATGTAGAGGATCTTCAACAAATCCAACGACAATAAAGAGACCTGCTAGGTTAAGAATCCTCTTAAAAATACCAGACGGATCGTTGCGCTTTGTGGTAGAATCTTGGCATTATCCCAGTGCACAGTCATGAGGTATGACACTATCTCCAAAAAGTCAATTTGCGGGGTCAACATGAGTCACTTACGCCCTTAAGATGATATCTTGAAAACTAATAAATACTTCTCGTCAGTCTAGCATACAAAATCTCTACATAAATCGCAATTAAATATTACTGCAAGCGAATCGCGATGGCTTCTCTTACGAAAACAACATACCAGGCCTTTGCATCGGCAAGGGCCCAGGGCAATCCCGCAGCGGTGATCATCCTACCGAAGTCCGAGTCAAGCACGGAGACCGCCGGTGGAGATTTCCCATACGACCTATTCCCTCCCGCCTCAAAGCTTCAAGAGACAGCGACGAGCATCAATCTTCCAATGACGGCATTTGCACTCCCTCTTGATCCGGAGAATGAGTCGGCGAAAGCTCACTACGCCGTTCGGTGGTTCAATCCCGTCAACGAAGCGCCGCTCTGTGGCCATGCAACTCTTGCTCTGTCGCAGCACCTGTTTAGTACGCTTCCCAATGCGCCGCAGACGCTGAGGTATCTTACCAGGCTTCATGGTGTTGCCTCTGCTTCTCTCAACCAGAGCCCATTTGAGGATGTGAAGCTGGTTGGTATTGAGTTTCCGGAACTCCTTGACCTTCCCGCCGTGTCGAAAGATAGCAAGCGATGGGGAGAATTGAAGGGCCTGTTTGAAGCTGCATCTGGTTCGAAGTGGGAGGGTAAGGGAGAGCCGGTTGGTGTATTTGAGCAAGATCAGTACTTCTTGCTTGAGTTTAGTCCTGAGCTTGACCTCAAGGCTTTGGAGTTTGACGCTTCTAAATTGGTCAGTTTGTCACTATCATTGACAGTACACAACTAACTTAGCAGGCTTCCCTGAACGGCTTCATCTACATGTTCCAAATCTCGACAAGCTCTTCAGAGCACATCCATACTCGAGTGATCAACTGCATAGCAGGCAACAATCATGAAGACGCCGCGGTAAGCATCTTCGTCTTCAAAACGGGCATTACTAATATTAACAGACTGGCTCTGCTCATCGCGCCATCATCCCCCATGTCTTATCAAACACTGAGACTACTGCTCGTCTCAAGCAGTACCATTCAGACTTTACTGGAAACACGCTACGATCTTTGCAGCAGTCGAAGGAAGGTGGTGAATTGACTGTTGAGTGGCTTCGGGATACAAAGACAGTGAGGATCATGGGTAATGCTTCACGTACCGGCCAGACCAGCATCGAGATCTGAGCGGACAGGGAATGACCCGCAACACGCTTCAGCGGTATGAATAGCCGCATCGAGTGACCATGGTTTGCCCAAGACTACGTATGCCGGATGGGGCCAAGAGTGATCCGTTGTTCATAATATACTCAATCCCAGACTTTTTACATGGTTTTCACACTAATCACGAGGGATGCCGTTATGAGAACCTGGATTCAAAATAGCCTTGGCAACGAATCTGACAGCTTATAAATCGGATGATGAACGTCTGACTCACGCCGCTCTTTACCTTTAGGCTAATTCCTTCAGTGTCTCCTCGGGATTCAGAATTGTCCGAGTGCAACTTGTAGCGCAAAGGTTATAAGAAGCGAAAGCTTCGCAATGCTTCCGAAAATGTGATTGAAAAAGGTGCCGATCAATGGTCGACTACAGTTCAACATAAGAGCCAACAATGGAGTTCAACCCAACTAGAAGCATTGTACACAATGAAGGCTGTGACCTTCACTACTGGTATCAAGGATCCGGCCCTCTCATCATCTTCATCCCCGGTGGAAATGGCCACGGAATGCAGTTCAACAATATAATAGCCGCTCTATCAGACCGCTTCACCTGCGCAACCTTTGATCGCCGTCAAATGTCAGCAAGTCAAGTCCCCGTCAACAAGCGCTTGAGTCCTCCCCAACAAGCTCGCGATATCCGCGCCGTCATCGAAGCTGTCGGTTTTGATAAAGCCATTCTCTTTGGTAGCAGTTCCGGTGGTATCTTTGCATATCAATTCGCCCATGACTTTCCCGAAATGGTCGTTCACTTGATCGCTCACGAAGCCGGTCTTGCAATGCTTCTACCCGATGCAACGCAGATTCTTGAATGGATGTACGGTCTTCTAGAACTTTCCGAAACGCAAGGCTATGAAGCAGCCGCCAAAGAGTTTGAGAAATGCCTCATTGGGTACGATGATGAGGGAATTCCCAAGGCTGGCACGCCTGACCCAAGAAACCAGAAGAACTTTTGGGAATACGAATGGGCGTCGTTGATTGGATACTGTCCTAACATGTTTCGGATTAAGGAGCACGGGGTCAGTGTTGGTGTGATGAGAGGTGTGCGATGTAAAGATGCTTTCTACGCGAGGGCGATTGAGGAGCAGGCCAAGATCTTGGAGTGTCCGAGGATGACAGTTCCTGGACACCACGAAGGGTTTCGGTGTGAGACGGAAGAGTTTCTCCCCTCACTCTTGGAGATGCTTGATATTTTGGAGAAGAGAAAGTAGCTACGTGTTCCTTAAAGACTCGCGAATTAAGCACTTGTAGTCATCCCTGCCAAGATCATCGTTAAGCTCTACTGCTAAAACCTCATAATACGACAAGCATCGTGGTCAATAGCCTCCAAAGTTATGTGAAAGTCCGATCTAGGAGTGCTTAGTTGAGGATAAATATGTCACAACAGGACATTCCAACCGAGGTAAAGACGAGAGTTACTCCATTCACTATAACAATCTATGCCAATAGACCATGCCAGTGTTTTGTCATTCATCAGATCGATGCTAATATCGTCTTGATTCCTGTTCTACTACCCGCCATGAATAATCAGCTGTCTAAGTATGAGCTTATCGCACGGTCCACATCGAAACAGCTGTCTCAAGTGGTTGAAGAGCCGCATCTACCTACTCATCTGCTGGACCTAGACTTGTTGTGCGCTTCTGGTCTTCTGTGACCTTCTATCGGAGCCCAGGATCCCCATCTTACTTCAACTCGTTGTGTACATTGTAAATCGCAATCATTTATCTTTCTTGTTCTAGGATGATGAAATTGGGGGATCTAAGTGTGGCAAGGCTGCTGCGTGAACCAGTGAAACTCAAATGCCAGGGCACCAATGACTCTGTGCTGACAGGACTCATTTAGTGATGCGTGGCGTAGCCCAGTGACTACATTCCGCAACCTTAATTGCTGCTACTAAAGCTGCACTGCGCATCAAGCCTGGTTTCTATGATAAGGTTGAAAGGTTAAAAGATGCTGTTGTGAGCTAGGTGTGTTATTTGCAGTTGAGACTCGTGGCTGGGAGCTTAAATCGGCGAAGAGAACTTAAATACTTCAGCCCAACAAATAAAGATAAAGAACATAAATTGATATATATAGTCAATACACGCCTTACCCCACCCATTGCCTAATATCTTGCTTTTAGCAGAAAAGCTAGATGCTGTGAGAACTTTGCCAAATGGTATATAAATATGTGCCTGCTGCTCTTCCTTAAGATGCTCCAGCTCAAGGCACACAAAAAGCATACCGACCCTGATTTCATTTCGCCAAAGATTCCATATCACGTAACCCTCCGATTCTGATTCTACAGAGACCTCCCAAAACAGAAACCCCCTCGCCGCCTGCACCGTCGACACCATGGCCTCGCGATCCTTTCTCAGTCTTCCGTACGAACTGCGGCACATGATCTACGAATATTACTTTACCACTAAGCAAGGCTACCATTTTCGTCCAGCCTCGCGCAAGCTCACTGCCGCCCATGGTGAGCCTATCGACCTTGCCCTCATATATACATGCCGCTTCGTTGCTGAAGAGACCAAAGAAATGCCTCTCTTGTACAATGACATCTCTTTCAAGACATTCTATCAACAGGATCTTAGCTCGTGGCTATGCCGCTTCGATAGGCTAGTCGCTGCCCAGTTCCAACAACAACTTCAGCTCCGCATTCAGTTATGCCCCTTTATCACACGAGAAATTCAGCTCCGTATTAAAGAGAGATTTCCGTGGTTTATTACCCATCTCTCTAACGCACTCTTCTACCACGAGAACCCAAACCTAGTATTACCATACGGATGGAGCTATATAGATCACGGCCCGTCGTTCCAGGCGGGCTTCACACCCCCCAGCAATGATATCTACATGGATATCTGTTCCAACGACCGAGCACATTCTGCACATCGAGCGGCTATGGAGTTCACCTTGCGACTTCTTTGCGAAACTTCGGATGAACAGTTCATAGCGAGTGTCAATGAGACACTTGTCGGTTGGGAGTATAGTGGTGGTGCGCGGCTCTCAAATTTCCTTGACCGATGCTACGAGCCCTGGCGTTTCCCTTCATCGTTATCCGACCTTGATGAAATGGGGCGCAGGTTTGGAGATGACAAGGGATGGGCTTCGATAAATTCGTGGGAGACCAGCAGACGCCATGGAATGCAGTATCGACCACTCTACCGCTTCTCCGCTGTTTCAGCTGCCATAGGTTTCCTCGACGCTCTGCCTATGAACAAGAGGTCGTCTCTTCGCAATATTATCATTCACGAAGATCGCATATCCGCAGGCTACCCAGATGGGCATGCTATAGGTCTTATCCCATTCTGCCAAGAGAACGGGCGATTGCGTATCAGACACAAGTTTAGCGTGGTAAGGAACCTTTTCGACCGTGCTTACTTGTCTGAATATGAAGTCTTCGATGAAATTCAAGACCAGGAGGACGAAGTGACTGCCGAGGCCATGTTCAGAATCGCAGGTCTGGTTCTGTACCCCATCGTTGCGAACTGCCTGGCCGAAGCCATGTTTCTCCCAGATGCTGGCATGCCTGATGGCTCCTATACCCTGCTCCTGGACGGGGGAGATGCCGGGGATATGTGCTCTGCGATCTTCCGACAAGAGGTACTCGGCAGAGAGGCTAAACGGCTGGTACTAAACCGGGCCCTAGAAGCAGATCCTGGCAGCGACTGGGTGGACGAGATATCGTACGAGATAAGGGTAGCCCCCAAAGCGCACGCCGGGGCCTTGGAACACCTCGTCAATAAGACCTCGTATTTTGAGTCAAATTTCTATCCTGGGCATTTAAATAACTTGGACGAATTGATGGCGCACTACGAGAAGGTTGGGATGCGGGAATGCGCTGATGAACTCGCCTGGGGAGGGCAAGATTATGACTACGACTTTTCGTCATTCAGCCATGTCCCCAATTTTGCTTCGATGCTGATGGAGAACTTTGAGTGTCGGAAACACAATACGGAAGGGAATGTAGCATGTTATGGTGAGAGACGTTTAAGGTAAATTACTATACGCCAGTGAAACGTCAATTAGAACAAGAACTCTATATATTCCCCTTCTCTTATAGTCTATGTGTTACTTCAACCTCCTCAGACTCCTCAAACTCTATGTATGGCATGCGCTTTGTCAACAGTGGGCTAGTCTTGCTAATCCTCTTCCAATCATGTGCATCAAGACAGGCTCGCCTCGAGGCCAGTACTGCCGGACGCGTCCGTATAACGACCGATCGTTCATACTCATCTAGCGCGGATCTCAGATCGCCATCGCCGTCGAGAGCAGGAACAACTTGTTCAACAAAATCTTTAACATCGAAGATGACATGGTTTGCGCCCTCTCCCCGGTCTTTGTCGTTAGCTATAAGTATACAAAGAGTGAACGATGAGTCTTACACATTGCCATTGTGTGAAGGGCATCTCCCATGAGTACAGCTCGGCCAGCTGTTTGGAAGTCTTTCGGAGGGATCAAATCTTGTATCTTGAGTCCTTTCATCTCGCTGTCCAGCGAGACTGCGGACACAAGCGGACGAAAGCACTCCGCCCACGTGGAAGTCAACTCTTGGACCAACTTGTACTTCTCTTCTGGTGTATCCGGGATCTCGATAGGAGAAGGCCTGTTCAGGAAACCTTCGCGATATGGCCACGAGACACAGAGTTGCCCGATGTACGGATGGTCGGTATCGGTGTGATTGCCTGGGGCGTCGAGAACTAATGGCTATAAGCAACGCCTATACAGAGAACAAAGCTGATTGGCGTACCACTGAAGTATACGAAGGTGTCATTCTTCGAGTTTGTGCTGTGAAAGAAATAGGGATCAAGGTCGCAAATTGGCTTGATCTGTGAAGGTGATAGCTCCATCTTGATGCCTAGCATTCGAACAGGAATGTCATTGAGCTTCCACTCGGGGAATAGTGAGCGACGAACTCGTGAGTGGCTCCCATCACATGCGACGAGTAAACTTCCAGTCACTGAGCTACCATCTTCGAATGAAGCAGTGACAGAGTCATCCGTCGACGCGACTCCAGCAACACCTTTACCCCACTGGTACCCGGAAATGTCAGTAGGAAACTGGACTCAGCACTGCAACGTACCTCAATGTCAATCCCAGTGGCTAGCAGAGCTCTGAGACCCTGCCTGGTCACTCGGACCCGTTCTGCCTCTGGCGCTTTAGGCACTGACGCCTTGAGCTCTCCCGTACTGAGGTCAAAGAACGGGAAACTTGACGACAGACCCTGGGTAACAGCTTCTCGATCAACATACGCTTCTGGCAAGCGATCGAACAAATACTCGGGCAAAAGAGCTTTCAAGGCGGGCAGTGTCCAGAGAAGAGTGAGGCCCCATCCGACACCGCGTGTTTCAAGGTCCGTGTCGCGTTCGAATATACGGAAGGGAATACCATGTCGTGAAAGACTCTGCGCAAGAAGCAGGCCGCTTATGCCAGCGCCTATAATGAGGACAGGTTGATCTTCAGTTGGAATCATTTTAGCGGTGGTTGATAGTGAACAATGCTTGTTGGGAGAAATGGCCAAGGGCTTCTTTATTAATTCTCTCATTTGCGTGTCAGATCGCTTATTCTCACATCAGATGCAAGACAATTGCCGTGCCTGACGCGATGACTAACTCGGCATAAGAGCGGGGTCATGAGCCGAAGGCTCCGTAGAGGCTCTGCTAGCGTCGCAGTCGGTAGTTCTATCTTGGCCTGAAACACCCACTACAACAAAATAGGCCTCTGCTGCTCTCCAAGCTTTATTGCTCTGTTCAGCCGAGATCCTGATTTCTCCGCATTGGTCATGTCTTGAGTGCGGCTTTGGGGTCTAGTACCTCTGCCGAAAGGGTCTGTCGTTTCGAAAGGTTTATGAACCTCTATCTCGGCCTTTAATATACAATGCGCTTTCCTATATCCGTCCTGGCGCATGTTTTAAAAAAAACTTGGTGATACTTGCAGCTAAGGCTGCGCCTCAATAGACGGCGCTGGGTTTGAAGGATGATACCTACATACTAATGCTGCCTTACCTGAAGGTGCACGATACAAAAATTGAAGCATTCAAGCTTTGCTAGCATTGAGTATTGAGGGAGGATATCGATGGGTATAGTATACGATCTCAAGAACGACCATTTGTTTCTATTAATAAGCAGCACTTGAACACGATCAGCTATCAGAGTCTTACTTCTTCGATCAACCTGGGCTATTCATGCTGTGCACTTTACGGGTTCGGCGCAAGACCACCTATGCAGCACATGCTGCTACCTGACGTGCTGTGTCCTGTATCTTATATACGGTCTACAAGACTTGTATCAGGGATCTATCATCAATGTACAATTGACAGGAAGTCACTACATACAAATCTTTGTCTCGTCACCCAATACAGCTTCACACTTGCAAAAGTCTGAGCCAGAGTTCTATTGACTTCTATTTCTGTTGTGGTAGCATGGGGAACCTGTTGTCTTATAAAAGCGATCACTACCCGAGTTTTAAATGGGTTCAAGTACCTGTGCTTGACTTCTTGAGTAGATAAGTGGTACGCAAGATCTATTCGCTGCTTTTTATTTTCTTCCTTTATTAGTATGTTATTCATCTTGCTTTGCTCAACTGCGCACAAATCTGCACACTCCTTCTGTGACATGGACATCTAAGTCATAATCAAGCCCTTCTCAGATCAGATCTGTTACATTTACAATACCCAGCAGGGAAACTCTATCGCAACTTAACTCAAATTAACGACATCAGTTCCTTACACCCGAACCACAGACTCCAATCATCAAGCCACTTCGCCAATCCACCATTCGGGTCGCAGACAATGTCATCCTGGTCAGACAAACAATTAAAACCATGCCAGCTCATCTCATGATTAAACCTCGTCTTTTCTGTAAGATGTGCGTAGCGTGCTGGAATGGCCAGTCAAATGTTCTCCAATAAGCCAGTTTGTCGGTGGACGACACTAGTGCGGGCTTCATGTAACACAATCAGATGGTAGCGCCATGTTGGTTGAAATGTTTGTCTGCAAAGCTGACTTGATGCATGTCTGCCATGGTTTACCGTCTATTTGATCAGGAAATCTGTGGTCATGAGGGATGTTGGTTAGTTTTCATCAATGCGGCTATTGGTTGATGGCGTAACAGCCCAGCCCAGCAGTCCTCAAATTGCTAGCGACCACGGTAAGGGTTCTACGTTGGATGCGATACTGTTAAAGGTTGGCTGTTGCCAGAGCTTTTTTCCGACCGTCACTCTTATTGTTATATCCCTTGCTAGTAGTTGATGCTGCTCCATCAAATTCCTAACTTTCTGTGGTCATGGAGTTCGCCTCGCTAATTGTGTACACCAGTGCTATAACCCTCGTGGTCATATACGTCAAGAAACTCTTTACCAAAACATCGCGTAATGCGCAGCTACCTCCTGGGCCCCGAGGTCTTCCTCTTGTCGGCAATGTACTAGATCTCCCACGAGCTGGACAATTCGAGGCGCATCACTGGGCCAAACATAAAGACCTATACGGTATGATTGATGAAGCCCATTGTTTCCTCAGATATTGACAAGATGAACGCCAGGAAATATCAGTTCCGTTACTGTCTTCGGCCAAACCCTCATCATAATTAACGATGCGAAGTTGGCTCAGACCATCCTCAACGATCGCTCAGCCAAACATTCTAGCAGATCAAAGATGACTTTCGCTGGTGAAATGTGCGCCCCACATCTGTTCCTTCACTATGAGGTTTTCTTACTCACAGATTACAGGGTTGGATGGGACAAGACCTTGAGTTTTCTGCCATATAACGACCAGCTTCGCAGTCACCGCAAAAAGGCTCACCTTTGCCTCAAGTCCGAAGCTAGCATCAGGTCGAACGACGCTATACAAGAGATTGAAGTTGGGCATTTTCTGCTGCATGTACTGAGAGATCCTGACCGTTTGGTCGAGCATATTCAGAGGTATATCTTGGTTCAAAGACATCTGGTGACAGTGCTGACATTTCCTGCAGACAAGCTGGCTCCGTGATCGTGAAAGTTGTCTATGGATACACCGCTGAGCAATTAAAACCTGATCCTCTACTCACCACGGTACGAAAGGTCGTCGACGAGTTTGGCATCGCGGCCAAGCCTGGGGCCTTTATGGTTGACCTCATCCCGATTCGTAAGATGACAAAAGTCAAATAAGAGATTGTGTTCTAAGCCGTTCATTTAGTGAAGCATATCCCCGACTGGTTCCCTGGAGCTGGTTTCAAAACTACGGCGAAGCAATGGAGGTCTAACCTCGAGAGCTCGGTTGAGGACCCTGCAGCTTTTGTGGAGCATCAAATGGCCAATGGCAAGGATAACACATCGTTCCTGTCTCAGCTGATGCAGAAGAATGGCTTGAAGGATGAAGAAGCTTCTGAGAATAAATGGCTAGCGGCGTCTCTTTACGCTGCAGGTGCTGATACGGTATGTTGAGTGTCAATTAGGCGATGTGACCCAGCTGACCGATTTCAAGACCGTATCTGCGATCACGACGTTCTTCCTCGCCATGACGCTCTTTCCCGAGGCCCAGAAGAAAGCGCATTCAGAAATCGACGAAGTCATCGCAACTGGTCGCCTGCCCACGCTATCGGATCGACAAAGCTTGCCATACGTCAACGCGCTCGTGAAGGAGGTTCTCCGATGGCATCCCGTCGGACCAATGTGTCTTCCCCATACAACCTCCCAAGACGATGTCATCAATGGACATCTCATCCCAAAGGGCGCAATGATACTTCCGAATATCTGGTAAGCTCATCATCCACTCCCCATATTCAGATGTTGACTGACGCCGCTACAAGGCAAATCTGCCATGATCCCTCACTCTACCACGATCCAATGGCATTTAAACCAGAGCGCTTCCTTGGTCCAGAGGCTGAGACAGACCCTGGTCGTTTTGTCTTTGGCTTTGGTCGAAGAATTTGCCCGGCGCAAGCCATGTCTGACAAGACGCTGTTTCTCAACATGGCGCAGACTCTTGCTGTGTTTGATATTAGAGTGAAAGAGGGAGGTGAGATGCCCAAGGCTGAGTTTACGTCTGGAGTTGTCAGCCATCCGAAGGCTTTCGAAACTGCGATCAAGCCCCGATCTTCCGAGCATCGTGAGTTGATTGAGTCAATTGAGCGGATGCATCCATGGCAGCAGAGCGATGCAGACACTATGGCAAGCCTATAGAAAATCATCACAGATCATGAGCGAGTAATTAAAGAAGAAAGTCAACGCATAATATTAAAAGATCTAGTCATCCATAGTTGTTCATAACATCACCCCTGGTGACCAAAACGCCAACGCCTGCTATTATCCTTAACAAACCACCTCGTAACAAACGCCCCCTCCTCCGCCCACTCCGCAACGTCCCTCCCAAACCTCCCCTCCACACTCTTAACAAACTCCGTGAAATCCAACGCCTGCACTGAATCATGCTCATGCGGATCCTTCTCCAGATCCGACAATCTCCAATCCACGTTCTCTATCACCGGCACCGCGAGATGTCTATTCGGAAACCTCGCGTCGCGAACTGTCAGCATCGCGCGTCCAGGGTTCGTCACAGTGAACTGCCACTGGCCTGTGCTGTTGTCGCTGGTTTGTGTGCGTAATGGTCGGAGGAGCGATTGGCCTTCGTAGTTGGTTATGAGGGATGATGCTGCGGCGCGGCTGCTGGGGCTGAGAGAACCGGTTTCGAGAAGGATGTCGAGAATGGTGGGGAGGACTTGTGTCGAGTGGACTGCGTCGTCTACGTTGAAGGGGGGTAATTGAGGGTGTGATAAAATCAAGGGGACGTGATCGACGCCGATGTTGGGGTTGTAATACGGTGAAGCGTAGTCGTTTTCTGGAAGCGAAGTACCGTGATCGCCCTGGAAAATAACCAATGTCTCGTTCGCAATGCCCTGCTTGTCTAGAACGTCAAGGACTTTACGGATCCAGCGATCGTCGTAGCCGATTGTGTTGACGTAGCGAGACATCATGTCTAGACCCTTTGCCAAAGGCGTGTACTTCTCAGTCTTGGGCATGTGGAATCGATGATGGCTCGTACTCGTCAAATGAGTCAAAAACACACGGCTCTTAGCCTTGGCCGCGTCTTCAAAAATGTCGGTGATGTAATCCTCCAACGGATCCTCCTCGAATGCAAACTCGTTGATGTTCGGTAGTGTAACAGGACCATGCTTTGCACTATCGCTCCGAAGATACTCCCTCCCAATCGTGTTCTTCATCGGGAATCCCATCGCAGACATGAGATTGTACTGATTGTCGTAATCGAGCGTCGCAGCTTGGAAGAAGTAAGAGTTCCACTTGTCCTCCTTGTTCATGTTATCGTTCCACTTCAATTTCGTGCCTGAATGTCCATCGCGCTTGGACTTGGTGTTTTCGCTCAATGCTTCTGCTTGGTTCATGGCTTCGAAAATATGCGGTAGGCAGGGCTGATAAATGTGGTGACTATGCTCGAGGTTGAAGTCGCCGACGAGAGGGGCGATACCGCAGACTGTGCCGGTCATGCTCTTGAGAGTATACGTCCCAGCTGTATGCGCATTCGTAAAATGAATTCCACCACGTTTCGGCTTATCCGCATGTTCAAATCCATCGTCGTAATCTCCAGTGATAAAATTCGCTGTCGGTGTCAGACTGGCCAGCTTGTCTTGCACTTCTTGCGGGAGCTTCTTGTCGGGAAATGTGTCGGCGAATCGATTCCAGATCAATCCGTCCTTCTTGATAGGAAAAACGTCATTTCTCGTGCTCTCCAGAAAGAACATCACCACGTGACGAATGTTGATGTCCTTCAACTTGCCGCGAAGGGATTCTCGGAGAGGTTCATCCAGGTTCGAAATCTTCAATGGGTCGGATTCGGCGCTGTAGTGGAGTTTTTCGTCATACCAATCCTCAAAACCTCTTGGCGATGCATTCTTCGGGAGCCAGCTCAAAGACGGAGGCTGAGCAAGTGCAGTGCGATCGTCCCAGCCTCGTTGCATGCCCTTACCAAAAACGGAGGGGAGATCATCGAGAAATGGCGATGTTGAAGCAAAATCAACAAAAGGTAAAAGGCCGCTGGTCCAAGAGAGGAAAATTAAAGACGGATCCTTGGGTCGTAAAAATGTGAGTGTGAAAAGCGCTGTGAGAAGGATGCTGACGACGGGATACGGTAATATGCGTAGAAATCGGGTGCATCTGGATCCTCGGGCTGGTGAATCGCCTTTGAGTGCTCGGGCCGAATGTCGCGGTGTCTTCGATGACGATCTGGACCTATCCTTGTACTCATCTTCAGAATACCCATCATGACTCGACCCGCTCTCAGTGTCAATCCACTGCGTGTTATCTCGCTGCGACAACTGATCATAAGCGTTCCTCCTCCCAAAACAACAGCAACAAAGTTTCCGCGCAAGAAAGTTAATCGGCCAATTAACAATATCACCTCCCCACCCAAAAAGCCCATAGCACGCCGTTTGAAGAACGCTACTGAAACAAGCACAAAGACACAAAACGCCCAAGAATGCAGTAAACCCCGAAAAGATGATGGCCCGCGCCGACGGGTCAGCTATGAACCCAATGTTGCGCCAGTGGATCTCAGATCCAGCGACGATGTAGAAAGAGACGGAAACAATGCAGAGGGAGACATTATAAGTTATTAACAGGAATGCAAGCGCTGTGATGAATGTTCGTAGCTTCCCAGGAAAGCTGGGGACCCAGTGGCTGAGAAGCAGGCGGATGAGGAGGAGGAGAAGAATGTCTTGCGTGAAGAAGGAGAAGAAGAAGAGGAGCATGCGCTTGGGGGCGACGCTGGATCGGTGGTTGTGGAGATGGACGCCCTTTGCGGCGCATACAGCTAGTGTCGTGAGAGCGAATGCGAACCGTCTGTTGGCGAGTTTGGAGTAGATGAGCGAACTCATCTTTCTGAACCAGACCATCTTGAATCTTGTTAATCCGGAAAGGGAAGAGAAGAAGAAGAAGAAGAGAAGGCGGCGGTTCCTGTTGAGAGGAGCGCGTAGAAGGTAGGTACTACCACGCAGTCGGCCCTAACACTGTTACACCCAGTTTTGTTTGCTACGTTTATTCACAGAACATGGTCTCCTTTGGGTAAAAACTGTCAGGTAGGGGAATACGACGGCGGACACAAGAAAAAAACCTGGGCGTCTCCCCGATAAATAACGCTCCCCAGCCCGTGCCGCAAAAGGCGCCCCCCCCGTTTCCCTCTAACGATCTAACGTGTAACGGACATTAGCCTCGACGATCTGGGCCTTCCTGTTTCGTGAGAACGCCTCGCCCCCCCTATGTTAAAGTCGGCACTTGGTAGGCTGGAGCGTGGCGGGCTGGCGGGCTTGTGTTGTGCTGCGCCTGAGTCTGTTGAGTAAGGATCCATTTTCGTTTACCGTATATCGACCCAGCGGGTGGAGTCGCAATCTCGAGGATGATGCCTCGTTACGCAGTAGCCAATTGGAACCCCGACACTGCAGGGCAGATCTAGCCAAGACTGGTTAAACGTGGGCGAGATGCTGGGTCTGGACTGTGCCCCTGAGTTTGGTGGAGCTTTAAGGGTCCTTTGGTTTTTTCGACTCGGGTTAAGCTTTTAGGATTTCTTGTCGGCAAAGCTTAATTGACCTGACATTTTACGCGTTCAATGTGAGGCTTTGACGTTGCATTCTGATGCAATGGTGATTACGTTTACTCGATAGACGCTGAATGGAAAAATAGAGTTTTCGGCATATGCAGACGTTGGGAGCGTTTTTAGCATCGAGATTGTTGAGTCCTGCTCTGTAATGAATTATGGACCAAGGTAGTGATCAGCCCAGCAGCGAAGCGGAATTGCAGTGACATGTTTTTATTGCCGTAGCTCATCTCCCCGCAATTATGCCATCGCCACTGTCTTTTTTCGCTCACCGAACAAATCACAGAATTATCGCGTGCATTTATGCCTAATTAAATCATCGCTTGCACTCGCGACAACGCTTCCTCTCATCAAACGCTGAGGAAACTTAAGTCTCGCACGTTCGATACCTCGGGTAAAAAAGCACAAAATGTCAATTGGGGCTGTGTGCAGGCCACTTTACCTACCCTGGAACGCCGGCAAATCGAAACCACATCGCTTGGAAATTCGGCATTTGGCTACCAACACGCAGGTCACACACTTCAAGCTTCCTAATGCGATGTTCGTATCGCGTGACTCTGCTTTCGTTGGTGCGCATGAGAATGACTCGCAAGCTTGTGAGGCTTATTTGGCGCGTGTCGCAATTTGGGTTTATGCAAGATTTCGTGGTTAGCCCCCGGTAGGGCTGATCCCCTCGATAGTAGCATAGATTAGATAACAATACTGTCTTGTCATGGGGTTATTTATTTGGTGAAGTGTGAACAGCCACGTGAAGTCGTCAGCATGGAACGGGATGACGATGAATGTGCATTAAGTTCTGCCAATGAATTAATTGCCGTTTCGCGCGGGCGCCGAATAACGACATTTAGGTTAGACTAATTTTTAACCTTCAATTTTGCTTTAGGTGCGCTAGCGAGACCATATTCCATGCATTGAATCACCGCTGGCCCTTCCAAGATACGCGCATGCTTTCTCGCGGATCAGCACTCCATCGGGCCATTTCAATGCTCTACACTTCATCACCTCCCCAACTACTTGGCCTCAACACGCAATACCTGATCCTAAAGCTGTCGTAATCTGATCATCGTAGAGGTCTTACTGGTCCAGCATATCAAAGATGGCCTTGACCTCTGGGACCTTCGCCTCAAGCTCCTGCCTCGTCTCCTCCCAGACGCGCGCCTGAGCAGCACGACCACTCTTCCTCACCATGAAAGGAGGATAGCTAAATCTCAATCAGTACCAAAACGCGTCATATCGTGCAGATCACTTACTCAGCAGTATCAAAGTCCTGCATAATCTTGCCGTGCGCATCCTCCGTCGCCGAAACACCATTGACCAAAGCCGTCGCACAAATCTGCGGATCTCTCGCTCCAAAGTTCATGATCAGTCGTGGGATGAGCTTCGCCTGGTTAGGATTCGTAAGAGGTGTCCATGCAGAGCCCGGATCAGCGCTGTTGATGGTGACTTTGCGGGGAAGTTTCTCGGTTGCTTGGATGGCGGAGACTCGGGCGGCGAGTTCGCGGGCCCAGTAGAGAAGAAGACCCTTGGAGCGACCGTACTGGTGAGCTTGTTCCATGCCTTCCTTGTTGTTGCTGAGCTTCTTGAGGTAAGAGCCCTTCTTGGGTACGCCCATTGTGAAGGAGGAGGGGTAGATGCCAAAGGTCGTGACAAAGGTGAGAACGGGAGGGGAGGGGTTGGATGGGGAGGACTTGAGGAGAGGGAGGAAGAGAAGAGATAGCAGTGCACCAGAGAGGAAGTTGACTTGGATGGCTGTCGACAGGTTAGTATGTCTCAAGCTGGGGATCATTGAACTCACAAGTTTCCCAGCCCTCAGGCGATTCACGACGATTAAACGCCAGAATTCCCGCGGTCATCAGAACATGATCCAGATGCTTCAGCTCCTTGGCCTTCGCCCCAAGTTCCTGACATCCCTTGAACGTCATCAAATCAGCCTGCCAGACCAGAATCTTAGGCACCGGTTTGCCCGCCTCACCCAACTCCTTCTTAATCTCCTCCTTGACACCACTGCAATCCCTCACATCAACGAGCACAAGCGTCTCAACATCTCTCTCCGCAAAAATCTTAGCCGCTCGCGATCCAAACGCTCCATTCGCACCGGTAATAAGCGCAGTGCGTCCTTTGTACGACTTTGTAGTCACGGTAGGTCTTCCGTGGCGCTGCTTGTACAGACTCTGCCAGGGGAAGTACTCTTTCAGAAAGAGGGGTACGCCGTAGGTGAGGACGAGAACAACGAGTGTCGTAACACCCGCGAGAACGCCCAGATTGGCCATTTTGATGATTGTGTGCAGAGGAAGCAGTTGTGTCGCGTGCAGGAACAGGTTGATAAATGGCCTGAGGGAACGTACGGTTTGTGGGGTAAGGAGCAGAGCGGAGCGGAACAAGGTTTTGCCTGTGTTCACCGACTCTTGCACGGCTGAGACATTTGGGCTTTTAGGGATGGAGAGATGAACTGATGAGATTGATAAGATTGGTTGAGATCAGTTGATCTTTCGGAGGGGATTCGTATTCGTGATGTTTAGGTAGTGGAACGGTTATTCTCGCTTGGTGATGGAGCTGGTGGAGTTGCGACGTCATGAAGCTTTGACGCGTTGTAGACGCGTTATAGACGCGTAGAAGCGCGTTTTTTTAATGACGGGATGAGGAGGGCGGGATTGAACCGCGATTGATCCGATATTGATCAAGATCTCTCCCCTACAAAAATGACGTGGTTACGCATTCAAGATTTACTAGAATTAGTTTCTTCAATTGACTCAAATTGGCGACGAATTCCACCCGGCTTTCATCACTCATGTCTCCGTCAACTGATCTGGACAATTACATAGGCATAGCATTAATTGTCATTGCCACCTTCAAGCATCACTTCATCCAAAATACCAACTAACCTCTCTTCTCTCTTCGCTCTCTATATACTCGATCAATAGTCTTGTTGTCTCACCTCGTTGTCGAATCCTGCAAGATTCCTTATCAGTTCCCGTGTGGGGGCAAGCCACTCGATTTCTGCATCTCCGGAGCTGACGGATCCTCAACCAATAGCACAACCCATCAAGATAAAACCCCCGGTCTCAATCAGGTACAACCACCAGCTGAAGCAAGCCACCAACACATTTATCTTCAATAACGGTTCTTTTTAAAGGGGCTATGGCTTGAGCTTCTCGAGATTCCTATTTGGGTGACATGTAGTACTTTACCTGCCTGCCAGCTTTAGTCAAGACCAAAGTCTTGACAGGTGATAAGAGATTCAGAGTTTACTGAGTAAGCATGACAAGATAGCCGTTTATTGGCACGTTATGTTTAGAACGTCTTTGACTTGTCGATACATGTCTGTGCATCGTGCCATGTCCGGGGATATCTGGACTTAACAGCTGAGTTGGGATGATAACGGAAATGATACCCGCTGTAACAATGGCCTTAAGATCAGCGTTTCACGCTCCTGTATTTGTGAACCTACTCTGCGTCCATCCCGTCAAGCCAAAAGTCTATTGCGCCATCTGATTTCCCCAGACGTAGCGCCTCGCTAGGCGTCTGATCATCGACAATGGTGTCGCCAATGCATATCTATCGTCGCGAGGCCCTGGCCGCCCCGGCTGATCGATCAGAGATGGTCTTGCAAAGTGTTGTCATCCTGGTCGTGTCGATTCTTTCCATTCTTGGAGCTGGTTGGATTATCGTTAGCTTCTTTGTAATATCCCGCGTCTTTTCTCCATGAGACAAATAGCTCACTGTTTCGCAGGTCTTCAAAAGTCTCCGATCATTCCGCCATCAGCTCATACTGTTCGCATCTCTAGCACTCCGCTTCGATTTTACATGTACTGATAAGCTTCAGTGGGCTCGCAGTTAGCGACTTTCTCATGGCGCTCAACTTTCTCTCGTCGACTGCCATGAACATTAACGGCAACGAGATCGGTGCTCCAGAACATCAAGCATTCTGCAGTTTCAATGGCTTCATGACCCAAGTCTTTGTGATACAGACTGATTACTGGGTCTTGATAATTGCGCTGTGCACCTACGTCATTTTAGCAGGTTACAAATCGTTATCGTCATGGGTCCAAGATCAGCGCATCTTCCTCTCTTGTCTCCCTTGGGCGCTTAGCCTTCTTTGGGCTGGTATTGGTTTGAAACTTGCCGGATACGGCGATATTGGAGCTTGTATGTCTCACGACACTGAAATAAACTTGCTCTGACTTTATAGGGTGCTGGTTTACTTCCGATAAAGTCCGCCTCCTCGCCAACTTCGTCCCGCGATGGGTCATCATCATCACCATCCTCGCCATGTACGCCCGTCTGTACTTCATTCTTCGAAAATCGCACAAGAGCTTCATCTCACTCGGAAACTCAAACTCGACATCGGAACCCTCCAGAGAACGGACTATTACGCGGTCGAATCATGATGTCTGGCGGTATCACGAGTCAGATGCCGCTGGACGTCGAAGACTGCAAAGGGTTTGTTACTTAGATTGCTGATAACGCACGACAGAGCGCTGACTGAGATGTAGATTGCAAGATTGATGATTATGTATCCCGTTGTGTATATGCTGGTCTGGACACTGCCTACGGCAATTCGGGTATATCAGACCATCAAGCATAATCCAGCTCCATTTGCATTGCAGACGATTGACAAGGTCAGCAATCTCACCAACCCTTTCCAACAACACTGACGTGAGAAGGCTTGTATTGTGTCACAAGGTCTCGTCGATGCGATAATCTACGGCGTCAACGAATCTTCACTCAGTCGATGGCGCGAGCTCATTTTCCCGTCCAGCGATAAGGACGTCACAGAGACTGTTTCAGCTAGAAACATCGATACTAGAGTATCAACGCGTGTGCACTCAAATGCAGCTGCGACCTCTTCTGCGTCCAGTAGCAAAGTCATCATCACAACGTCGATTGAGCAGGAGACAAGCAGTATCGATAAAGATGATGGAGTGGAGCTCACAGAAATGAGGCCGGTTTTTAGACCAAACTCAGGCTCACGGTAGAGAAGATGCAGGTGGATGGATAGATCGATATTTGGTGGGTTAGGAATGCGATATAAATTAATGGCACACGCGACGATTATTTTTATTCACTTGAATGTGCTGGCTGCTTGTATTATTATTCATTCCAATGCTTAAAAAGCATACCTGCCTTCTGGACGCATGAGGCGAACTACGTAGACTACTGGGCCGTTGATGGACAGTGCTCAGAATCAGAGCAGAAAAGTTCCTGTCTGATCCGTTTTAAGTCGACAGTCGTGCATGTAATCTTCACCAGTAATTATGGTCCACAGAAGTTGTTTGAAGTTCTCGCAAGTCACTACGCAAACTACCATATCAACCGAACCAAATAAGCACTTCCCCCGGGGTAACTTTCTTTTCTAGCTCATTTTGAACTGTCTGAATGTTTTGCATACCTAATTCAGATGGACCAATCGGCTGGTCTGAACAGCCTAGCCCGGACCCGTCGGTGCTAGTTACTCAATCCGCTCCAGCAGTAAGCCAGAATAACATATATTTATGTATTTTAGACTGCATGCGCCAAGTTGAAGAATATGACTGGTCGGAACTGTTACCTGGAGCCGCGCGGTTCGTAACTCAGCCGTAGAGAGATGCGTGATGGTGTGAAGTGTTGGTTGGGCTGCGAAGGACCTCATGCCGGCCTAACATGGAACACCAATCATCTTCAGGACAATGCATAGTTTCTAGGTATAATGGCCCTTCTTCAATAAGAAGAGGGCTAAGAACGGCACTGTTATCAAAGAACTGATAGATCTGCTTACAGATTGGGGGTTGTATTGGTGTTCTCCATATTGGTCACCTGTTCACGACATCGCGTACCTTGCATCCCTAAATGCCCAACATGAACAAACTGTCACTGTGACTTTGGGCCTCAGCTGGGAAAATGCCCAATTGTTCATCTTAGTAATTACGGCCCGGCCGTTGATCTGAGTCAGACCAACCGTACAGCGGTGCCGGTTACACAAAGCCTCGTTTCATGTTTCAGCCCATTAAGTCCTCCAAAGAAAATAACTATTAATAATATCGCAAATGTTTGCTTTACACCGCATAAGTGTAACACCGAATTGGATGCTCGATTGGTTGGAAGTGAGCGGCTATCGTGCATTCCGTGATAGAGGGACACGCAACTCAAACTTGATGGCTGAAATGAGCCACAATTGCCAGCTCCCGGCATGCCTACTGATATTAAAGCCAGATGTGTCTTGGAAGAATACCACGCTCTCAATTATATCGTCTTCCTAATATCATTTACTCTATTAATTTCATACTCATCCTCCCTAAAATCGTCATGCAGTTGCTACCGCACGTAAAGCAGTCTCACTTTATTGTCGGCTGGGTTTGTATTCTTCCGGAAGAATACTCTGCGGCTTTGCATTTTTTAGACGAAAGCTATGGTACGAACCACGACGCTGGCCTCATCTCAGGCCAGGCCGATTCAAATACATACCAATTGGGTCGCATTGGAGTTCACCATGTGGTCAGCAACCTTCCCCCTACTGGGAGCTATGGTCAGCTCCCGGCTTCCAAGATTGTAAGCGGTATGAAGGGCACATTCCCTCACATGCGCTTCTGGGCCCTTGTTGGAATCGGCGGAGGGGTTCCATCCCGGAAGGTCGATATTCGACTGGGCGATGTCGTGCTTGGCAAGTCGGTCCTCCCTTACAAGACGGGCAAGCAGACAGAGAAAAGCTTCAAGATTACTGGCAAGACAAAGGAGCCCCCTGTTGAGCTTTTTCGTGTTGTTACAGAGCTTACACACAAATTGGGTTGTGGACTGTCGTTGGAACAGAGCATTGATGATCTGCTTCAGCGACCGAGGCAACATATATCACAGGATGTTCTCAAGACAACATATCGCCGCCGAGCAGACGACATCCTATGGCAGAGCGACTATAGACATCGAGATGATGAGTGTGACCGACTTCACCGACCGCTAGAGGATGTTTCCAAGTCAGTCCAACGTGTGCAGTGTCCTGCCGGACAGCTCATACAAATACACTGCGGTATCATTGGGTCAGCAGATCAGGTCATGAAGAACTCAAAAAGGGAGATAAATTGGCTCACAAGGAAGATATCATCTGTTTCGAGATGGAAGCCACGGCTGTGATGAAAGCAGCAGCTAGCGACCAGGCGCTTAACCGCTGCATCTCGATTCGGGACATCTCGGACTACTCAGATGGACACAAAAATGATTCCTGGCACAACTATGCAGCCCTATCAGCGGCAGTGCGCCAGAGCTGTTGAAGTGTCTTTCGTCAAGCTCTATTCAACGAATGACGATCGAGGTGACTCCAGACGAGATCAAAGACCTTATCTATGGAGCTGTTAGTGGTGTTGAGGAGAGGCTCAATCAATCCTTGAACTCGCTTGGGGGACCTAAAGGCTGCACATGATACCATCCAAGAACACATCAACCTTCTCAACAACTTCACAGATCAACAGACTCAATTCGCTGAGAGTGAAATGAAACACATGCGAGTCAACTGCCAGAAGCTGCTGGACGAAACAATCAGTGATCTGAAGAGACACGCTGAGATTGAAGTCGTTAAAGCTGACTATGTGGCTCGATTGGAGCGGGAAGAATTCAGAAACCAAATTGAAATACGGCAGAGAAGTCAAGCAAACTAGCTACAGGAAAAGAAATTCTCGAAACGACTGGTGAACTTGCCGACTGCGTCATTCAAGATGTAAAAGGCAAAGAAGATGGTTCTGTCTCGAAATATTTCAAGTTCGGGTCAAGGTTCACCAACATCTCCATGAACTTCAAAGGGAATGGCAAGGAGACCAACAAAACTACCGACACCAAGACCGTGACCATTTATCCTTCGTCTATACCATCCAAACCGTCACTTTCGTCGCAATCAGGTCACAAAGACTCGACCTCAAGCAGTGACGCTTGGTCATCACCGTGTTTACACCCTGACACCACCGGCACCAGTGTTTCCTCCAAAAGGTCTAGTGTCATGACGCAACCAGAAGCTGCAGCAAGTCGAACTGGATACCCGCCATCTTCCATGCATGCACCGTCTCAGAGAGCCTCGCCCGGTGGGTACAGATTGTTAAATGGGTCTTCCTCAAACCCTTACAATCAAATAGCAGACATAATGAACCGTTCTTTGCAACAAAGGTGTTCTCGGGAGGAACCCAGGTCTGCCTCTCCGCTTCATCAGGACCGTAGCAGACGAAGACCTCCTGGTCGGCCCAAACGTCCTCAAAGAGAATAGATAGGTTCAAGCTGGCTTGAGTGGCATGTTTTCTTGTATTTTTACTTTCCTTCGTGTTTAATACAATAGTAATTATGACCTATATGTAATCGCTGTTCCTTTAATGAACGGCCTAAAGGCTATGAAGTATCTGTGGAATCCCAACGTCGAGATTAAGAACCTCCATTGTTATATCATTCGACATTCGGATCAATCTCACGAGATAGAGACACAAAACTCTCACGATAACAAGGAAAGCAGTAGTTTCTTCTCTACCATAGGTGATAGGCTTGAGTAAGTTGCCAGATTCTCGCACACTTCCGGAATTAGCCCATCATAGCTAGTACCTGACCCGTCTAACACGAATTCCAGATACACTGAGGGCAGTTGCTGTAACAATATCCACCGCACCCAGCCTGTCCATTAGGGCATGTGCAGCAAGTGCCACGTAACTCAAGGCCTCTAACGATGAGCTCATCGGCCTCAGAGTTCCTCTTTTCCGATGGAACAGCCAGAGCGACTGTTGCGGACATCATAATGTACGTGATCGCGGTGGTGAATCTCATGATGACTCCTTCGGGTTAGCAAGTTAGAAATGTATGGTAGTCCAAAGGTCTTACCTTGTCTAGAGATTGGGGTTCAAAGAACTTGAGAGGTGTTCAGATGGTGGTATGATGATATAGCTGAGGAGTTAAGCAATGGCCATGATCAATGGGGGATACAAGGTGATCTTATATACCCTGATATCACGCAGTACACGCCAGCTGGACTTGCAACTACCGATTCGCTGCTTTACGATACAGTCCTATCCCCATATTTCGGCCCGCGGCCGCGTCATGTTATACGAACTGGAGCTCGAATGAAAGGCTTTAAACAAAGAACCGTGTCCTCTTTATCCAAACTTACCTTCTAACCTGGGAGGATCGTCGTTCCGAGTTCCGAAAGTCCTACGGTTTATATCTAATCACAGTGGTGAGCAGGCTTGGGCCTAAGAAACTTGGAATATCGGTGAGCTATTAATTGTTAAACCCCAGAGGTCATAATATTTCTCGTCATTGGATATAATGCGAAACCTCGTATTTCGCCTGTCTCAGCCGCTGTGGGGATCGGCTACCACGGCCCGTGCCGATATCCGAAACCACTCTGGGTCTGAAGAAATCTGTGTGTATAATAGCATCGTCGATCTAGGATAGATGATCGTGTATGCACCAGCAGCTTGCAAGTCCAAGGTTTCGCAATGATCGAGAATCTCGCAGGACTCGACGTTCGTTGATGCACTCGTCACGGCTCCTTGAGGACGTCGTCGCCGTTGACTCTTTAGTGGAAGCGGTTTATTGTCATGACTACCCTCTGAATCTTGAAACAGAACGCGCCATTGCCAGCCATTTTCGGAAGATTAGTCGACCAATATTGCGTCCTGTTGTAGCAGGCCGATTTACATGAATATATCCACACTGAGAGCCTCCTTGAGCCGCATGGACGCCAGGTAATTGTCGCATCTAGAGGATGAAGCATGGACGGAGACTTTCTTGAAAACGCCTTGTTTATTCTGACCGCAATGAAAAATTTGCAACTGTGCGAGCATTTTGATTACAGTCGCCAGACTGGTTGCGGCTACAAGGGTTTTGGTTAAGTCTCTAGCGTAGGGAGAACTTTAGCTTGACCTTGAAGGTAACTCTTGAGACCGCGGTGGTAATTCTGTAAGATCTTCTTGAGGGTCATCTATTGAGGAGAGAGAACTGAGGTTGAAACTTTTTTTATTCGAAGACGCTCGTTTGGTAACTAGGTGCTCAGACTCCTTGGGCTAGCTGTGACATTAGTGAGCTAAGCATTTTGCAGCCCCTCGGGAATATTTGTAACTTTGAGACATTTATCTATCATTCCTCGAACTAATCGAGCTTTTACAAAGTATCTTTATGATCATAGTCCATCTCTAATTTAAGGGTTATCTAAGGAATCGTGCAAGCTAGCTTATCACGGTTCATCAGCAAGATGGACTCATGCGCCCTCTGAAATCAAGAGACAGTAACTAGTCACCAGCGACTAACGTAAGCAAGCTTTATGCATTCTAGCGGTGTCTAATAACCCTTAAGATGCGTATTTCAATATTGACCGCTGAACGGTGGTTGTCCGATAGCCTTCAGCTAGCGCCGGAGACAGACCGATGGTGTCGGACACCCTCCAGATCTGCAGTGTAGCTAAAAAACCATGCTCATTCCAGCAAAAGGGCATAGACATACGATTATCGACTACACACGCAATCACAATGCCAGCCCCCGTTCTACCGCCTTCTGCATGGAATTCTCATATGCACTGCTTCGACCCGGAGCATTACCCTTTCAAAACAACGCGCGCTTATACCCCGCAGCCAGCAGTACTGATAGACCTCATTCAGAACTCAAAAGCCGATAATGTGATGCTTGTACAAGCAACCATTGAAGATGGATATGCAGGCTTATTGGAACACTTACAGCAATGTAGGGGCCAGTATCCCGATAAGCATGTCCGCGGGACCATCTTTTGGGATCCTGGAAATACAAGTCTGAAGAGCCTCACTGAAATTGAGTTTGAGAAGCTACATAACGCAGGGGTTCGATCTATAAGAGTTCATGGCTCATATGGCGGTTCGGGAGATGATGTATCTTGGGTGGTTCAGCAATTTCTGGACGTTGCTTCTCATTGCCCTCTGCGTAAATACAACTGGAGTATCTCAGCACAATTACCGCTCACGACATGGTCTTCAATTGCAGAAACCCTCTCTTCTCATCCAGACCTCAAAGGCATCCCCATAATCATCGATCATAACGCTTCCGCAACACCACCCGACATCAACACCCCCGAATTCACCTCCCTTCTGAACCTCCTCTCATCCCCAAACATGTACATCAAACTCGGCGCCCTCCACCGAAGAAGCAAGCAAATCTCCCAAATGGAGCACATAATAAAACTTATCGCTAACGCGGTTCCTGACTCAATCCTCTGGGGAAGCGACTGGCCGCACTGCAACGCTGCGATCCGAGGACTTACCCCGACGCCTCCGCTTGAAGTAGACACGGACCAGGAGCTTGGGCTTTTGAGGGATTGGCTTACGGAGGAGCAGTGGGAGCGTATGCTTGTTTTGAACCCCGAGCGGGTATTCGGCACGCGGGGGTAGAGGCTAGTGAGTGTGGGGAGAATCTGGGGTCGGGATGGGTCCGATGGTCTTGAGTCGGGGAAGATAAGCTGGGGAATCTTTATGTATAAAGAGAGACATCCTCATGAAAATCATTAACAGAATCATTACAATTCAAATCCCTTCCTCACCTTACTTGGCCATTTGCAAAATGGATAGTTCTAAATCCCAAGTAGACGACGTCACCGTCCTCAAATCCACCGGTGAAGAAGTCGAAAATGTCCCAACCAAACAACTCACCCTCCTGGATACCTACCGCTCCTACACCCCCGAATTCTCCAAAGAAACAGAAGCTCAGCTCGTGCGCAAGATTGATCTTCGGCTTCTTCCCCTAATAGTCACCATTTACCTCTTCAACTACCTCGACCGCAACTCCATTACCCAAGCTCGTCTCTATGGCCTTCAGGAAGACACTCATGTGAAGGGCGCGACGTACCAGACGGCCATTTCTATCTTTTCTGCAGGCTACATCATGATGCAGCTTCCCTCTACGATGATTATGACAAAGATGCAGCCTCATATTTTCCTGGTATGTGTTCTTTTGAGGGGGTTGGGATTCGACTAACTTGTATAGCCTGGTTGTATTATTCTCTGGGCTTGTGTCAGTGCCTGTACATCTGCAACATCTAGTCCAGCAGGTCTTCTCATCGTTCGTTTCATCCTCGGTATCGTCGAAGCGCCATTCTTCCCCGGAGCTATATACTACCTCAGCACATGGTACACCAAAAAGGAACTCGGTATTCGAATGGCTTTGCTTGTCTGTGGCATTCTCTTGTCCAATTGCTTCGCTGGTTTGATATCCGCGGGTATTCTCTCAGGCATGGCTGATGTCGGACATCTTGCCGCATGGCGATGGCTTTTCATCCTTGAAGGTCTCGCTACTATCGTCATTGGCGTGGTTGCATTCTTTCTACTTCCTGACTACCCAGGTACTACGAGCTGGTTGACTGAGGAAGAAAGAGTTGTCGCGCAGGGCCGATTGGCTGTTGATGCTGGAAGTGAAGAGATCCTTGGTGAAGAGGAGATCACCATGAAACAAGCCATACTCTCAGCCGTTCGTGACTACAGAGTATGGTTGTTTGCCTGCCTTCAAATGTCAACAACCGCATCTATTTCATTCTCCCATTTCTTCCCTACTCTAATCAAACAACTCGGTTTCAAAAACAACACCATAGTGCTTCTTCTTACTGCACCGCCGTATCTCTTCTCCTTCATCTGGGCTCTCAGCTTCGCATGGGATGCTGATAGACGACAGAAGCGATCTCCCCACGCTGCTATCTCTGGCCTCACAGCCATCGCCGCTACCATCGCACTCGTCGCCACAACTGACCAAAAATGGCCCCGCTACGCTTTGACCTTTCTCGTCAGCGCTGGAACATTTGGGATTTACTCTACGACATATCCTTGGTTGTCTTCGACGATCGTTCAGCCACGAGTCAAGCGTGCGGCTTCAATTGGTATCGCCAACACACTTGCGAACAGCGCTTCACTCTTTGCAAACTACTTCTGGCTTGACCAGTATGGCCCTGACTTTCGTGTATCTTGGGCCTGTATCTTGGCTTTTCAAGGGTTAGGTTTTGCTTGTATCATGGGGCTGAGATACTCTCTCAAGCGGGCTAACAAAGCTTTCGATGAACTCAGTGTAACTGTGGATGAGACTAGTGAGGAGAGTGTGAATAGGCTGGACAAAGACTCTCAGAGAGCGGTTCTGAATGGATTCCGGTTCATTACTTAGAGATGTTAGACACAAAGACGCGCGTACCCAACTCGGGGAATATGCAGACAGCGTGTTTGACAAGATATGTTGAAGTGCGAATAGGAACACACATTAGAATCCGCAAAGTTGGTGTACAACTGTAATTGAAATATACAGATAGATACAGCGTATGCTTATGAGCAAATATGGCCCCCCTATCAAGTCATGTTGATCATAACAGTCTTGGTCTCCATCCAAGAAGTTAACCCCACAAGGCCGCACTCCCGTCCCAATCCAGACTCTTTATACCCACCAAAAGGCGTGCTAAGAAACAGCCGACTAATACAGTTAATTCCAACCATCCCAGCCTCAAACTCGCCCGCAACACGCAGAGCTCGGTCCTTGAACTTCATGATAACGGACACCGGGCCAAATAACTTTTTTACTCTTCGGGGACTTCGATAAAAGCCGCGGAGGGGAAACCAGAAGCCCTAAGTGTTGTTAGTATTTATAAGAGAAGGATGGCTTATTCAGTTGACATACCTTGTCACCAACGGGATTCCCGCTCGTCAAAGGCTTTCCATCACCTTGGTTTAAGGCTCGATCGACCATTCCCTTCACCTGATCGTACTGCAACCTATCCACAAGCGGACCAGTCCTCATCTTCGGATCATTCACATGACCAAACTCCTTTGCATGAACCTCCATCGCATCCAGACAAGCCGCAATAGACTTATCATAAATACCCTCTTACACATAAACCATCCTACAAACCATACACCCCTGACCTGTATTCTGAAGAATACTCTCCACCGTCTCAGCGACAGCCTTATCCAAGTCCCAATCATCGAAAACAACAGCTGGATTCTTACCGCCCAGCTCTAAGCTAACCCGCTTAAGGTTGGTAATTGCGCATCTTCTCCCGATGGCCACTGAGCCTGTGAAGGAGACTTTCTTGACGCGCATGTGGTGCGAGAGGAGCGAGCCGGTGGAGCCGTCGCCGGGAGGGAAGCTAACTGCTTTGATGAGCGTGCCAAGGGCGAGGGTGGCGAAAGGTGTTTTTTCAGAGGGTTTGCGGATGTAGGAGTTGCCTGCTGCCGGAGAGGCAGAGGCTTTGTAGATTTCCATTGGGAATGGTGCGTTCCATGTGATGATTCCAACGGTGACGCCCAATGGTTCATGGCCTACAATCTTCATCTACACACGTCATCAGTATGTTCTACTCTGGGCTTTGTGAGATCCACTTACATAACCATCATCAGCTGGCCGAGATTCTCTATGGAACTTATCAATCTACCCAGCGAAATAGCGCAAGAGCGCCGAGGACATCTGTATAGTCCAGGTAATCGACTTCGGTGCTCCAAGAGTCAAAGTCGTGAGAGCCAAGATCGCTTCAGCGTTCTCGTCGATCAAGTCAGCGAGCTTCAACATCAGCGCCTTGCGAACTTCTGAATGGGTCTTCCTTCAAGCGGGGAAAGCCTTTTCGGCAGCATCGACTGCGGCGTCAACGTCTTCGGAGCCGGCGACCTGGATGTCGTCTGCGAAGAGGGAGCAATCGGCTGGGTTGTAGACAGAGCATCTGGAGCTTGGGTTAGGTATTAAAGTTTGTTGGGAGAATGATTCTTTACGGCTTCTTAGACTTGGAGTCGACGAATACGTTGTTGATGAAGAGCTGTTTGGGCAACTCGGTAACTGAGATTGAGGCCATTTTGATGTTTAAGATTGCTGGAGTTAATTGTTGTAGATGCTATTATTATTTGATCAGAATTTTGTTTTTAAGACCATACAATTAGCTACATTTATATATCGAACTCGAAGCTCTTACACGTTCTTCATCTGCATCATCTCATTGAATACATCACTAACATCGGATATCGCTCACGTCCTGAACCTCTACCGAAGACTAATGCGCGATATAGACTTTGATGGCTAAATCTTCTAAACCCCTGTCGGGCTTTCGATTCGTTTATGCAGTTCCAGGTTTACCTATCGGACTCGGCCAAACATCGTGACTGGTGCATTAGCTCCACGTATAAGTTGTCGCCCAACCCCACCAGTTTATCGAGCACGGATCACAGGTTGCGGACATTAGTGAATACGAGTTTCATGCACTGAATTCACATTGTCGTGATGGATATTATTGCTTTTCATTATCTTCGACCATTGGTGAGTACTGTCTGGCAAAGAGTCTTGAGAACTCACTAATGCGGAGTTTGTCCATCCAGCGAAAAAGATCCTCACTCTAAGAATTTAAACGGTTTTCAATCATAATCAGTCATTCCAATTCAAGCGCAATTAATTCCATAACTTTTCCCTACACATAAAAACCTCACCCATCACTCCTACTCCCCTTCCCCGAATTCAAATTCTCATCACTCACTCCCTCCTCTGTATACCACGTACTCGGCTGTTTCTTCGTCGTCTGCACCAGCGAGATCTCACTATCCTGATCCCTCGACTGAAGACGACTCAGCCCCGATCGAAAGCCGCTCGAGCTCGGAACTCTAAGATTTCTCGACGCTAATGTTGATCGCGGCATACCCCCGTATGAAGACCCGTTTGTCGTTCCGCCCTCGCGGAAGAAGTATGCGAATATTGAGCGGCTGAGGGCGAGGTTGGCGCCGACGATGCCGAGGTAAAGTTCCAGGTTTGACCAGATTGCTGTTATGGCGTAGACCCCTAAATTTGTTAGGATAGGCTGTGAGGGGGACGGATGGGGTTGACTTACAGCTTAGATCTGATGTCACGACGCCGAGGGAAGCGGCACGGGCGATTCCGAAGCCAGTAGCTCTGTTGAGTGTTAGTGACAGAATCTTAGTGAAGGAGATGATGGATGGGCCAACGTACACTAGCCCCAAGCTCATCAAGGCCCAAACAGAGATCTTCGTCTTCAATGGAAGGCTCGTGTTCCATATCACAAAGACTGGTAGTAGTGAACATATCAAATCCGTGAGAATAGAAAATGCTAGTGGGGTTTGTTAGCCAATGTCGACCTGGATCATTCACATTCCAGAAATACATACCAATCGTAGCGTAAATGTAGTAGATTCGAATCCGCGGATTCCAACATTCCCCAACACCAGTCCAATACGCACTGATAGGTCTGCACTCAGAAAGCAGAATAATAATGCATCCAAAATTCGTAACAACCAATCCCGCCATGATCCCCCACGCCGCATATCTCACCCTCCTCGAATCCTCAATCCTCAACAACAGCAACAATATCGAAATCTTGAGTAGACAAATACTCGCAAAAAGCAAAATCTGCGCTACCCAACCGAGCTTATTATTCTGCACGTAATCCTCCGGCTCGATAAACCATCTATGCCTTCCATTTCCAATACTAACCTGCCCAACCTGCACGCCGAACCGCGCGACGCCGAGCAATGTGACGATGACGATGGTGTAGTCGTCCCAGCCCGCCGATCGTAGGGCTGTGCGGACCCAGATCCGAACGCTAGTGGTGATGATCACCAGGGCGAGACAGGTCCCTGATATGCCCAGGAGGATTGGACCGACGTTTTGATCGGGCGGTAATGGGTTCGGTGGTTGCACGGATGCCATGATCTGCGTATATGACGAAAGGAAAATGAGGGGGAAAGGGGGAATGCATGAACTGGTAGTAATTGGTGGCGTGAGTTTTTGTTTATGTACGGTCTGCGCGGCATTTGTTGACGGGACAGGGGAGGGTTGTCGGATCCGAATGCCTCACACGGCGCAGCTGTTGCCGAAACTTAAATTCTATTAAAGGTGGAATCAGGCCCTGTCACCTACTGTATTGATCACGAAATTTCCACTGTTCGAGTCATTCTGCCCGGTTGACCGTTGGGTTCTGTACGCGGTTTCTAGGGCCCGCCCGGGCATCAGACCATTATTCAAGCCTCTATAATCACCTCCCGCAGCACTATCCCCAATTCTCTCTAATTCTATTCGTCCCTGTAAGCGAAGGACCCTGAGTCCCTGGTCTAAACAAAACCTTATTATGCATTGGCCGGGTTTCATCGCCCGCCAAGGACGTATTGGTCGCCCTAAACAGGCCTCGCTCCGCTCCCTGTCACGGAAGAGTCTTCCGCTTGTCAGTTAAATTTACAGTTAAATACTACCTTGTTCTGCAGGGGCAAATCACGGGCGGGCGACCCAATAAAGGGTTTGTTCTGCTCCCGGGCGCATGTTCCTCTCTTTCTTCTTTTGTCTGTGTTCTGCAGCTTTGTGGCGATTACCGTGCATTGTAATATCTGTTACTTTTGAAACCATGCTTGTCAAGTTGCATTTGTGGTTTAGCTTTGCTGCAGCTGCAGTAGCGGCTCCGCCAAAGGACACCTACGATTATGTGAGTTTATTGTTTTGAGTTAATTCTGTCTCCAATCCAAACGGCATTTGTCTCATCTACCAATTGACTGTTTGAACTCTAATGACATGTCGCATTCTTCATCTTAAATGTAGCAATTCCTCGGATCTCTCGGCTAATCGTGAACTCTTTTTTTATAGATCGTCGTCGGAGGTGGCACAGCTGGTGTCGCAGTCGCTGCTCGTCTCAGCGAAGGCCTCCCATACGCCAACATTCTCCTCATCGAAGCCGGGCCGGCGGTAGACGATGAACCGAAGATCAACGTTCCCGGTATGAAGGGCTCGACCCTCGGTACCAAGTATGATTGGAACTTTACGACTGTTCCTCAGGCGGGCGCGAATAATAGAGTTTGGACGATCAATCGGGGTAAAGTCTTGGGAGGGAGCTCGGCTCTCAATCTCATGACGTACGATCGTGCTGCGATTGCTGAATACGATGCTTGGGAAGCCCTCGGCAACACTGGGTGGAATTGGAAGACGATGATCAAGGCGATGATGAAGTCGGAGACATTCACTGGCAAGAACACTGCGACGTACGGTTCAAAGGGCGTTGGCGACAGCGGTCCCGTCAAGGCTGTTGTCAATCGCATCATCCCCAAGCATCAAGAGTCTTGGATCCCTACTCTCAACAAGCTCGGAATCCGAAAGAATCTCGAGTCACTAGGTGGCAATCCTCTTGGTGTTATGTACCAGCCCAGCAGCATTGACCCCTCAAACTACAATCGCTCTTACAGCGCCAACGCCTACACGGAAATTTCGGGTTCCAACCTTGAGATTCTGGCCGACACCACCGTCGCCAAGATCAATGTCTCTGGCCCTGCTGCGAAGAAGAAGGCCATCGCTACTGGCGTGACTCTCCAGGACGGAACCTACGTCAAAGCCCGTCGCGAGGTCATCCTCTCTGCTGGCTCAATTCAGAGCCCCGGTCTCCTCGAGCAGTCTGGCATTGGGAACAAATCCGTTCTTTCTGCCGCTGGTATCAAGCAGATTATTGATCTTCCCGGTGTCGGTGAGAATCTCCAGGACCATCTCCGTGTCATGACTTCATACCAACTCAAGCCTGAGTTTCTCTCATTCGATGCCCTCCGAAGCAATGCTACCTTTGCCGCTGAGCAGCTTGCACTCTGGAACGCCGGCAAGCGCTCTCTGTACGATTACACCGGCAGCGCATACACTTTCTCAACGTGGAAGCAAGCCCTCGGTAACGATGCAAAGCTGGTGTCGCTTGCTAAAGACGCTGCTGGTAAGGATGCCAGCAAGGTTGACAAGAAGAAGTTGGATTTCCTCAAAGACTCTTCTGTTCCTCAGGTCGAGGTCATTTTCTCCGATGGCTACACCGGAGTGAAGGGCTATCCCGCCACCACGTCTCCCCTCTTCGGCAAGGGCTTCGTCACTCTCATCGGTGTAGTCATGCATCCTCTCAGCCGCGGCAGCGTTCACATCAATTCCTCCGACCCAGCTGGCAAACCCACCATCAACCCCAACTACCTCAGCAACTCTCACGATGTCGAGGCTGTACTCCAAACAGTCAAGTATAACCGAAAGATTGCAAACACGGAGCCCATGCGCTCGATTTGGGAGGACGAGTACGAGCCTGGTCTGGATGTCAAGACTGATAAGCAGATCAAGGATTATGTTTTGAGAACGACGCTGAGCATTTTCCATCCTAGCGGTACTTGTGCTATGCTTCCCAAGGCAGATGGTGGTGTTGTTGATGTTAAGCTCAAGGTTTATGGGACTGAGAATCTTCGTGTTGTTGATGCTAGTGTTATTCCTCTGTTAATCTCGGCGCATATTCAGACCGCGGTTTATGGCATTGCTGAGATTGCTGCTGAACTCATTATTAAGGATGCGAAATAATTAACTATTAGTTAGATTTTAGACAGAACGGCGAACGTCTTCACTAATTGCCGTTTCAATTAATTACTTGCCATTCTGAGGTTTTCTCTCGTAAACAAGTGGATGCCTCCAAGTCTGAACGTCAAGTTGTGAGACTCCAACACTCATTCCGCCCTCTCAACCGGAACATGCTAGAAATTCGACTGTCTTTTTCTGTTACTTGAATCAGAAACGCGTTGCCCTAAGCCTCTTTGAGTGGTCGATTGATGCGCAAAGAACCAGTTAACCACTGATGCCCAACATCAGGCAATCGCCCTTTTTGGACACCTTCGCTCTGTGATTAAAGTGCATACTCCCTTCAGTCAATGACTTCACTGAAAAAAGGTATCTACATCGAGCAGGCTTCCTCTGTGAATCTGCATAGTAGTCTAAGTATCATTGTACTCGTGCCTTAGTGAATGCAACACCATCGCGAGCGCGTAGCATCATCGTCCAAATGACTGTCGACAACATGCTCTCCACCACCATCGCTTTCCATCTTCGGGCATCGCAAAGACGAGAGCACGCTCCTCATCTGACTCATCACAATCATAGCAAAACACGTCTCAAGACCAGTAAATCTCACCCTTCATAATGGCGATTCAGTACGTACACAACTTCTTCCGCCGAGACCCGAGCCGTCCACCTAAAGACACAAAGCTCGACCGCTTTGTTGAAAAGTCACAAGGACGATACCAAGCCACGTTTCTGGATGAGGACAAGCAGTTCCTTCGAATCACTCGGGCGTTTGTGGAGAGCAACAGCGTAGAGGAGACGATTGAAGACGTCTTTAAGGCGATGAAGAGAAGAGGGCTGAAGAAATATTGGCATCGGAGGCTCACTGTGACTGGCTGCTATCCAGACCATATTGAGGTTGACATTGCGGATCTGGAGAATTGAGGAGATTTGACGGCTACAAGGAAAGTTGGAAAGAGGAGTTTGATATTCATCAATTGCAACAGCCTTTGGATTGGCCCGTGGTTTCATTGGTTTTGGTGGAATGTTTAAGTGCTAGACTGTTGACAAAGAACGCTAGAGGAGGAACTCTTGGTAGTGAGAATCCGACCGAACATTAGGTCTTGACAGTCCCCGCAATACAAACAGGCGCCATTTCCTTGCCTTCATTGTCTTAATCCCCATTTGATAGATGTGTTAGCTCGACGTACTACAGTAAGACAGAGGAGAAATCATTCTTGCGACAAGTTGAAATAGCTTAATGGTGGAAATGCAAAGGAGGCTCAGGGCGAATTAGAGCATTCTGCACTAAACTGAATTTCCCAGTGAATCTGAACAGCGCTGGAAAGAACTGTCGTCCTTTGATGTGTGAACAAATGAGATTTGCTTGTGCTGCATCACTTTGGCCAGAGAACATGCTCATCACACTCGACTTGTGTCATCTTGGTCATATAAATTGACCGTCATCGCCCTCTCAACCAACCCATCAAAACATCCCTACACAACTCCAAGAAACCATGTCGCAACCAACTTCCATCACCGGGCCCACGCATATACACACAATATGGCGCCAAAGGCCTTCGCCTTCGAGCAAAATCCAGAGATTCGTCGGCAAAGTCATAACACCCCCAGAGAAGCAACTTGACAAGTTCATTATGAAGCATAAGATCTACTGGAACAGCCAGTGGGAGCACAAGCTTCGATTGACGATACCAATGGGCGACAAGAGCCCAGAGGAGGCACTTGCAGATTTTTGTGCACTGATGCAAGATGAAGGAATGGATGAGTACTGGGAGTATGTGACGCAGGTTCATACCGACGATCCGCGCAAGGTCAATCCAGAGGTGTACAAGATCAAGTAGTCAAGCCATTCAACAACAGTTTAAAAACATTGAATATATTCAAGATACTCCCTGGACTTGTTGTCTTGTGTTGGGAATCAATCGTCCACTTTCTTGTTGAGAAACCTCCTATATATGCATTTCGCGACCAGCGTGTATTACTGTGATTGGTCCCAATGAGTAACAGTGGTGATCCTTCAGACGGCTCTTCTCGCCATGTTTTAAGTTAACTCGATTGAATTCTCATTATTTGCATTTCCTCTTTGCTGTAGAATAACTCATGATTGTCCCTGCGCCATCTTGTAAAATAGTCAACTTCAGATTCAGATGCAGATATCTCTGCAAAAGATTCCCACAGACTTTCAAGAGTTCCCGTTAATGACATGGCTCCTTACGTGTAACAGTTGGTTCTAAGCAATAAATCAGCAACGGTCTCTCTTCCTTGCCAATCACGCCTGTGACAGTATGGGGATTGGCAGCAGTGATGATAGCTACTGCATGTATGTGATAGTTCGCATACCTTCTGGCCTTGAAATCACCGTCTGAGAACCGAGTGTATCACAGAGAACCTTCTGGCGCTCGTTGAGTGGTATAAGACAGTGACTTGGATGTTGGACTTCAGCTCAATCAACAACCACATCATACCAACAGAGCGACAACGAACGTCTGCCAATATCATGGGTGCAATGACTGCCAAGAAATTTCGAGAATGGTCTGATAGATGGAACGAAGACTTCAGACACTACTACTTTGTTAAGAAGGAGAATGGCTATTTTCCATCATTATGTCACTTTACTTCGAAGTATAAGGGCAAATATGAAGTCTATTTCGACAACGTGAAGGAGACTCTGCATATTGTATTGCTCAAAGACGATTATTATCACAAAGATGCGAACGCTCAGAAAGCAATTAGAAAGGAGCTTGAGAGAGCCATAGCAAAGGAAATGCCTCGCTATTGGGTGAAGGATGAGGCGAGACATCGGGAAATGGAAGACCGCTTTGCACGGGAGGTGGAAAGGCACTATCAAGAGGAGGAAGCCAAAGTACAAAGACGAGGGAAATGATGAAAGGCGCAAGGGTTGATCTGAACAACGAAGACAAAGATTTAATTCTCAGCTTAAATAGCTGACCAAGATGATTTCCCTACATGAGCATGGTTCCTGATTTTGTGAAACAGCCCTAGGGTTGCTAAGACCCTGTCAAATTAGATCAATATAATGGTCCACTCAGTGAGAGCTAGGTGGTCAGTGTAATAGCAAGAATCAGGTATTGCTTGGAGTCACAGTGTTTCTAAGAATATCTATTAAACAAGAGAAGACAAATAGAAGGCGCTTGGGGGTCAAGCAAGCTACCGCGAAGCAGAGGGGAATCTTCCACGGTCACAAAGGCTGCATCTCAGTGGCCCGCAATACCATGATTAACGCCAAGGTAGTCTGCTTGGTTCAACTCTGTATAAAGCCCCTTCACTTTGTGAGTTCAGCCGGGTGAAGCGATGCAAGTTCGCACTGATTAGTCTTATCCAGTATGAGACCCTTGCCACGCTGGGATTTCTAGCTCTGCAAAGTCACTGATGGTTCTGAGCGTGAACAAGGCCCTCATAATTTGTAGAAGCATCACCCTCGATGTCCTCTAGAATGGTGTCCTCTTCACCGCCTATCTTTTCTTGGACATCATTTCATTACTAGGTATTTACTACTAGGTATATACTACTAGGTATTTACTACTAGGCTAGGTATTTTTACTACTAGGTATTTACTACTAGGTATTTACTACTAGGTATTTATTATTAGGTATTTAATACTAGGTATTAGGCTCCTATCTAAGAATTACCTTAGAGATATATAGAGACAGAACTTTATAGACAAAAGAAGTCAGCACTAGTGTTTAATTCAACGTCAGTGTCCTTTCACACAGACAACATCATCGTTTCACCGATTGTGCTTATTCTGATGCTGACAGAGGTTCCTATGCAAGTCACAGTCTGTTGAATCTGCCAAGGTTCCCACATCACAAACCGTGCTTACATCCATGTCGTCATATATAATCATCACCAACCATCTTCTCTGTCCTGCTCACTCAACACCCCTCAACAGACCACTTTACAACCAAGCTACCTCATAAGTAACGAATCCATCATGAACTTCCCAACCCACGAAGAAATGAAGAATGACCACCAGGAAGAGCAATAAGAACTCTATGAAGCACTCAGACATTCCTTCTATATCAGAAACAGAAACGTTCCTCTTACTCCAGAGGCCATGGACTCATTAGAGTTCTCTATTCAGAAGCACATGGCGAAGTTCAAGGTGGGGTTTGAGAGCAACGATGAGAAAATCCACATTACGCTGCCCAAAGAAGGTATTCTGGGTCTCCTTGACCTTCGTCAAGAACTTCAAGATGCTTTAGATATAACGAAGATTTCAACGTTCTTCCTCCCTGATCCAGCTAGGACCTATGAGATTCACATCCAAACGCTGAAAAAGGACCTGTTACAGACTCAGAATAAGCACTAGAAATTGGGGGCCTTGGAAGGCGACATCAAAGAGCAATAAGAAATCTTGTCAATATTCGAGGCAGAAATGGACAGGCTTCTTGCAAGTTCTCAGGGATAAAGCTTGCAACTTCGCGATATGGATATATATTAGAAAGATCCATCAAATCCGTTTGCTTTCCTGTTACAGAAGCTCTGTCTATTTAATCACGTGCTATGTGTTAACCTTCTTTGCAGTAATTCACTTGAACCTATCTCCTCTCACATCTTAACCGTAACACATCTCATTGGCTATGAACGTTTGATACTGTGGTCCACTGTTCGCAATCGCCCTATTCCGCGAATCACCTTAATCGCGTGTAGAGGCAGACAGTCACGAACAGTACAATTCGTCACTGGTCGGTTGTGTTCAGCGTCAATGTACTTCGACATAAAGAAAGGCCTATGTTCACCGATGATCTTATGGGGTGTTACTGCCAAGCATATCTTAATCACAGACCGTCTAGCTCTATAAAAACCATTGCCAACGCCCATTGTGTGGCTCGCTCAACCGCCTTTTCCATTTCACCTCACGGAACTCAGCACTCTACCAACAAGCTCATCATGGAAACCCCAATTTCTCAAGAACCCTCTGAACTGTCCCCAGAACAAGCGTAATTAAATGAAGAATGTAGGCATTTCTATTACGTCAGAAAGTGGGGAGTCCGCATGTTTACAGGCGCAAAGACCTTACTCAAGATGTCGATCCAAAGGTACATGGCGAATTATGAAGTAGAGTTTCTGGACGACGACCAAAGACTTCGTGTTTCAGTACCCCTAGATGTGGTTATGAAGGACTCTGATGAGAAATCTCGCCGTGTGATGGAAATTTCAGACGCTATGAAGAAGGCGAAGCTTTTGACCTTCTTTCGTGAGGATATGATCGAGGATTTGAAAAAGCAGGTTCGGATGACGGAAATCCGTATTTCAGCCCTCCAAAAGAGAAATGCCAGCACAAGTTGGGAGAGAGAAAAACTTAAAGATCTGCAAGATACGCTGGAAATACACGATGCAATGGCAAAGAAACAACGGATTCTTGAAGAATGGAAGATCTAGCGACATGGATGTAGACTAGAGAGCATATGCGGGCTTGTAATACAGGATCTGCACTTCCAATAAGATTTCATGCGTTACCCTTCTTTGAAATAATCCAAATGAACCTATCATCTGCATCTTCTTCCAAAACCGCAAGGTGAACTTCCAATCCAGCTTCCTGAGTCAACGCTTTAATAACCCCTTCTTTACCAAGTCCGCTCCAAAACATCCAGCCTTGTTCGTCTATCCACTTCTCGTCAATAATGACTGACACCTCATCAGTACCAAAAGTAGACAGAAAAACACCGCCTGGTGCAAGCCAGCTACCAATTCGCTGTATCATCTCTCTCTGTTCTTCTTGTGGCAAGTGAATAATGCTGTACAGAGCCACGACTGCTGTGAGGGAACCAGGCGCAAAGTCTACTTTCATCATGTCGCCGGGATGAAACTCAACACGGTCTCGGTATTCAGCCAGGTTGTGTCGAGCAAGGCCTAGTTGAACGTCGGAGAGGTCGTTGGCGTGCACGTGGACAGACGGTAGTCGAGCCAGCAGAGTTGAGATGAAAGGACTTCCAGAACCGCATCCAAGCTCAAGGACTTGCTTCTTCGTCATATCACCAGTCGATCCCAGTTCTGGACAGGAATTGAGAAGTTTATCGAGATAAGTCAGACGAAGTTCGTTGTGACGCGCTGTCCAGCTGTTGTATGCTGGTGCAATCGCATTGTACGATGCACGAAGGCGATCTTTCATATCGACAGGCGGTTCCATGGTTTCTCATGGTGGGAGATTCGGCTTCGCAAGATGTTACTAGTATATCAGAGAGTCCAAGACTGGAGAGAAGTAGTCAGTCTGATGAGTCATGCCGGCCGCCAAGTGTAAGACTACCTCAACTAGCGTATTCCTTCTCAGCGGATTCCGGTTCAACGTCGGTTACACCAGATTCTCAACGTCAACAACATAGCCGCTTCCATTCTGAGGCCTAACTCAAAAAGGATTCGCGGTCAGACTGTCGGCTATTACAGTTGTTGATAACTGCACATACCGCTCCGGAAGTCTTTTTGAACTGCCTGAATAGGATTGTCGCCGCAGATCTTCGCCTGTCGCGGTCAAGACATCGTCGCATCTGCCCCTGTCTTCCCCGCGTCGTCTGCGGCCTAGTGGTGGGACTCAAGCGGCTAAATTATCCCATCCATACAAACGATGAGATCTCCCCTCCGGTGCATTTACCGCCGAAGTCTTCGGTTTAATTGAGCCGAGTGATGATGTTTGCATTTAAACGCTGTGAAGTCTCTTCTTAAGTGGATATCAGCGATCAGAAACACAACCATCATGGTGTTCTTCTCGTTGAAGTCGTTGGCTTTGGTCCCTGGGCTAATCAGCCATACTTTAGCCGAATTGACCACTGCTGAGAACTCTACCCACATCTCCCTCTCCAACAAACGGTTCGCTGTTGTCCTCGCTAAGTCTAGTGGACACATTATCGATGCTACTCTTGATGGTCAAGATCTCCTCGGACCGGTGAGCGGGAATAGCGGCAAGGGTCCTTATGTTGACTGCTCTTGTATCCCAACCGGTTTCTGGACACCGGGTAGCACTGCAGATCTCCGCCTTGTCAAAGGCACCGATTCTACTGGAACGAAGTATGGTGGCATTATCATGAGCGACACCTACAAGTCGACCAATCAGACTCTGTCGCAGTACTTCTTCCTTAGGGGTGAAGAAACAGGTCTGCATGCGTTTACTCGTCTTACATACTTCAACACGTCGAAGCCATTCTTGCGAGATCTCGGTGAACTACGCACGCTGTTCAGACCGAACACCAAGCTTTGGACCCATTTCTCTACCAGCGAGGGGAATTATGGTCCTCTCCCAGATGCCTCCGGTGCTCTGACGGTCCAAGATGCTACATGGTATGTCGGCAATAAAACGGAGGACCCGTACGTTGAGCAATACTCCGACTACTGGACCAAGTACACTCTTTCAGAGAGTTGGCGCAATCACGATGTCCATGGCCAGTTCAGCGATGGCTCTACCAGTACCGACGGAAGTACGTTCGGCGCATGGCTTGTTCACAATACGCGTGAGACATACTACGGCGGCCCATTACACTCTGATCTCGTCGTCGATGGCATCGTGTATAATTACATCGTATCTGGTCACCACGGTGCGCCAATGCCAAACATCACTCATGGTTTTGACCGGACCTGGGGTCCACAGTTTTACTACTTCAACAAAGGCGATAAGGACGCAACGCTTGCCGATCTCAGAGCTGATGCAGCGAAGTACGCTGATTCGGAGTGGAATGTAAAGTTCTATGACAGCATTGCCCAACATGTTCCGAATTATACCCCGTCAGCGAAGCGAACTACCTACAGTGGTAAGGTGAAGCTTCCCAAGGGCGCAAAGAAGCCAATCATTGTGCTTTCTGAGAACAAGCAAGATTTCCAGCTCAATGTGTTCGACACAAAGTCCCTTCAGTATTGGGCTGAGATTGATGGGTCTGGTGGCTTTAGCATTCCTCAGGTCGTGGACAGGGTTTATAGAGTCACCATCTACGCTGACGAAGTCTTTGGATGGTACATCAAGGATGACGTTCGCATTTCTAAGTCTCACAACAAAGGCAGTTTCACGTGGAAAGAGCAGAGCGCTGGGAAAGAGCTCTGGCGTATCGGTACACCAGACAAGTCTTCAGGGGAGTACCTTCACGGGTATGCACCCGACACTTCAAAGCCTCTTCAGCCTGAGCAGTACCGCATTTACTGGGGCAAATACGACTTTGTTGAAGATTTCCCAAAGGGCGTCAGCTTCCACGTCGGAAAGGATAAAGAAGCTGAAGATCTGAACTACGTCCACTGGTCCTTCATCGCTGCAAAAGGAAACCATCTCCGATCAGAGAATTACTACGACAACGTCAACAACTGGACCATAACATTCGACCTAACAAAACCTCAACTCAAAAACGTCAAAACAGCTACTTTCACAGTCCAACTCGCCGGCGTACGTACCGGCAACGGCAACGCGAAGTGGACGCCCGTCAACGATCGTTTCAACAGCAATCTACCCTGGACCGTCAACGTCAACGGCGGGTATGAAGATACGTGGGTGATTCCGTACTGGCGGAGCGGCTCGTGTGCTGTTCGGAGTGCGGTGGCTTGTCAGAACATTGAGCATAAGTTTGAGTTTCTGGCTTCGAGGCTGAGAGTGGGGAGGAATGAGTTTGTGTTGAGTTTGCCGTTTAATGCTTCGAGTGTTGAGACGGCGCTTTTGCCTGATACGCTTTATGTGCAGTATGATGCGTTAAGGTTGGAGGTTAAGTGATGGACGCAACTTGGTGCGAGTTGCCTTAGCAATTCATTTTGTTATCGCGGAATGGTGCGATAAGTACAGCGGCACATAGATGAAGCTACAGCAGATCTCAGATCATAGTGGCAAATGCTTGTTTGTGTTCATTCCATCATGCCTAGGAGCCTGGATTCTTTCCAATACAAGGCTAATTGTCGTTGAATTCCCAATACTCGACCCCAGTAGCTTCAACCTTTTTCAACTCTCCAATCTTCTTGCCATCTTCGTTATTAGCCACTGCTCCCACCTGCCTCCTCAATCCACATTTTTCACAAAGCATTTGTGCTGGATCGGTTGCCCCACGGCATATTGTCCCATCGGCCTTTGTTCGCATACACTTCCAGACCTCGGTGTCCTCTCGAATTTCGTTGATCATAGGCATTGTGGATGATGTTTCGTTTATATGAGGAATTATTGCTTGCGGTAGTAGATGTTTTAGGGCTCCTTGCCATCGTATATATGGCCGTTATGCCAATGGCCTTCGTCCTTCTTGGTTGAAGCTCACTGCCGTGTTGAGATTGTGTCACTCACACTGGGACGAGCGCCTCACAGTGAAACTGCTCTGTCTCACTCAGGCCAGTGATCGGAGAAAGTATGAGCCACTGCAAAAGGACGGCGATTCACGAGGCAAGTCGCAACAACATGAACAAGAGACGCATCGCTCCTGTATCTACATCAGTCTTCCAAAGCGTCACCTATTACCCTGTATCCAACCCCGGGGTCTCATTCCACGCTACCAACCTCAGACATCCACGTCAATGTATTCCCAATACTCCACCACCCCTTCCACCCTTTTCAGCTTTCCAATAGCTCGCATTCGTTGGTTGTAGGCTAGGTCTCCCTTATCCCGTCTCGTCTTACAATCCTCACATCTCTTGTCTTTTATAGAATTGAGACTACCACATCTCTCTCCCTCACCCTTGTCCTGGTTGCACACCCAGAAAGAGCACTTTTCAGGAGGTACTTTATACATCTCCGCCATAGCTGTTGCGTTTTGGATACTTGTTTGAAGCTGTAGGGTAATTGTTGATGTGTTTGGTGGATGTCTGTAGGAGAAATTGCCACTTTTATAGCTGTGCTCTCTGTCAGTGAAGGACTCCGACATGTATCACTTGAAGGCTACTTTCACTTACTGATATTTATGCTGACAACGTGGGGTGATCAAGGAAGCAAGATAACTTGAGAGCTTTATCCCAAGACTAAGCTAAAGCCCTGTAAGCTTATACTATACTTACCTGTCATTGAGATGTCACGCGGGTTTTATACACCTTTTGAGTCAGTCATCAGGATATCTAGCTTTTTAGCCAAAACTAAGATATTAGGTACCAGTGAGGGCAAGGAGTATATTGCCTATGTGTTTTTTTTTGGTACTCAGTCATTATTTAGGTTTTCCTTATATCAGCTTTACCCTGTAGCAATTGGTCAGTCAATGTCTAAGTTGTGAGCTAGATGTGTTGTTTGCAGTTGAGACTTGTCGCTGACAGCTTAAATTAGCAGAGAGAACTTAGTTTATTGGTTGTCTTTACCTTCATGCGCTAGGGCTAAAGCCTCTTTTAACCTCTCAAGCTTATTACAACATAATTTCACACAAAGAACATTCGGAAGAAGTCAAAGCCATTGCATATTGCATTGAACTCGAGGTCAGGCTCTCATTTCCATTTACCATGGAACAGTGCTCTTGTATCCATATCACAATGTTGTCAGCCTTCTCTCAAGTGAGAACCTAACTAGACGGGCCCACAAGGAATCTGTAACAGGTTTCAAGTTTTCCAGTATCCACACCGTTTGTCAAGGGACTGATATAGTAAGAAAGACATAATTATTAAGCAATCCTCGGTGACCAAGAAAACACAAGACTTAGGCAATTTAGCCTGAACTTAGGAGACTCGAAATTGCCGAAGTCTTCTCATCAATTGTGATTAAGGTCTTAACTTTTCTTGCCTCCCATGACAAAGTCTTCCCAGTTCCCAAGAGCTACCACCTTGCTCCCTCTATATGATCACACTCCAGTCCCGCCCGTTTGAGCCGGGTCATTCATCTCAAAGTGCTCCCAATACTCCACCGCCCCTTCCACCTTCTTCAAAATCCCAATTTTGCGATTATATTGATCAAGGGCGACATCTCCCCTGTCCCGTCTCGACTTGCAGCCGCCACAATTCATGTTCCCCTTACTATTGAGAAAATTGCATTTCTTTTTATTTATTCGCTGTTTGCACTGCCAAAACAGAATTGTGTCGGGAGGCTTGTCGCATGTTTCTGTCATGGTTGTAATTTGTGTGGTCTTGGAGGTGTAGATATAAGTGACGGTGCGGTTTGCTTGTTTGCCTCCTCCCTCTGTAGACTGTACCACCTCTTTTGTAGCCATTCTCCATAATGTCCAAATCTCAAGTCACTGTCAGGAAGTATTGCTTCAGTGAGCTGATTCAGCCAGATGCTTCCCTACGAAGCTGGCAGTGAACCAACTATTCCAGCATGCATCACATATCAGCTGCATTTACCTCTCAGCGCTCACAGTGACAACGCCAGATGTGCCGATCACGACGCAAAGATGATCCTGTGAATAGCAACTTCTCTCTGAATTATTCACTTTACTCAAACCCGACCTCTTTCAGTCCTTGAACTCCCAAAACTCCTTTCCACCTTCAACCTTCTTCAGCACCCCAATCTCAAGGCCATCTTTATCGACAGCCTTATCTCCCTTGTCCCGCCTCGCCTTACACGCGATGCACACCTTATCCTCCTTTTCATTAATCTTGAAACACGTCTTGCCGTTCCCTTTTGTCTGGCGACATTCCCAGAATTCAGTTTCTTCGGTGAGTTCGTGGAGTATTCTCGTCATTTCTGCTTCTAGGTTCTTCGTATTAGTTGGTTATTTTATGGCTGGCGGAATGGTTTGTTGTCCCAGTCTGCAAGAAGAGTTCCTCTCATTTATAGCCATGATGCGTGGTGATTAGATACTCCGATGTGTCGACTCCTCCCAGTCCGTTAACGGATTGTGTTTCTCGCCCAGTCACTGCCATCACTTTGGCCTCGGCGACATGATGCAGTTGGTCATGCTGACATACGTCACAGATCTGTTTCGTTCCAGCGCAAATGTTCACATGACAAGTTAAATATATGAATCAGTGTTCATTAAACTTATTATTCCTGAATCTCATTCGCTCCCATTACCCTTTTTTCCTAACCGAGACAAAGAAAAATAATTACATATATTATCATGACCAAAACTTGAGTTTTCCCGCCCATCCTGACGCCTGTCCACCGTCATCATCACCTCCACCAGCGTTCCCAAATGACACCTCTCTCGGCTTAACATAATACAAATCCGTTTCCCTAAACGAATAATCCACATTCGTATTCGACGGCAATATCGCCGACCACGCAGAAGGCTGCTCTCCTATATCTCCACTATCCGTACTCAAGCTCGAGCCAACGGAATTCCTCTCCGCAGGGTTCTCGTAAACAGTTGGTGGGCGTGTGGTGTCAAAGGAGGGAAATTGTTGATGGCGTGGGGAAGAGCGTGCTGAGAAGCGCTCGGATCGTGGTGAGTCAAATTGACGTCTGTCAGAGAGGCTTGATACGGATCTTTCGGGGCGGGGAGAGCGGAAGTATGTGCGGAGGAGTTCGGGGGATACGGGTTCTGAACCGCGGGAGGATCTGTTGGCGGAGTCGGAGGAGGAGTTTGCTGAGCTTGATAGACTGCTACTTCTGTTGTGATCCATGATGCTTTGGTTTGTGAGGTCTGTTCTTGTCGTCGGACGTCTTGAGAGTTGCCGTAGGCCGTAAACCTATCAAGGTTAGTGTTTGTCCTCATCGGTATAGTAGTGATGACATACCTGTGGTCGCTCGAGTGAAGAATCACGAGCAGGTTGTTGGGGAGCTTGCCATTCATTGTAACAAGCGAAGCCGACCCAGGCAGACTCGTAAGCTGACGGAACAAGAAACATGCCAAGTAAGAACAGAGCATGGAATGCTAGCAAAACGTAACCAAGCGCACTCGCGGCAGTATGAGTCCACATTTCAGGAATCATTCCCAAGCAGAGAAGAAGCGCTGAAAGCCTTGCACCAGCAATCAAGACCGGTTTTGAAAGCAACTCAGACGTCGCGCCGACCCAAGCGAGGAAGCCCAACTGAATGACTTCACAAGCCATGAGCGAAAACAACTGAACAGTTCCAAAACGCTGTAATCCGCCGATGATAACTCCCCTGGCGAAAAGAAGAATGAATGTGACATAGCTGTAATAGTCCTGCGTTCGCGAGGGCTCCTCCGGTGTCTGATTGTGAAGATTGTCGACCAGTAAATAACCCATGTCTTGAGGACTCCGCGACATTCCCCACCAGCACCCAATAATCAACAGAGCAACCACCACGATGACCAGAATTGTATAGTAAACCGGGCGTGCGCTGGCGCTGTCAAGTTGATATGTCGTCCAGGCCGTGAGCGGGAGAAGTAGATAACTCAGGTAGACTCGTAAAGCGACCCAGATCGTAGCTTTGTGCGGTTTCGAAGACCTGTCGATCATCCATCTCCCCGACTGCCGGAACCAATCGCGCGTCCATCTCAAATGAAGCCCGGCCTGAATTACCGCGTACAAAAGCACGAGAATGACAACCGCTAGCGTCGCGATGTTGGTCCAGGTTTCTACTGTCACTGGAGCCCCCATCACCTGCGTCATATGCTCCAACCCAGAAGTCCCCCCAAACGTGCCGTTAATCTCATGGATCCCGTCGCGAATACCATAATACAGCGAATGTCGCCAAACGATACCCCGTCGAGTCATGAGCGTAGACCAACTCGTCGAACTGACCACCGGTTGAAGAAATCCAGGCTGTCGAAGGCTGAGCGCGCTCGAAAAGAAGATGAATTGTATGTATGCAAGACAATCGGCGATACGTGTGAGATGAGATCGACTTAAACTCCTCTCCTGCCCGGACTCATCATCTTCTCGTAATGGATGCACGAGATTATACCATTCTCTCCACACAGCTGCCAAAACGACCAGAATAAACGTAAGCGCCGGTATCCAGAATGAAATCTCCTGGGCCGTGTATCCAATATCCGGCGTCAGAAACCCATTGAGACACGCCACTGAGAAATGATCCGGAGCATCAATGTTAATCTCAAACTCATACGCCGCCAGCGGTTTCGGATCATTTATCCTGAAAAGAACCTCAAGATACTGCATGTAGAAAACCATGTTAATCTGCTTAAACTCCCTAGTCCGACACGTCGCATTCTGAATCTCGCCATTGTAGCGCGTCGTCCCGCCCAGCGCATCCAAGCTCAATTCGACAGAGGCGTTGTCGAGCAGCGATCTCCGACACGATGCTATCGTGGGATAATTCCCGGTTATTCCAAGACTAAGCGTCGTTGTTCCATTGCTGTGCTTGTCTAGATACACGTCGAGACTGTTTGGGTCGTAGGAATATGCTGATGAGGATGGGACACTGCAGTCCTTGAACTGAACATATGAGGCGTGCGCGGAGGAGAAAATAGTGAATAAAGATAGTGGTAATAATGAGTGCATTTGTGATATTAAAAATGTATTAAGATGGCGAAGGAATGAATGGGTCGGATTGGGTTAGATGAGGTCTCGGCTGAGGATGAGATCTCGGCTGTTTTGGGAAGAAATTGAGAAAGGGAAAATTGTTATTGATGCCTGAGGTTGAAGGAGGCGCAAGCATTGATAGTGCGTACGTACGTGGGTCGAACCATTACTTGCCTGGTATAGTCTGGTCCGGTATGGTCTTGTTAGTGTTGCAACTGAAACGCTATGGTCCCGGCGTAAGTGCCGAGGCAGACTCGGGGCCATTGAGTTCATTCAAGCCACGTACATTCAGATATAAAATTAGACACAATGACTACTCAACAGACAGAAATACACATCTCTTTACAGTTTCGATGCAATTGTTTCTCTTCAGTCATTCAACAACTTGATGAAAACAATCGTGAACCGCCACTCGGCGTCTCCGATGTTTTGACTTTTAAAACGCCCAACGGACCATGAATTATCCGGATGTCTCAGCCAAATTCCCCCCTTTTATTTTCGCCCCCTTACTAACAGCGCACAAACGTCGCATTGCCCAAAACTCAATACCAATGAAGTCGCATTGATCATCTCTCATCAATCGCTCATCAAAGCGGTGTCATCTCAGTGCAACCATGTATGACCAATTGAGCGATATGAGTGGCCTTTCGGGAATAACCACTGGTGTACCTGAGGCTAGTCTGGATTCGGTTAATTTGGCACTTGATGGATGCAGCATGCTTCACTTTGCAGCCAATCTCGAAACTGCAACGGCTTGGGAACTCTGTTGCGCTTACTACATTGGAATAATATGAGATTGACCATTGAATGGTTGAGAATATATATACAAAACATGTTGAGTAATGTCAGTTGTATCAGCCCTTGCCCGGTCATCCAATCGAACCAGTTCGGACCTGTAACGATTGTTACCTATTGAGCTCGACAGCTGTGATTCTGATTTGCCGATTCAGTCAACTAGCTGATATCATTCCCATCATCTGACACCTGCCGACAAAGAAACCCGAAAGCTAGCGACAAACACTTCACCCATTTTTTCCAAGTGGCGCCCATCAACCGCTAAAAAAAAACTAGCCCTACCCTGAAAAGCCGCCCAGGACTAAAAATACCCACTTCCCTCCTCCGATCCTCTTCCACCGCCTCATCACTTCACCCAACCCCATCAGACAAAAGCCCATAATGTCTCCCTCGTGCTTCTCATCCCTCCCCGCGCAACCAACCGACGAGATCTTTGATCTCCTCGCCCTTTACCGCGCCGATGCCTCCCCCGACCGCGTCAATCTCGGCGTGGGCGTCTACTGCACCGACGAGGGCAAATCATGGCCCTTGGATGTAGTCACCCGCGTTGAGAAGCAGCTCTTCGAGGAGGATAGTCTCACGAGACATGACTATCTGCCTATTGAGGGTGACCAGCAGTTTTTGAGAGTTGCAAGGGCTTTGATCTTTGCGGAGCAGGATGATCTGAGTATCGCGAGCGTGCAGACTGTCTCCGGCACCGGAGCGAATCATATCGGTGCGAGGTTCGTGGCGGATTACTTGAGACCGCAGAATATTTGGGTCTCAGATCCGACGTGGGCTAATCACCATATGATCTGGGAGTCTGTTGGTATGAAGCCTAGATTGTACCCGTACTACAAGAAATCGGACTGTTCGTTGGACTTTGAGGGTATGATCAAGACACTGGAGGAACAAGCTCAGCCGCGCGATGCTGTTCTTTTGCATGCTTGTGCGCATAACCCAACTGGTCTTGATCCCACAAAGGAGCAGTGGAAGGCCATCGCAGAAGTCTGTCAGCGCAAACAGCTCTTCCCCTTCTTCGACGCCGCCTACCAAGGTTTCGCATCCGGGTCTCCCGCCGAGGATGCATGGGCGATTCGATATTTCTACCACCAGCAGCCTCGCCCCGATATGATCGTCGCACAGTCATTCTCCAAGAACTTTGGTCTGTACGGCCACCGAACAGGCGCCGTTCATCTTGTTCTCGCGGAGCCGTCCAAGGAGATTCGCGACAACGCATACTCGACGTTATCGTACCTGCTCCGATCTGAGATTTCGATGGCGCCGAAGTATGGATCTACTATTGTCAAGACGGTTTTGGATAGTGAGGAGTTGACTGCGGCGTGGATGGCGGATCTGCAGGTTATGAGTAGTCGGATTAAGAGTATGCGACAGGCTCTTTATGATGAGTTGGTGAGGTTGGAAACGCCTGGTAAATGGAATCATATAGTTGATCAGGTAAGTCAAGCGATCTGCAAATTGATAGCGGGGAAGTGCTGACATTATAGATTGGTATGTTCTCATACACTGGTCTTTCTCCCTTCGAGGTCAAGGTTCTTCGTGAGCGATTCCACATCTACCTACTCAACTCGGGTCGTATTTCTATCTCTGGATGTAAGTTTGTCTTTGTTTCTCTGAAAGTGAGGTTTCTGACGATTTGTAGTAAACAAGAGGAACGTGCAGTATGTCGCCAAGGCAATTCACGATGTCCGAACCCAGGGCCATGCACTTAACGGAACCAACGGTACAAATGGCACAAACGGTGTGAACGGGCACTAGGTTTTATCTTTTACCTATAGATCATAAGAGCCAAATACCCTCCTGGGTTAAAATAGAGATTTAATTCTTACAGCACTATTATACTTTGTTCAATTCCGAATGGGACAACTTGTGAGATTACTCGCATAAGTAGATAATTTTCTTGCTTTATTACCTTTATGACTGGACGGAGCTGTATCTGGTTCTCTTTCTGTAATTTTCTATTGCTCTATTATACTGAATAGAAATGCGATGTGCAGGTCACTTGGGGTCGAAACACCACTGTCTCCGATGCCGGGCCGAGCTCGGCCATAACATTCACGCCGCAATGCAAAAAGTACAACAGGTTCACCAACAATTTGCAACTGAACATTAGACTATAACATCGAGGGCCACCACTTTTTGTCGAATTGAATTGGCATATTAAGTTCATGTCAATCATGCTAATATCTTGTTTACGGGCTAAGGCAGCGCATTGAAAGAAAATGTGAGAAATTGATCTTGTCACGTTGTGGATTCGGTCGCAACATGACTCTTTACATGTAAGGTCGCAGCAGTCTTTCGTTAATTACATCAGGCCAAGTTAGCTACCTTGTCGCAGTCATGAACCTCACTATCAGATAACTCCTTGTACCCATACCATGGCCATCTTTACCGTCGTCTCTGCTCTCCTGGCCGTCTTCGACAACATGAGTCTCATGCACTCCCTAAAGATACATACTAACTTAGCATGTCCGTGGTGGACAGCCGCAAATCTCGGTGGAGCCACCAAGCATGCCTCAAAGGCTACTACATACCATGAGCAGATCATTTCCCAAGCGATCATTATCGATCCTTAGACATTCTAAGCCAAACATGTACTGTGTTTCCAGTCCACTGATGTCATGAGTACATAAACTGGATGTGCAGTCACCAGTCCTGCGCTATTCGTAGGGAATTTGTCTAGGCGAATGAGACCGTATAATCGCATCAAGGAAGTGAGTAATAAGTACACATCTCCTGATGCCTGATCAACCGTGACTAGTGAAGAAAAATGCAATCCAGTACGCGTTTGCCATGCACAACAAACCTCGGTAGTATTGCTATGATTCGCTCACCGTTATCGCGTCGGTGTTGGTGAGACATGAATTATTCAGCCGGACCAATTCTAATAACGAAACGAAGCTATGACCGAAACTCAAGTACTAAAACTACCATGCATAACGAGGTCAAAGCAATCCTTCTGCTTCTCAAGCTCCAGAGTTCGTATCGTTGGTGGTCAGTGTCCCACAGAGAACGGTGGGGCACTAAACACCATTTTCCTAATTAGGAAATTCTCAATTCATCAACCTAGCCCTACCAACGGATAACTCGGGAACTCAGTGACGAACTTTTTCAGAGTCAATGATAGGCTACCGCGATGTCTTGTCTTAGACGACACCCCGTCGGACTCCGACTTGGCTATCTGTATGGAAGATGATGATATGGCTTTGAGAGGTATAAATGCCCAGCAAGCTGCCAGTGTTTACATCTCTGCATCATCAACATCTTCTTCACAAGCTTCAAATAGTCTTTCTTCTTAAATAATCCCATCATGCCCTATACCCTTACTCTCCAAGGCAAAGTGGCCATCGTCACCGGCTCAGGTCGTGAGAACGGTATTGGCGCTGGTATTGCCCTCGCCCTCGCTCGAAACGGTGCCTCAGTTGTAGTAAACTACGTCTCCGACTCTTCCAAGGATCGCGCCGAGAAGGTCTGTACCACGCTTCGTGAGGCAGGAGGAAAGGCTATAGCGATCCAAGCTTCGGTCGATACTACTGAAGGAGCAAAATATCTCGTCGATAAGACCCTTGAGGGGTTTGGGACCGATCATATTGACATTCTTGGTAAGTTACTCGTTCAAACCCTGCCTTCGGAGCTGACTATTGTAGTGAACAATGCTGCGACTGCATTTTTCTGCCCTATTACTGATGAACCGAACGTGGAGCAATTGACCAAAGTTTTCCAACTCAATGTTCTTGGAGCTTTTTACATGGTCCACTACGTTATTGCTCACATGCCTCCCGGCGGTCGTATCATCAACATCAGTTCCACCAACGCCAAGCGAGGAAACGTCGCCGTATCTGCGTATGCAGCTTCGAAAGCCGCTCTTGATAACTTGACATGGACATGGGCTGGAGAGGTGAGTACCCCATCATGTTCCCTCTTTCTGATAGACACTGAGAAACAGGAATAGCTCGGTCGCAGCAAAGGTATCACTGTCAATTCTGTGGCTCCCGGTCCTGTGAGGACGGAGTTTTATCCCAAGGGACAGGAGGATGAGTTGATGAAAACGGAGGTTGATATCACTAGAGCTGCTGATCGACCTGGAACGCCTGAGGACATCGGCGATGCTGTGCTTTTGTTGGTCCAGGAAAAGTCTAGATGGATTACGGGGCAGTATATTGGTGTTAATGGCGGCGTCGCTTACTAGGCTATTCGCACTGACACCTAAAGTGATAGTACTAGGAGAGCCATTCTCCAATATCGGACCGAAGATGCGCCATCTCTAATGGGGAAACTTTTTCAACCCATACCACCTTTCGCAAACAATCCATTAAGTCTTCCCATGATCGTAGCCGAATACGTGACATGGTCTGGGTAATCTGATCCAGATACCAGGGCTTTGAAGAACCAACACCCATACAGACTTGGATAACCAACGCCCAAAGTTGCAGCTCCTCATTTCCCTTCCAAAATTTGTCATCTAATTGCGCCATCAGTTGTTTAACCGAAGTATTCCTTCTTGCTGCAACGTACAGCGCATCACCAGATGCTTGTGTCGTGACCAACGCAAACAGACAAACAGATGAGATGCGCACTATCTCTGCGAGAATTTCAGTAGATGTAGCGAGTGAAAATCCATTGCGCTTTGGTATAGAAACCATTCTTTGTAGCGATAAGACTTGATGTGCGAGAGCGCATACTGGAATGAGGAGATCCAGTGCGAATGGGCTGACGAGCCATACTTCGTTTAGCAAGACGGCGACTTGATTCGTGGATGTGAGAGCGCTATCGATAACAGCAATTTGTTCCTGGATGCGTTGCTCATCACTTCTCAATGATGTTAAAAGCTTTTGGACATATCGTGACCTGGTAGCTTCGGGTAACGTAGGTAAATCTCGAGGTAGAGGAAATCTCGGTTCCGCGTCTTCTACCATTGAGCCTAAGAGGTCACAGCTACGGGAGTTAGTGAAGTACAATACCTCATGTGAGAAGACTTACATGAAAAGAGATTGTCGGATAGCGGGGCGTGAGTCCAGTTCCTCAACTCCCCCAGCCATTTCAACTATTCTTTCCAGTCCATCCATATGAACCATCCACGATTCTGAATTCCCAGCGCGCATCTACCTCGTTAGCTACCATCAAATCTCAACTCTATTTCAGCGACTTACATCAAAAATCGCCAGACAAATAACCGTCCCGATAACAGCATTCTCACTAGCCTTACTCTCTACCTCAATCCCCTCCCTCACCAAGCTCAACGACTCAGTATACTGCTGAATCTCCTCCACGGTCGGCGGACTCTCAAACGTCGCCGTTAATTTCTGCCTCAATCTCAAAACAGGATCGACAATAGCTATCGAGAGTAATCCTTCAGATACCATATCCATGGCCCGAAATAATCGTCGGAAATTATAGCAGACTTGCGCGTCGCCCCAGTATGTCGGGATAAATATTGACTCGCTTGTTGGATGAGGTTTGCGGACTGTACCCATTCTTCGGGAGAGACCTATGTCTTTCATGACATGTTGGCGGATTTTTCGTTGGGCTGCTTTATCTTTTTTTGCGGGGTTGACTTGGACGAATGCGAGAGTTGAAGGCTGTGTTTTGTTTTTCAGGGAAGATTTCGGAACTGCAGGGGCTTTTTGGACTTTGAATTTGATCTCCATTTTCCCAAAAGTATATTCTGGGCATAAGAATGTTGAGATGATTTGATGAGGCTGACTCGTCTCCTCATCTTGGCTTAGTGAGCGGGTCAAATGATTACCCGATTGTTGGTTGAGATGAGATGGCCAATGAGGTTAGTGGGATGAAATGCAGGGACTGAGATAAGCTTATCCTTATCCTTATCGCATCCAGTCCCCTTTCATCGGTTGCTGACGGTCGGCAACATACCCTGCACGACAGTGGAGGGTAGCAATCATCCTCTTCCTGTTGTGCAATTGAACAAATCCTACTTTGAACGAGGAAATATTAACTATTTCATACTGACTCTCTTGTACTCAGCTTTTTTTTGTCTTGATTGCGTGAGATATCTCATTTATTTGAGCATCGCATTGTTGGATTTTTTGTGAAAGACTACTGTCTTTGGCTTGTGAGGTAACGAGTGAAATATCATTCTGCAATTCGAGATAAAAGACTTGTTCATGAATAATAAAACCCTTTACCTTCTACGTGATATCTCTCAATATAAATCCCCTATCCGTTGATAGAATTATAGCTTTCCTCGGATAGCAAACCAAACCCCTTTGTTCAAAAGCTGACGACGAACAGCCCCAGACCGCCCCGGAAGCGAATCTGACTGGTCAGATCGATCCCTCAAGCGAGATCAGTCCAGACCGTCCCTCCCAACCACGTGGTCCACCAAACAAGCATCAAAATAAACACTCAGATTAACATTACGCATCACTCTAATAAAATAGACCAGTCTGGGCACACTAAATGCCAACATCATCCCTCGGAAGGCAGCGCATTCCAACTCATCTTCCTCGGAACACCAGCCTATCGGCACCTTCCCCCCACGGGCCCAAGTCTCACCTTAGCATAGTCGCAATCTCCGCGGGGAACCCTAATCCCCTTCCACCCAATCACATCCCTCGAAAAGGCCGACATCATATGCCGGCAGCTGGTGAGAGTTTCCGTCTCCCCCAGATTTCTGTACCCCAGGTGAAACGGCGAACTCCAGTACCCCGGATCCGATAAGACACAGAAACCCCGCCCGCACTAGTGAGCGCGCGCTGGGGGAAAGCTGATCGAGAGATTGGGTATAAAGGGGGTGAGACCGATGTCGATCTTGGTCACTTTCTTTTCTGCATCATCATCGCTTCAAGATGGATTCCAGCGCGCAGAACGAGAAATTGCAGAATGGCGCTGATACTGCGTCCAACATGACCGAGACTCCCGGCGCGACTGTTGAGAGGTACGCGTTTTCCGTGCACTGTTTCAATTAGACCACCGCGTGCTGACTCACGATTTGCAGCATTGAGAATGCGCAGTTCTACATTGATCCCAAAGCAGAGGCTCGACTGCGCCGAAAGATTGACTGGATGATCGTTCCAACCGTCTGTCTCCTCTATCTCTTCTGCTTCATCGACCGCGCCAACATCGGTACGCTTCCTCATCCCCAATTCAAATCCCAAGCTCCCAACTAACGCGAGTCAGGAAACGCCCGCCTCGCAGGCCTAGAGGAAGATCTCGGCCTCACAGGAAACGACTACAACCTCGTCCTATCAGTCTTTTACATCAGCTACATCGTCTTTGAGATCCCCGCCAACCTTCTCTGTAAATACATGGGTCCCGGATGGTTCATCCCCTTGACATCGTTAGGTTTTGGTCTCTGTTCTATCTTCACTGCGTTTGTCTCGAATGTTCATCAGATTTGTGGTGTGAGATTTGTATTGGGGATTTTTGAGGCTGGTATGTTGCCTGGCATTGCGTATTACATGTCGCGATGGTATAGACGATCGGAACTTACCTTTCGGTTGTCGCTGTATATCGTTATGGCGCCGTTGGCTGGTGCGTTTGGTGGACTTTTGGCATCGGCGATCTTAAAGCTTCCTAACTTTGGACGATTCACCAGCTGGGAGATGATCTTTGGTAAGCCTTCTCCCGTCTCGCATCATGATAAACTACTGACTTTCTCTAGCCATTGAAGGCATCATCACCGTCGGCCTGTCCATCATCTCATTCGGTAAGCTTCCCGTTTCTCATGATCTACCATCGCTAACAAGTCTCAGCCACTCTCACCGACCGTCCCCAATCAGCCGCCTGGCTCACCGAAGAAGAAAAAGCCCTCGCCCTCAACCGCATCAAAGCTGAACGTCTCGGCACAACCGAAGTCCTCGACAAGATCGACACCGCCAAGATCATCGCCGGCATCCGCAGTCCCCTCACGCTCTCAACAGCCATCATCTTCCTCCTCGACAACATCACCGTTCAAGGCCTCGCCTTCTTCCTGCCCACCATTGTACGAACGATTTATCCCGAGCGAACAACTATTTCCCAACAGCTGTTCACTGTGCCGCCATATGTCGTCGGCGCTTTTTTCACTGTGCTTATTCCGGGAATCAGCTACAAGTTTGATAGGAGGCAGATCTTTATCATTCTTTGTGCGCCGATGGTTATGGTGGGTTATGCGATCTTTTTGGGAACGACGAATGGGCATGCGAGATATGGTGCTACGTTCCTCGTTGCTAGTTCGGCGTTTGCACTGGCGCCTTTGACGAATTCTCATATCAGCGCCAATGTTCTCAGCGACACAGCGCGCAGTGCAGCCATTGGAACAAACGGTACGTCCATCAAAACATCACCCTCACCTTTGACAAGATACTAACTGTTCACAGTCATGTTCGGCAACATCGGCGGACTGATCTCCACCTGGTCCTTCGTCAAGAGTGACGCGCCCGACTACCCCATCGGCAACGGCTTAAACTTGGCTACTTCGAGCACGATTCTTGTTCTTGGTGCCGTGACTCTCTGGTGGATCAAGCGCGATAACCGGAAGCGGGCTAGTCGATCGGCTGAAGCTGAATTGGCTGGCCTGTCGCAGCAGGAGATTCAGGACCTTGATTGGAAGAACCCCAACTTCCGATGGATTGCTTGAGCGACGGTCTTTGGTTGATAGTATATTGACACTGATTTAATGAATTTGTCATTTTCCAATTTGATGTTCGTGATACTTTGGCTGTTCAATTGAGAGGCTGTGATCTTTTGCAGGCCGAGCGCTGGGTGCCTCAAGCTTGGGCACTGACTCATCAATAATGTCGGCGTAATATTGAATGATTGTGGATCCTGATTCAATAGTCGACTTGGCTAGAATCCTTAGCCCAAGACTAATAGAAAACCTGGTTCCCGTTTTGTTGGCATCAGGGCTCACCTATTCAATTACAACAGCCTTTTAGTTGTCGGCTTACGGTCGCAAAAGTCTGCAAATAATTCTCTGACTTAGCTCGACTCCCAATTCAGCGACAGCAAGTTCTTCATCTCTTTGATCTTCGGCATTCCATTCACCGCGATGCTGGTCTCTGCCAGTCAAAACCCACCAGCATCAACGTCCTGCCCCTTTGCCTAATGGGGCAGCTGGGAAATTATTCGCGTGGCCGTGATGTTCTGGAACCTGATCGTCTTACGCCGCCCTGTCAAAGATGGATCAATCTAGCGGATCTGACACGCAGAAGATTGTAATGAACTCATTTTAATCCACAACCTTAAACAGACGTCGTTCAACTCTGATAGGTCTGCCATCAATGAAGTGATTCAGAAACACGCTTATGGCCGGAATAATGCTGTGCTGGCTCAGATGAGACATTGAGCTCTTGAGAACATGATTCTGTTTATTTAAGATCCATTTCAGAGCGGTTGTCCAAGTATCAAAGTTTCTGTCACTGTAAATGTAGTATGACAATGAGTGATTGACTTCAAATCCCAAGTATATAATATTACGCATTCTCGCAATCTCTTCCCAATACCTCAAGGTTATATCGCCGAATTCTCAAGTCTCCCTAGTTACTCTATCAACAACAGCTCCCCATTAGAAGACCTAACTCACAGCCGGAATCATGTGTCAGATCAGAATCATTAGGAAGAAATGCCAGAAATGCGATCAGGACTTCCCTGACGAGGTTTCCGTAAGTCGTTGCCAGAAAGCCGTAGATAAAAAAGTTGCGAAGTGCGACCCGTCAGATTGCTATGAGGTTGGAGCACTCGCGGTTGGAAATTGGAGAGATTGTAAGAAGTGCTGGGCCAAGTATGAGGCGGAGCTTGAGGCGGAGCGTGAGAGGAAGAGGCTTGCGTTGCTGCAGCAAGCGAAGTAATCGCGGGGCTCAGAGGCTGAGGAACGAGGAATGAGGGGTATGGTATATCTCAGATCTTGAGGCTTACCTATAATGTGCTTTGAGAATATTCACTCTAGTGTTAGCAAAACATTATGGATAAAACAGAAACCGCATAGTTGAATTGCTTCTTGCGTCCGGGCGTTGGAAGCTCGATAATCCATGTGCTTGATATCTATTCATAGCTCGGCTGCTCGGCTTTCTTGAACCTTTATCTAAATCACTTTGCTAGAATTACTGACGAAGTTGGTTTAGATGATGACTTATCTTGTGAGTCACGCTACCTTTGACCTTTCGCTACAAGGTAAGTCTACTGAATCGCTACTTGACCATGACATTGATCAAGCCCCGCATGTTGGGAATCTGCGCTTGAAACATCCTTTGTCACTCGAGGAACCTGATAAAGACTTCTTTACTTCCATGTGCAGATCTATAAGGTGGACTCACGGACATAGTTTCCCTCGTCGGAAGTTGACATCAGGATCGGAACATGGTTTAGGGCAAGTAATTCTTTCCGAGCTAAGATAATCCAGAGGGGAATATGTATCAAGAGTTTGGCGTCTCTTAGCCCCTGCGGCAACACTTCTATTGTTGATGCCTGCTAGGTTGCTCTTAAATCAATAGTGTTCGATTCAAAATCTATGTCGGGTCTATCGGACTCATCTCTCTTTTTTGGAGGTTTATCGTTTGGTATTCTCATTGGGTATTTGCATAACTTTGATATTGGGTTCTGGACTGCGAGCTTTAACTCGAATTCATGATAACCATTTGGAGCCCATTGCCCTATATTTATCCAGGTGCTCTTGACATAGCAATATACCCTTGGAGACTGAGGTTCAACGTATAGTAGGTATTCATATGGGCGAACTTGCTTGATATTCTTTTTCCACGGCCACTTAGGCGGAAGGACGGGAGGCGGTGGAGGAGGCGGGCATCTGTGGGCATTCCAGCCCCTACCGCCATTGGAGCCTTTGTGCCGAGAACATTGGCAATCCTGTTGTGGAGCGGCTATGGCGAGGCATGCTAGACAACCTAGAGTGAGGGTGAGCGACCTTTGCAGGACACGGTTGTTAACCCAAGTCTCTGGAGTTGTAACGCTTGCAATTCCTTTCGCAGAGGGCATGATATTTATAGACGAAAGGATGATCGAGGAGGTTTGGTGTGAAGAAGCGGGGATGGACGCCACTAAATCCTGTGTAATAAGCAAGAACGAATGGGAATCTGGGAAGTGGTAGTGCGGGCAAAAGAATGGCGTGACATTAAAGATCTGTCTCCGCCATGCTATCGAGTTAATCCCACCCAACTAGTCGAATCAGGCCTTTCAAGTGGGGGAGTGCCATAATTACTAAATGTGGGAATAAGATATGGAAGAAGCTGCATTGTCGGCGAATGGATCATCAGCCACTCTAACGAACTGCAACACCATCTATCATGTCATATAATCTATCGTTCCACTGGGCTTACTTCATCCAATTTTTGTTTGATCCAAGCCCGAAAGGTCAGGCATCACCATTCGATTCGTGTCCAGCGGTGGCGCCTTAGAGTAGGCAACTCAATTATTGAATAGATGACGCTTGCAAATTCTGAACAGGGCTTCAAATGATCTCTCCACGCTACGGCGAGGAGCCACAGGCGGTCATTCTCATAGAAAACGGCAAAGAAACAATGCCACAAGGTGATGTCACAAATGTTATTGGCATAGATGAAGTTAAAATAAACTATAATACACGTGATGGGGGCCCCAGAGATTAATGTCATTCACGCAAGGGAATTTAAAATGAGGTAAAAAAGGGGCGGCCAAGGGAGCGGTCCAGAATCGGCAAAACTACGGGTCGCGAGAAAATGGACCACAATTTGCAACCACAATATTCTTTTCCAGAAGCGAAACTTAAATAACAAAAGACGCTTAGACTACTTGCTTGATAAGGTTGAGTTAAGAATGACCAAATTAAAATGAGCCTTTAGTTTAAGCTTCAGCTAGATCCCAAGGCGATTGTTTGGGACGTCATTTACGACCACTAATATCACTTTGTCAACTTGCTATTAAAGACTGGGGCGGAGACATAGGTATTATTAGCTAGATAAATTCTGGCAATTGCATCGTTGGTCCAATTTCACCCCTTTACCCAGTTTAAGAAACAGAAAACACAAGCCTGGCTTTCGCGATGATACGAAATACTGGAATTTGGATCGCCTTGGGCGCATCTGTTGCCAAGCAAAATGAAAACGCAATTCGTAGGTTGTCCGGGAGTAGTCTCTCCTCAAAGTCACGCCGTGTCTTGGGAGAGATACCAAGTTGATTACCGTCTTCGGCCGATCAAGGTATTCCATGTTGCAAGAAAGGTCTAGTCAAGGTCAAGGCTCGTGACAAAGCCTGCCCCCGACACGAGCTTCTTAGACTCCTTAGGGAATGTCGCCTCCCACGGAATATAGAGATTGTTCCAGAAGTTGAAGCCTTCACGGCTGTAGTCCATATCGGTTGCCATGACCTCCTTCTTGTTACCCACCCAGATACCATACCAGCTTCCGTACATCGACACTGTGACGTCGCCGGCCATTTCGAGCATCTTGAGCCACGACTTGGACTTAGGATCGTCCGGGTTCTCAGGCAGCTTGATCCTTGAGCTCACCGACTCACCAGCACCGACCTCGACGAGATCACTGTAATAGTCCGGTCGGTAGCCGTGGGCATCATCACGAACACGCTCGCCAAACACAACACCGTCGGTTTCTGTCTGAAAGTGGAAGTAGCCGAGGTCAAGGGCATAGCTGCTGATGGGAGACAAGTTCTTCCAGAAGGTGATGGGGCCGGTGCCGTTGTTGGTGATCGTGACTTGGATGGTGAGGGGGGAAGCCTTGACTTGCTCCATGGACACGGTGACGTTCTGCACGGCCTCGTTGACATCGGGGCCGAGGTACTTCTTGCCCTTTTTATGGCAGGTCCTGAAATCGGGGCAGTCATCGCTGACGGGGACGAGATTCATGGCCAGCAAGCGTTGCATGGCGAGCACTTCCTTGTTCTTGGAGTGACCGACGAAGTCATTCTTATCATAATGGATATTGGGACTAGCACTGTGGATACCAAGATGGCTTACGAGCTGGGTTGCGTTGAGGGTAGCTTGGCCGGTGGCAAGAGGGGCAATAGATGTGCCAGAGATGACAGAGGTGGTGAGAGATGGTGTAGGGAGGATGGGAGAGGCGGAGGCAAGAGAGCCAACAAGGCCAAGGGCCAAGATAGGCTTGCTGAGGAAATGCATCTTGAATGATGGTTTTGGGTGTCAAGTTATACTTGAGTTGTTGATTGCGTTCTTATAATAGAGGAGAAGGTGGAAGTAATCGTTAAGGTTGCTAAGCGCAGGTGTGAGATGAGATAGTTGTTTTGTTGAGTGAAGAATCAAGTTCTTTTCTTCTCAAACCTGGGACAAGACGCGGTATTTATAGGAATTCGCTCCTTAGTGCATTGATTTGGGAGTTGTCTCAAGTTTCTGCAGATGACAATTACTTTCGAATTTCTGTTGCGTGAGTAAACACACTTTAGTTACAGGCACGGGGGTAAACCTTACGGCGCTTGTCTATGCGTGGATATGTACAGTAACTTTCTATTGGCTTTGGTCCATAGCTTTGTAAAAACTGTGGTTGCCAATCGTTTACATCTAACATTGATTTATCCTTTATGCCTTGTAGTCTTGATTTTGCAATCTTGCTGACGTTGGGTTCGCGCAAGAAGGTACATGGGGGGGATAGACAAGCTTTCGTTTAAACGATCTCGATAAACAATCTGAGTGGGCCATTCTTCCTAGACTTTCATCTACTCAAAATTTTAGCATGTTTACATCAACATCTTCGCTTCACAACGATCCCCCAACATCTATTGTAAAAATCAACCCTATTGCAGTTCATGTTTATGAAATCATAAGACATCGTATGAGAAAATGGAAAGTGTTATTATCTGTATCCTATAGTCATATTCTAAACTTGGCATTTCTTCAGCCAGGCGTTAACCCTTCTGTAGGTGGCGTAGTTTAGCTATTTAAACTTCCTTCTCTCAACCTTGCCTTCTCCCGCCCCTCTACCGGCTTTGAGATCCCGAAAGAAGTTCTTCCTCAATAGCATCCAAAAACATCACCGCGTTCGTACGGGGCCTCTGGACAGCTGCAATACTATCCACCACTAGCCCTTTGCGAGAAACGGTCAGACAGCTTTTAAGGACCCTTGCATTTGCAATCCTCTTTATCTGCAGCCGGTGAACGGGCAGATAGCTTCACGGGGCCTTTGCCTTTGCATTTGTCACATTCGCCACAACAATCCCTTTTCGCTAAACTGGCAGATCTTGGCTGAGTGGTTATAGAGGCCATGGTTGTCCAGCTTTGCGTGGCAGCTGTCGCTTTTGGTTCCTCCTCAGCGCGTCTCTGGAGAACGGCAAATGGTGCAGGTGTAGTCGCGACTTGTTCCGGAGCGGACTGCGAGGCACTGGTCGAGCTTGGCTCCTCACTAGCTGGATCCTCTGATGACTCAGTTGGGAACGACCCAGATGCTGGGGACTCAGCAGCTGGCGAATCAGTAGAAGAATAGCCAGCCTCGTTTTCTGGAGTCTTATACCTCGGCGATTCTAGGGCTGGCTGTCCACTAGCATAGCTCTCTTCAGGCTTCGCATCATCCTTTGGACTTGTAGACTCAGATAGCTCTGCGCTTGAAGTTGCTTCCGTCTCATCTACAATATCGGAACTGACACGTGACGAGTCATCGGGATATGCAGGCTCATTACCCAGACTCGTTTTTGACTCAGCTTCAAATTACGGGACAGAATGTTGCGGCACCGAGGAGACATAATGCTCTTTAGGAAAGCGTAGTAGGAGTCTATTGGACGAAGACCAAGTGAGGCCCAGGCTGCTCCAGATGTTCTTGCAGGCAAAACCCAGATCACTATTCATAACCTCAGGCGCAGTTGCAGCCCAGAAGCCATTCCACTGTCCAGACATACTGATTTCAATGTCACCACCATTCTTCACCATTTGATGGAAGACATGGTTCGGGTCGGCCAGGACAATGTCTTGCTCCAACGCCTCGCCAGGGCTGATGACAGAAAGTTCAGGTGCAGTTTCTGGCCTGTACCCTTCTGGCGGAGGTGCATGAGCCGCAGCAGCAGCGGACTGATGACCTTGGGTGATCTTGAAGTATCCCTGGTCAAAAGCATACTGGCTGAGCGGAGAGTATCTCGTCCAAAAGGTGATTGGGTAGGCATCATAGTTGTTAATCTTGACCTTGACGGTGAGAGGGTTTGAAGAGACAAGGCTAAGGGTGACATGAGCGTTCTGAGCGGCTCTGCAGAGCTTTCCATCAGCCTGCCAGCCGCAAGGTTCTTGCTTGGTGACAGGGCCGATGAGTGCCTTGGCAAAGTTTTCTTCCTCTGGAGTAGGCCATTTACCGCTGTGGTAACGAGGCTTGGGGATTCCGACAGGGCAGAGCCAGTCTTGATGATGGCCTGGGGGAAGCTGGACACAGGGGTGCGAACAGCCAGGGGCTGTCGCAGCGACGTATCCTATGAGCCCGAGGACTAGTATGACCTGGGAGAGGAGGTCGGAGCACATCTTCAAGTAGTGTGGACTATACTTTAGATGTTTAGGTAGGAAAGAGTTTGGGGATGGGAAGTGATAACTGGGAGAGGACGAGATTCTAAGCTCCTTTCCTGGGGACAGGGGAAGCAGGGTCTTAAGTAGTTGTGATTATCGCATTGCTATTAGACACGTATTCCTTAGAACGGGGAATGTATAGTAGCGAATTCAAAACTTTGTTACGTGTCCGTCATTACAAGGGGAGCAAGATGGTACTATCAGGTTGGTAGGACTGTAGATCCAATAGGATACAAATCGCTTGAGTCGCCAAAGTCAGATGAATAGGACTCCAAGATGTGTTATCTGGTTATTGGTTAAACGTAAGGACGATAGAAGTCTTGCGTATCTACATTATTGGGCAATTGCGTGGATAATTGGTATACTACCTGAACTGTGTTATGGGAGTGTTATTTTGAGTTGTTAGACCTGACAGCTGAATTACGCGTCTTACTCGTGTCTACATTGTTGATCAAGTTATCACATACGATTGGCAAGTAGAAATGTTAGCTCTGACCGTGATGAAATAAGCAAAACTGTTCGGAGGAGGGAAAAACTTTGTATACATGACTTCATTATACTGTCTTGAGATTTCATTTCTTGGGCTGCGGAACCTATAAGGTAAGATCCTTTACTACAGTACATATCACAAGCGACTTAGTGTATCACCTCGTTGGCTAAATCGCGGTTGTGAAGATTTCGGTTAAGCAATATTAAGTTTGGGGCTGATGCCCTATCCACCAGCGTGAACCTTTGCTACAAGATCTACTTGTATCCTCCGTCTTTTGTGACCATAATAAGTGCAGACCTCCGACCTATCCAGCCAGTAGGGCGGGAAGGCGATAAGGATTGTAGATCTGGCTTAATGGTCTTGCTTTACCTTGATAGGACCAGTATCCAAAGAAGAGATGTGGCGTTACGTCATTGGCGCTCAACCTTGATCTGCCAATGAAACAGTCGTGAAGATCTGATAACTTTATGTAAACTCGTGAAATAGAGGGGTGACCTGCAGTCGTGGCAAACAGGTCGCATGTCACTTTAACGTTTTCCGTGCCCCGAGAGTTCATGGGCCAAGTATCGCACGCTCATCGAATTGCAAAGGCCCAGTGCAAGATCATATGCCGAGTCTTTAAACCACTGCTCGAAGTCCCATACGCGCAGTTTAGTGTTAAGTCTTTGAAGGAGCATAGCAGCCAATCAACTGCATCTGCTTATCGCCTACTGTTTTCGCTGGCGGAATGCAATAGAAGAAAAGATACACGCGAGTTCTCACTTCTAGCCCTCGTCAACCTGCTTCTTAAGGTTTATTGTAGTCACGTGCAATTTGATAGCTTTTGGACAGGAAGCCATCCCATTTTGATAACTTTACTCTTGCAAAATGCTAAGAGAGCCACTGTAACACTCGATTAGTCGTAATTATGGTTGAGTTGGGCGCACCTCTGTTCTGCATTGACACGTTGAAACGGAAGGGTTTATTACCGGTTAGACGACTTCGGCATTAGCTTGTTGCATTTAATACTGGCGAGTAAAGCAAAATAGTTTTTGGTTATTTGAAATCTGCTACTAGTGAGATTCATATCGCCAGGCAATAATGTGGCTTAGCTCCTTTTTGCTATCTTCATGCTTCACTTCATTCTCAAGTCTTTATAGTCCTAAACAATTGACGTCAGGATTCTCCTCCTCACAAACTCGAGAAAGGTGTATTATAAATGCTTACCAGCAGAAGTCAATATTTATTCAGGTAATACTTTGCCCTATGGGAAGCGCGATAGATGAGTAGTATAGAGCTTTATTTCGCAAGGTCAAGAGGCATGGAATTATGCTCGAAATATTATTTCATAATGGAATAAGTCCGTCAAGCTGGTCTTTTACTAGATAAGGCTATCTCGAGACATTATCGATTAGATAAAACAATGAATTCTTGGCAAGATTATCGAAAAAGGTGTCCCAGCGGAAAAACAGCGGAGCGCCCATTCCTCTTATCAGTTGCTTATCTTTCCCTCTCGCGAACTTAGTCACGTTTATCATCCCGCAGCGGATACGTTCACACGATGATTCAACTTAGGCTGAGCGGAGCGGAAGTGCCGATCAGCGACATCCCGCCTCTCAGTCCGTCACGACTCGTAATCAGTGCAGTTATCTTTGGTGATCATATCTGTGGTTTCACGATGGGGACCGACGATTATCTACGGGTTTGCTCCAGTCGGCTTGATGAACATTTTGAACAACCTGTCTTGCCTCTCAAATTCTGTCAACATGATATTCTCGTGATCAGCAAGTTTGGGAATGGCAAAGGTGGATTTATCCATTCTTGATGGAACTTTATGTCATTTACCCTAAATCTTTTGTCTTGAAAATTCTGAGTCACTGATCATCAGGAAGACAAAGACAGATTAGCTGATTCCATCATCAATGGAATTCCGTTATCTTGCTAGTATCTAGGGCGTATCTGGAATTCTATCAGTAGCATTCCAAATCAGTCTACAACATAATCGGCATCTGTATCACCGTCAACAATCCTCGTAACCTTCAACTTGGCTGGTATCACCATAACTTAGTCCAACAACTCGTGCAACAAAGCCGACCGCTCCCCAGGTCCCGATAAAACACGACACATAATCACCACCCGGTCTCCCCGTTTCCCGACTTTCCCATCCATCACCTGGTCGCCCTCGCATCCTTGGCGGACTTCTGCTTGGCAGCACCACGCGCCCGCTTTAATTAAGCATAACGCGAGCATGCTTAACAAATAACCTTAAACGCCAAGTAGCCGCCAAGCGCCAAGCGCCAATCTCAATACTCCGCCAACCTCGAGCCAAGAAAGCCGCCCCTTTTGTAATATCTTGGCCAGGTGACTTGGCCATTCGCTCATATGGTGATGATTCGCTTTGGCCGAATCATTCTTTACAGCCAAGGTCTTGGTGCACTTGGCCACCGTTTGGGGCTTACGACTGTGAAGCGGCCTGTGTCTCCCCCATCCCTCGCTCTCTTTTCTTTTGCCCTGCCGATCTTATTTATCTGAGCGATAGGTGTTTCTTTTTTTAATCTTGATTATAAGAAATGCTGAGGCTGATCAAAAACATTACGCGTTAGAAGAGATTGATCGAATCGTCGTAAGCGTTCAGCCTCAAGATTAGCGCAACGCGGACGATTCAGCTGGATATCGTCATCGGGATCAGAAATACCGCAGCTTCCCACTCTGGGGGCGGAAAAAGCGCCTGACACAATGGCAGGTGGCGTGTAATCGTTCCCTAGACAGGCTTTCCTTCACTTCTTCCGCGGCGGTAGTGGAGCACTACAGCACCTGTTCTCTGTCTTGGCTTACAACCTCCTTCGATATCCTGTTTTTAGCTTCCGCCCTGGGTAGCTTTGACCTACTTGAATCACCCACGCAGATCTCATGTTTTAGTACTGTCTCTCATCATCTCCCCTTGTCTTCTGCCGTCAGTAAATCTTGGCTTCTGTTTAGAAAAGAGTCTGAGGCATTTTCCCTCCCCCAGCTTCCCAGCTTTAAACTTGATATCTCGCTTTTCTCTCCCCCGCGTTCCTCTTTGTACAAAAGGCTTTCTGCGTCCTGCATACTGTGTCCCAAACGCCACTATTGTAGAAACTCTTCCTTCTGATCTTGACCTGACTCTGCGCTACCTTTTCTTTTTTGTTTGCTTCTTATGTTCTGTTGGTGAACAACATACTCGCTGTTGCGGAGTTCTCGTACTCGAAGGGCTTGTTGACTTTTCTCTGGATAGTGTCTGGTACACATCCTCCCCAAATTCTCTCCGTCATCAAGCCTACAGCACCATCACCAACATCTCATCAATTCATGTTCCCTCAGAGAACTGAACAAACAAACCGGCAGACCTGAAGACTATATACTTCTGAGTCCAAACATTTAGTTACGTGATTCTGCATACATCCTTGACGCCAAAATGCCAGTCCTCAACCTCAGTGAGCTCAACATCGTGTTGGGAGTCTTGGGTCAGTACGATTCCTTCCTGGGCATTTCTTGGTGGTGATTTGCCCAGATCTTGGCGAGCCTTGGCGTTCTGACAGAGTTTTCACAGGTAGCTTCATGGCGTTGTATGGTATCATTTCTGTAAAGATCAAGCAGTCATGGTACCTTGGAGAAGCTTGTAAGTTATACTGATCGTTCCGTGTTGATGGTCACTGATGGTGTTGGTGCGTAGTACCTGCTATGGTGTTTGGCATCATTCTTGGACCCGTATCAGCCAAGTTTCTCGATAGTGAGAGATGGGGTTCGGCAGAGCCTGGTCAGACTGAGGACATTGCTCTGGTAAGTGACACCGACACTGCTACGATGCCCTGTAACTGACCTTTCTAGGGCCTGATGCGAGTTGTCATTGGTGTTCAGCTCGTCATCGCTGGTTACTCGCTGCCGGCAAAGTACAACGTGACTCGCTGGAAAGAGTTACTCATGTGCCTGCTGCCAATCATGACCCTCATGTGGCTTTTGACAACGGGCTGCATTCTCGCTACCGTTCCCAAGCTTAGTCTTCTTGCTGCACTGGCCCTCGCATCATGCGTTACATGCACCGACCCTGTACTTTCACAAGCTGTTGCGAAGGGGCCTTTTGCGGATAAGTATGTTCCTCGACACCTTCGAGAGATTATTTCGTCTGAAGCAGGTGCCAACGATGGATTCGGTATGTTTATCTCCTCGCGATGATTTATTGGGTTACTGACGGCTGTAGGCTTCCCATTCCTCATGCTCGCTGTTTACTTGATGCGACATGCATACGAGCATCCCGAGCAAAGCGGTGCTGAGGCCGCGCATCTTGCTGTACGCGCCAGTGAGGAAGTCGGTCGTCTTGGTGGTGGCATTGGCGAAGCCATGAAGAACTGGGTCGTCGAGACTTGGCTCTACTACGTGGCCATGGGTATCGCTTACGGCGCTGTTGTCGGTTTCACCTCATGCAAGGCCATCAAGTACGCGATGCGTCGGTAGGTCTCAATCACTTCATCGCCACTTAAGAGGACATGTTAACAATTCACAGAGGATGGGTCGATGAAGAGTCCTACCTCCTCTTCCCCGCAGCCCTCGGCCTCTTCATCATTGGCACGACTGGCGCCATCGGCACAAACGATCTCGTTGCCTGCACTGTCGCGGGCAACATGCTCAACTGGGACGGCGAATTCCTCGCCGAGACGCACCGCCGCCACGACGAAGTCAACCACTGCATCGACGTGCTCCTCAACTTTGGCGGTTTCATGTTTATCGGCATTGTTCTTCCCTGGGAGTCATTCCACGACCCCGACGGCACTGGCGTTACGCTGCCCAGACTTATCGCTCTTGGCTTCATGGTCCTTGCGTTCCGACGCATCCCGGCCATCCTGCTACTATACAAGGCCATGCCTGCTGTTGTCAAGGATTACAAGGAGGCGCTTTTCATGGGGTATTTCGGGCCTATTGGTGTCGGCGCCGTTTTCTACCTTGAGCACATGAAGCACTTGTTTCCTCATCCTGAAGACGCAGACCAAGAAGAGCGCGACCTTCTCGCCGCTCTCGGTCCAGTCATCTACTTCCTCGTCTTCTTCTCCATCGTCGTGCACGGCCTGTCAATCCCTCTTCTAGACTTTGTCTACCGTAAGAGAGGCGTTGAGCCCATCCAAGACGACGCTATTTCCATCCGCCGCAAGTCATTCACCTCAGCGACGCCCGTCAACGCGATCGCCGCTGATGAAGACAACTTCATCGCGTTCAACCGCTTCAGCAGGCCTGTCGACGAGAACGGAATACTGCCTGGCGAGATCCCACCTGCTGTACTGGCGAGGAATGAGTTTGCTGTGTTTTCGGGTGATCACTCGTCCGAGGATGATGAGAGGGAGAGGGAGGAGCAGGAGAAGAGACGACAGAGACGGACGATTCAATACATGGTATAGAGTTAGCATAGCATCATAGAATTGTGTATAGCGTTGCATTTTAGAATTGGGCATGGAGTTGGTGTTTTACCTGTCGTCATCGCGATGCATCGTCATCTGTTGTTTCGCATCAGTCACGTCTCTGCGTAATCGTTTCTTCGTGCGAGTCGTGCCAAGCCTGACGTCACTGAGATAATGAGATAAGATAACCATCCTTTACAGTGCGGATGTAGGGTATTCAATTTCAAGTCGAGATGTCAACTCTTGCACTGCCATTATTCAACGTCAAGCTGTCTTTCACTCACATGTACACAAAAAGATAGAATGACGGGATCGAGCATCACATTTGGGGAGCCCATGGATTACTTTCACCAAGAATAAAAATACCTAGCGACATATACCTAGATAAGTTTTATCCACGGCTTCATTGCCTCGATCTACAAAAGGCCATGATCGGATAAATCCCGATATTATTTGTGCACGATGCATAACTATCGGCTTTCACCCGTTAGGTTACACAACTTGCATAATGTACACAACGCCAACTCTTCAATAAACATAAAAGTTCGTAACCTCGGGATGATCCCTCCTCGTCTTCTTATTCAAATGCTTCAGATGGAATCTCAACCCCCACGCAATAACAACAACCCCAAGCGAAAATGCAATACTCGAAACCCAAGCAGTCGTGTACCGCGGCTCATCAGAAGAAGGCCACAAATAGGCCGTATACACATGAGCCAAATTGCCAAACGTATTGCAAATCGCAAGAGACACGGCTTTCTTCTCGCTCGTCTGGCCGACAGTTGCACTGATCCACGCAAGGATGATGTTATTAATGCCGAAGCTGAAACCGACGAAGAGGTAGATGCTGAACATCCGAGCTGCTATGTTCAGGGTCGAAACAGCAATAATGAAACCGACCATGACGATGCATTTGCAGATGGTGATGTGTAGCGTACGCTCATTCCAGCGTCCCGACGTCCACGCCATGGCGATTCCAATTCCAGCGGCGAGGAGATATGGCGGGCATGTCAAGACTAAGGCGATGGTGTTGCTGTCGGTGAGAGTCCTCATGACGGTCGGGAGGAAATTCTGGAAGCCGACTGATGACAAGTGGAGATTATACATGAGGCATAGTGCCCAAGTTCGCCAATCAGAGGCAGATTCTTTGAGACCGATCCATACGCTCGTCTTTTCACGCACGTCTGTTGTGTCGGTGTAGATGCGGTTGTAGGCGAGTTGTCGCTGCTCGTCTGAGAGCCAGCGGGTGGTGAGGGGATGGTCTGGGAGGAAGATGAATGCTAGGATAGCGGTAAGGATTGACAGAGCACCTTGGATGATAAAGAGCCTGTTGTAATAAGGTGAGCGTTGTGAAGGGATGTGGAATGTGCTACGTACCATCGCCAACCAGCCAGGCCATGCTTCTGGTCAAGACCAGCAAATACTCCAGCGGCGATGAGTCCTGCAAAGGAACTGGCGATCATGTTACCGGTATAAAAGATAGCTAGTCTGACAGCCAGTTCTTTGCGGGTATAGAACATGCTAAGAATGAATAAAGCTCCAGGATAAAACTACCAAAGATCAAACATTATTCTCGAATTTGCATGGTAATACTCACTGGTGCCTCGGTCACACCGAGGATAAAGCGAAGCGCAACCATGCTTCCATAACTGTTCGCCAAGAAAGTCACTAGACTGACGACAGACCAAGCAAGACAGAAGCCAGCCATATACCAAGAAGGCTTGACTCTGTTGATGAGCATGTTGCTTGGGACTTGGCCGGCACTGGATGCGTTAGCTACTGGTCCCTCTGAAATTGATGGCGATTGAACTTACATGTACCCGACAAACAGAATCGAAACACAAGTATTGTACTGCGTCCCAACAAGACCAAGATCTTCCTCAAGACTATTAAGCCGCGCATTGACGAGGGCATTGCGATCGAGGTAATTGAATAGGTACATGAACCATAGCATAGGCTACATCACCAGTCAGAAACAAGAGATATTCCAATGTCATAGTGAACTTGTTACCAGAATGTACTTATCCAGTTTCTTAACAAGCGCAATCTCTCTCGGGTCCGTTTTAGCATGGGCTCCAAACTCATCTACCTTATCCATCTTGGGAAACTTGGAAAATATGGCGTCATCGTTCGGTCTCGACTCGACGTTGTCAAGCGCACGTTCAATATGCTCGTTGCGCGCTGTGTCGTCAGGTTTGTGGTCATGACCTCCTGGGCTTTGGGGAATTGCCGCCGCCATTTTTGTTCAATTTTTCTTTTAGTACCAATGATAAATATACAATGCTAAATGAGGTGAAGAAGAGTGAAGATGCCAGTTTTTATGCAAACAGGCTCCCACGCCAAGACTCCCCCACGGGGTAGAAAGATGCGGGGGATCAGCGTAGTTTAAAAACAAGGTTGGTAAATGACGATGGCAACGCTTAATACGACACTTGTGATTGGTGGTTTTGGGAATAGAGTGGTAGGAGCTTGTACGGAAAAGCAGGTAGAGTAGCAGATCTGCCGGTGGAATTGCCAAAAACCGGTATGACGCCGTGACGAAAAAGCACCAACGTCTTGGAAGGTATTTGGCGAGCGAATCAGGGAATGCCCAGGGGCTTTAGAGGAGAAGTTCATCTGCCGTGGATGACGCGGATTGAGATCGGTGTTCTGCCCGCGTTTCTGGACATGCTATTTATTGCCTGCTCGGGGTTCGTGACCCGGTTTACGAATGTAGTAAGAAGAAAAGATTGAACTTCTTGGTGTACTACTGTCTATCAACAACTAAATACCAGAGTCACCCTCAAAGAAATCCTTCTCCCCATCCATCCACGTCTCCCAAACCTTACAAACCCTCTCCGCCTCAATCATGTTCGGCGATCCAACAGGGAATAACTTATTCGCATCTCCCTGTCTCTCCAAAACTTGCATAGCCAAACCTTCTGAGGCATGGCGCGCAATATGACAGTGCATCAGCCAGATACCTGGGTTATCTGCCTTGAACGCAATCACAACGAAACCATTGCGGGGGAGCAGGACGACATCACGCCTTGGCGGATTGTCAAGCTTCAAGTTGAGTCTGCTGGGGTCGTAGGTTTGGTTCTCTTCTTGTTGCAGAATAGCGAAGTCATGGCCGTGAAGGTGGATCTGATAGGGTTAGGTGGGGGTCATGTGGCAGGGGTTGGATGCTTACGGGATGAGCGCCAGTACGAGCACTGATACCTTCTATCGTGAGAACAAAGTAGACCTACGATGGTTAGTCATGTTCCCTGAAATGATTTGAAGGGCGTTTGGTGCATACCCATTCTTTCTCAGTATAATCCTCAGGTATCACTACCCACTTCGGCGGGTAAGTGTCCCTCGGTTCATCCAGATGGAACATAACAGGGTCAGAGTAGTTGATCTGCAGTGGTCTAAAATTCTGACCTGGTCTCTGAAGACCAAATGTAGCGACTGGGTACTCCTCCTGGAACTCGGGTGTGTTCTTGGCGTTTGGATCAAAAGTAACATTGAACCTCTCACCATTCCCATCTGCGGCTTGAGCGTTGGCAGCAGGACCGATATACCACGGTATCTTCGGTCGAAGCGATGTATAAGTCTCATCAGAACAAGCCTTACTGATGTTGACCCACGGCTGAGATGAGGGAAGAGCTTTGTCAGAGTGGTTATAGCGTAGGATGCCGGTCTTTTCATAACCGTCTCCTCCTGGGGCTATACCACATGCATCAGCGACCCAAGTCCTGATCCAGAAGTTTCCATCTTCTGGGATCTCATTGACATCCCCGGCCAGAGGATTAGCTTCGACAATGACGTTGTACCTTTGACCAATACCTATCAACACCGAGGTGTTGAAGTACGGCTCAATGGGGACGAAATCTGACGTGACGATTTGGAGCCAGTGGTTATCAATGGAGAAGACGAGTGTTGAGTCGAATGACGTATTGATCAGACGGAGCAAGTATCTCTTTGGACGGCTTGGCTTATCTGTTGGAGTTTTGTTGAAGTATAACTCATAGTTATCAGGGATAGGCAGAGTTGGGGTGTAGCCGTAGTGTGAGACGTTGCCTGCGCCGTTGAGAAGGATGGTCTTGTTGGAGAATTGGGAGCCAGGGAAGAGCAGTCTGAATGCACTCTCGTGAGCTGTATTCTTGGTCAGTATGGGTCATGGGACATGCGTTGGGAGTAACGTACACCAATCTGTCATGATCAGTGGCCTCTTGGTTGCATCATAAGGGGCAGATTGAGGGCCATGAATTGTCTAGGTCGTTAGCGCATTCTCCATTGGTCAGGATATGGATGGCTTACGATTGGACCCTGGAGACCATCTGCATACTGCACAGAGTAGTGGCTATGATACCAAGACGTGCCGTACTGCGTCGTGTTGAAGATATAGCTGAAGCTATCCCCTGGCGCAATGGGACACTGAGTAATGCCGTTGACACCGTCCATGTCCATGGTTTGGTTTTGACGAATACCATGCCAGTGAATACTTGTGCCATTTCTCTTCATACTGTTAATGACGGTAATATTGAACGTCTACACCGTGGTTAGTCAACATGGGCACCGCTACAGGTGAGGTGTATACTCACATCTCCCCAACATGCCTCAAGCCAAGGCCCAGGATACTCCCCATTGAACAACTTCGCCTCGGTAAAGTTCTGCCCATCAGCATTATACCAACTCTCCGTGATGTTAAGCGTATAATGCCTCATAATCCCCTTGGGCGCAAAGTTCTCATAGTTCGTATGAATATTGAACTCTCTCCCATCAGGATGTCGAAGCCAACATTCTCGATTCTCTGGAATTGAACATTGCACAAAGCCTGTCATTTCTGGGTACTCGCAGAGAAATTCATGATCACCTGGAGGGGGATTGAAGATGGGGAAGCCAGGGTCGGGGTCTTCAATGTGAGTGTGAGGATGGTTGGGGCGGAGAGGATGTTGGTATGAGGTGGAAGGGGAGGTGGGCCACATTGTTAGCCATGCGACTATACTGACGCAGGCGTGCCATACTCGCTCGATGAGAGCCATTTTGAGAATGTTTTTAGTGATTTGGGGTCGATGGTTCTGTGCTTTGTGAGACGGGATTTAAATAAGAACGCCTCGTCCTGGCTAATGCTCATCACGCGGTCATCTCAACCTTGTTATCGGAGAATATGCAAGCTTATGACGGCAATCACATACATAAATTCCCGTCGTAGTCATCAAATCCAATCATGTTCACATTTTCAAGCAACTCTGCGATACGAGTCCAGCTGGTCAAGGATCATGGTCTTGGCACTCAAATGTTTCAGCCCTAGGACTTATAATCTCACCCAACGACCCAATCCGAGTCTCGCTACAGATGACTAACATGAACAGACGTCGTCATGTCTCACCGCAGCTCACAATCACAACGCCATTCCTGCAGAACTTAACCCCGTGATTACGCCGACGGTCGTACAAGTTGGTAATGAATTAGATGAGACCAATCAACCTCGCAGAGGCGTTTCTTGGACACAGTCAGGCTTGGAGTAGACCAATTGAATAAGGGCGGACGTTGGTCCAATCACTCCCTTGCTTACGGCTGAGAAACTGAGGCTGAGCATGACGAATACGAGGTGTCACGGGTTGAGATAGGATATTCAGCAAAGCGGTGCTCGTTGAGTTCCCGTCAATACCGGCGCGCGGTATAGGCTTGATAACAAAATCTCCGTGAGCGGTGAGCGTGGGTCTCGGAGTAGGCTTACTCAGGTTGGTGAGATGCTGCGACCCGGCGTCCGACGCTCTTACGTGAGAGTGGCGGTCTCACGTCTGTATCGCGATCGAGCGGTTTCAGCCCAGTCATCTGTGGCTAAGATTAGTGCGCAGAGGTTATCTTCCGAACGGTCGCATAAACTGGCAGTAAGGGGGAGACGTCACGGGCATTGAACGGACGTTGCAATCGTGATCAAGATCGATATCATTTCAATTAATATACACAAGCAAGATCTGTTTGGAGTTCCTGTATCGCCAAGTCGCTGACTGACGCTAGCACCTTCAAGAACGGATATTCAATACCACTTGAGCGCATTCGCCCATACCAGGTCCCACATCCTCGGCACGTCCCCACCAGCCTCGACAGCCTCAGCCCACTTGACAATATGCTTCAAAACGGCGACGTCGTCGCAAAACTGCACTGCAAAGTCAAAGTCCCTGAGCAGTTGCGTCTTTTTGTGAATGTCCATCCATCGCGGGTCAAGTCGCTCCATTTCTCCCAGGAAGACCTCTCGCAAGCGTGTGGTTTCGTACTGGTGTAGATGCTTGTAGTATAGTTCGGACATGTCGCCGTTCGCGTCATGGCGGTATCGTCTACGATCAGGTTCAATCCATCGGGGTTGTTTAAAGAGGAATTGGGGGATGCCGCAGGCTTTCCAAAGGGGGACGATGGACACACACTCCCAGTCGACAATGCCTGTGATATTGCCTGCATCGTCGACAAGAATGTTGTTCCCGTGTAAGTCATCGTGGTAAAGAACTGTAGTCTCTGCTTCAGCGTGAAATGGAAAGATGCGCCGGATCAGATGCATCAATCTCTCAGCGATGCCAAAAGTTCGGGCAGCATCATCAATCTCCTTGACCGCAGCGCAGTCGAGATCTCCCTTGCCGCACCATTTTGCCATAGTCGCTGTCGCATCCCGTTTAGTTGCCTCGAGCCGTGCTGCAAACCACTCGCTGCTGTTCCGAAAGGGCCCTCGGTTAATGTCGGATTTGTTGATGAGGCCGTAGAAAAAGCAAGTCGACACAATTGGGCCGGGCCTCGGTAGTTCGCTTGCGTATACGGGAGGGTAGATGTTTCCAATGCTCGTGAATTTGTCGCGAAACAGGTAGGCTATGAAAGACGCGATCTGGCGGACGGTGTCGGTTTTCTGGGGGAGGGTAAGATGCCGCCATGTCTCCTGCATCCGCGCGCCCGGAAGCTTGCTCATCAAGATCCATTCGTAAGTAACGGGAGAATCGCGCGACGCATCGTAATGAATGACTTTCGGGATCGGAAGGTCTGTAATCGTGGACACCCATTGGATCGTCGCAACTTCGCTCATGGTTTTGTTCTGCGGATCAACAGGCAGCGCCACGCGCAGCAACAGCGGGGACTGATCATCGACCTGAACTTCGTAGAGTTTGTTGAAGCAACCTTCGGCGAAATGTTTGATGCGGACGTTCTCGGTATGAAAAAGCGCCTGAATCGTCATTCTCATCTTGTCAAGATCAGGTTGGAACTCCCATCGCGGGGTGAAGCCAAGATTGCAGTCTTCCAAGTAAACGTCGGCGAGAAGTGAGGCTCCGGATCCTGAGGCCGGCATCGTCGCGCGCAAAAGGCGGAATGAAGAAGAAAGAGGTCAATCGGGTTCAAGATCAAGTTTCGCTGGTGTGTTCAAAAATGAGGCGGTGATGGGGGAGAGAAAATTGAGGAATGGAAGGAATCATGGACGAGATAACGCATTTGCGATGAGCAGTTGCTTTCGGCGGGTGACTCAGATAAGAGTGACTCCATTTTTGCGACAGTGCATCGCGTCTGCATCTGTTTGAACAAACAGATCAACCATTGTCGGTTTGTCACGGCTGAAGCGAAATCTCTGATGTACTGGACTTGTTTGTTCCCGTTGTGGTCGCGTGAGGTCAATGAATAAAGGGGAGTCGCCCTCGTTAAATTTAATTGGCTGCAACTTTATTTGTCTCAACGGTGAGTGACTAAATGCCAGTCTTATTGATTGCCTCAAACTTCAGGTCACGAGGCAACCCTAATTCTCATCCTGCGGATACTTCAGCCCATTTGCAGCTCTAATCTCATCCATCAGCTCCATCAAACGAAGCGTCTCATCCAACGGAACAACATCGCTCTCCGTCTTCCCCGTCGCAATGTCCTGCGCGACAGCATCAGCTTCCCAGTAAAATCCCAACGTTCCCTCGTGGCGCTCCACGTTGAACACGCGCGTGGTTCTAGTATCGGCTGCAGGAGGCCCCGGGCGCTCTCCTTCAGTGACGCGGAATCCACCGGGGACACTGACTGCGGGACCAAACAGGGTGATACTTCCGTTGGTGCCTTGGATGTAGCCGAATTCATCTGGGCCTCGATATCGGAAGCTTGAGGTGCAGATTCCTGTTTTGACACCTCCGTTGGCGGAGGGGTATTCGAGAACAACCGTATTCGCCGCGTCGATACCGTCCACAATGTCAAGAGACGATAGAACCTTTGTCGGTTTCGGATGATCTTTTCCAACCTTCCAATCACCAAGAATGATCGAAGCAAACGTTAGTGTGTAAAAGCCAATGTCGAGCAGAGCACCGCCTCCAAGCGCGGGGTCTTTGAGACGGTGATTGTTAGGCAAGCTGCTCAGATCAAACTTGTTTCCAAAGTCAATGGAAAGTCGCTGCACTTCACCGATTGACTTCTTAACGATGATTTCTTCATGTAACGCCTCAAACAGGGAACAGAACCTTACCCAGGCAGCTAACAAACATTAGCATGCAGTCAAACAAATGAGGGGCTGAACAAACCTTCCATGACAAAAACGCCCTTCTGCCTGGCCGCATCAACAATATCCTTTGCTTCCTTCGCATTAATCGTAAAAGGCTTCTCGCACAGAATATGTTTACCCGCTGCGATAGCATCAAGACAGTTCTTTCTATGCAGTGAGTGCGGCGTTCCGATGTATACAATATCCACATTTGGATCATCGTAAACACCCTGATAATCCGCGTAGACTTGGGGCTTGGGCTTATCGGGTGCTTTCTCCCAGAGCTTCTCCACGAATGAAGTGCCTTTCTCGATGGAAGAGGAGCCAATGGCTGTGATGGTGTGTGTTGCTTTCGCGTCGGGACGCGTGGTGAGGAGGTCGCGGAGAAACATTGAGGAGACCCATCCTGTGCCTGGATGGACGGTTAGCTTTGGAGAGTGTAGTGGATGCGAATCGTACCTAGGATGCCCCATCGCAGATGAGGAAGAGAGTCTGCAGAGCTGGTCATTTTGACGGTTTGTATTCAGTTTCTTGAGCTGTTCAGAGTCTGAGAAATGCGCGATATGAAATGAGTGGTCGAGTTAATGTAGTTGCCCCGGACCCGCAAATACGATTTTATTCGGGAGTGGTCACCGAAGTACGGCAGTCAGGTGTTCAAAGCCTGGAGATGTTCAACAGTTCAGACGGTGTTATCCATTAATCCATCCAATCTCGGAGTTTCATAGCTTACTGATCCTTTAAGACCTAATATTTTAAGGCCCCGGTATTTTTATGCTGCTCTTTGGTCTCTCGCGGAGTAGCGGATCTATCACCGATACTCCCCGAAGAGCGGGGTTGTGTCATGATATCGTCTCCAATCCACCAAGGATAAAATGAATGCGGGGATAATCGATCAATGACGCTATAGCCGGGTGAATGAGAAGATGCGGCAAAAAAGGGAAATTGATTTGTAAGTCAACGTTGGACAAGAGCTCTCAGTGATCAACTAGATAAAAGATGTCTCGTAAATCTCTCAAAGCGAAGTTAGTGTAAACAGCTTCCAGATCATGGCGCCTATCAAAGTTGGTGTCGTAGGCTACGGCAACTCAGCCAAGAGCTTTCACTTACCGTTCATCACTTCTATTCCAGACTACGAAGTCATCGCTATCCTCCAGAGAAAAGAAGCACCAGCCAATCCATCTTCCGCAGAGAAGGGCTCTCACTGCACCGTTGACTTTCCTCACATTAGACATTATCGCACAGCTGAGGAGTTCTTCGCCGACAAAGATATCCAGTTTGTAGTTGTCGCTACACAGCATGATACCCACACCTTTTTCGCCGAGCAAGCGCTTAACGCTGGAAAGCATGGTGAGTAGCTTTTTTCATGGTCGGGGTGAAGCTAATATGAGATTAGTGATTGTGGACAAGCCTTTTGCTGTTTCAGCTGAAGAGGCGGATAGAGTGATCAAACTGGGTGAAGAAAAGGGTCTCATTCTTACTTGCTTTCAGAACCGACGATGGGTAAGCTCTTTAGGTCTGGTTTCTTCTAAATCGAATTCTAATCCTGTAATAGGATGCAGACTTTCAGGCCCTTCGCCACCTCATCAGCAAAGGTGCATTAGGCGATATCAAAGAGGCTGAGCTGCACTATGACTTTGAGTCACCACCGTGGCTATCTAAAATGGGAACCGAGTATACCCCAGGCTCTGGCATGGCCTTTGGTCTCGGTGAGTCTTCTGTGACAATTCACCCGGTCTCTTCACTTACAGTACTCTAGGTACGCACAGCATCGACCAGGCGCTTGTTCTCTTTGGCCGCCCCAAGTCTGTAACGGGGTTCTTCCGCGTCCAACGTGACGCCGAAAGTGAAGTTGAAGACTCTTTTACCATTATTCTACAGTATGATGGTGCGCAGAAAGATCTGCTTGTTACAGTCAAGACAGCTGTGACGACGCCGATGGCACAGCAATTGAAGCAGCTCGTTCGAGGGACGAAAGGTTCTTTCATAAAGGTTAGAATCCGAATCTGTTTTATCAAGTTGTTTTACTGATAGTTTATTTTAGTTTCAAAAGCATAGCCTTTGTGCGACAGAGGACGGTATCGCTGCTGGTCTCAAGCCACTTGATGAAGGTTTTGGTGTTGAATCCGATGAATTGCGGGGTATTCTCACGACATATGAAGAGTTCGACGGGAAGATTCAGAATTACGACCCTGAGATCAAGAAGTATACTGGTCGATATCCAAGTTTTCCAGGTCGGTGGATGGGATTGTATGAGAATGTTGCTGATGCGATTAATGGCAAGGCAGAGCTGGAAGTGAAGCCAACACAATCACGAGATGGTCTGAGGGTCATTGAGCTTGCGAGGCAATCGCACCAAAAAGGTGCCACAGTTCCTTGGTCATAAGACAAAATTAAGCAGTGTTTACTCTAGTTGATAAAAAGAGCATAGTCTATGCATCACTGGATTCAGCGACGGGGAGGTGGAGGGTGAACTTCAAAAAGATAGGATAATAGCGGGATTTAACCGCCTGAGTTGGACGAACAGGGAATCGAACCCTGGACCACTCCCAGATTTCTTCAGAAGACTGAATCATGCTAAGGGAGTATTATACCACTAAACCATTCGCCCGGAATGGGATTTGTTGAAGCATGCCACTCAAATTGCAGCTCAGGTGCGCCTCACCAGACCTGCAAGATGTTCCTTGTAGACCAGATTGGAATCATTTATTTCGTATTCAAAGCTAGGGCATTCTTCGAACCGTTGTTGGCATCAAGGAGTTTCGCGAAGTCAATCAGGTTGCCGTGGAACGGTCGCAGGTGAATGACTGGCGATTGAGCAGGCTTGCTGTTGGTGCGCACCGTGAACTTGGTGGAACAAGGCGCCATGCAGAGCGAACTTTAATCGTGACGGAAACTAAACTCTGAGCTTGCATCAATTACTGTCAGACATTGGACAGCATTCTCGTCACAGGGCGAGAGAGATGCATTAGGTATCCAGGCTATCTGAATCACTGTAGTCAATCGTGAGCCTTGAGTCACAGATCTTATGGTTCTTCAAGCCTCAGGCGCGAGATTTCAGTGGGTCCATCGCTTTCGCTCACCACAGTGAATCACACCACCAAAACATAATGTCAGTAAGTTTCGCGACAACAACCAATTGTTATTCTAGCAAAAAAAAAATACAGTCGTTTTCGAGAAAAGAACAAAAAATATCGACAACGGCAGGATTGCAGGATTCGATCGAACCTACGCGTGCGAACACAATGCCTATGATGTCTCGGAAGAGATAGCAGGGCATCGCCTTAACCACTCGGCCACGTTGTCTGAGCTTTCTGATTATGTCAGACGGCTTCTCTTCATGCATTATATACAATGGGACCGGATATTCGACTTCAGTAACCTAAACGGCCTGAGAAATGTTCTTGATCATAACGAGTCTCCTCTTTGTCACGTCGTTACCTTGTCGGACACTGGTTCGGCCTGCTTTCTTTACTTCTTTAATATTTATTATACGGCAGAACCCATTAATTATCCCCGCTCCATGCAGTTTGAACATCGTGACCATGACTCAGGTACCTTCTATTTCCTTCAGTGCACAGCTCTGTGCCTGCTAATTCGTGGTTGGTGTCAGACAGTATTGGTTCTATCGCTTTGGGCATATCCTTTGTGTTTCGTTCATTACACAACGATGTTCGTTCAACAGCTTATCCACAGCAGAAGTCGTAGATCGCTCAGCAGTCAGACACTCATATAACAAGATTCGACAATTAAAATTTTGTTATAACATTAGCATAGTTTATATAATCTTCCTTGCGATGCGGTAATTGCCTACATAGTCAAGAGAGTATAACGATTATCTCGCAGCTCGGGCCACCCAGCTCAGCTCGGATCAGCCCCACGGGCGGATCTTCATCCTTCGTTTCACTGATTTACTTTTCTGGGGAATGTCTATTGAAGGTCAATAATCATCTGAGAAGGTTTACACTTTGGCCCCCAACGGAAGCCGCCTGTTTGAGACAAATATACGTGATCAGCGCCCTACTTTTTTCTCAGCTTTGACGGTCCCATCCTTCAGCTCTCGGCAAACATGATATGCCCAAATCTGAAAGCAACCATGACGACATAAGTCTTGCAACTTAATAGAGAATAAAGCCAAGATGACGTAAAGCTTGTAGATGCAGTGTGTGATTTTTTTTTGTGTCGGCGGATAAGTTATATAAGCTCCTTCTTTTCACTCCCATTCCTCTAGCACGTCATCCTATCCTCAACGTATCTTCTCCTTCAAACGCACCTCTATTTGCCACCAATGGAGATCTTAATCGCAACTATCTTCACTCTTGCTGCTACCTCGCGCGTGACAGCATGGTACGGTAAGTGACCCATTTTCCTTTTACGTTCTTCTGACTAACCTCCTCTAGTGACATTTTGCGATAACACAAAGCGCTGCAAAGTCGACGGCGAAACAGAGTATCAAATTCTCGAAGGCGACCAATTCGACTGCAACACTTTCGGCGCCAGCATGGACGGTGTCGACTGCATCCACTTCGTCGAAGGTGGACGTAACAGAAAAAGGCTGCAAGGGCTTGTTCAAAGCTCAATCGGCAAAGCCCAAGCTGAACACAAACTCCTATTGTACATTTTATCCTTATGCAGACTGCAGAGAGCTCAGTATCAATAAGGAGCCTGGACAGTGTGCGACTACATTGGAAATGAGTTTGAATAATGGGGAGAAACCGGACTACATTGCGTCTTTCAGATGCGTAAGTTAATCAACCACCTCATATTGACTAGTTTTACTAACGGTATGATTGAAAGCAAAACAGATAGTAGAGGGGTAATTGGAATTATATTACTGTCGGGTTATTGCGAACTTTTCAGCAGCAGGTTGAGTATTCTGTAGTTGTCTAGAAACCCACACAGTACAATCACTAAATAGGCGGATTTGTTGAGGATGTCTAACCAGCTTTATCATTGTCCAGGACCATACATAAGTGCTTGCGATTTTTATACTATATGCCAGATTTTTAAACAGAGAAGAAACCAAACTTTATTGCCAACAAGTGTTAGAAGTCTATTATCCAAATTCACACCTCTTGGTAAATAATCGTTTACTGGAGTTACCCTACAACCTCCGCTTTTTTCCCACCACAGTCCCAGCCCCAGACTTTCTCTTATCCATATCTTATCTTATCACCCCCAGCAAACAAATCAAACGCCGAGCCATAGCCCACGCATAAACCTGCTTTCCACAGACCGGTAAACAATTTCTCATCCACCAAGCCTTGGCAGACCCGTTCCCCGCTGTTGATTGCAACATAGTCGGAGCTAAATGAGCCAATTCTCATAGCTACCTACTATAAATGGTTTAAGCTTATCATCGGCTAACTTTGCTACTGATAAGCTATGCGGATCGGCGGGAAAGTTCGGTCATTATGCTCCCGATGTATGATGATCGTCACGGACTAGGAAGGTTGTTTAAAAGATGAAATGCCCGCATGATCCGGTTGCAATGCGTCTTCTTTGTTGTCGGATTTTGTAGGTTTACTGGAAAAATGACGCTTCGCACTGCTTTCGTTGGCCTTTTGTGCGCTGGCTTGGCCACCGCAGTTCGTTATAACGATAATCAAGTCGCTCTTACGAAAGACGGTGAAGAAGCTGCCAAGAACTTTCCTGAAGTCAAGTCGATTGATCTCCAGTCGCCTGCTTTCCTTGACCCCAAGAGCATCGCCGCTGGCTTCGACAATGGCACGAGCGGACCAACAAGCGACGCTACTCTGAGTATGTTGTCAACGCGTCTTCAGGATCCATGCACTAACGTTCCTAGACTACTTCCTCGAGAGTCTTGCATCCCGGAATGACTGGTTGACATACAATAACCCATCCTTCAAATCCGACGAAGGACGCTCAATTCCCTATGTTTACTTGTCAACGTCGTCGCAGCCTGAACTCAAGGCCAATTCATCTTCATCCGAGAAGCTCCGCGTCTACCTTCAAGGTGGCGTCCATGGAAATGAACCCGGCGGCGACCAAGCTCTTCTCGCGCTGCTCGGCAAATTTGACGCCAACTCAACCTGGGCAGCGTCCATCCTCGAGAAAATGGACATCATGATCCTGCCCCGCTACAACCCCGATGGCGTCGCGTATTTCCAGCGTTTTCTGGCAACGGGATACGATCCCAACAGAGATCACATTCGTTTCGCAAGTCAACAAACCCGTGAGGTCAAGGCGCTGATTGTTGAATTTGCTCCTCATGTCATGGTAGACGCTCATGAATACAGCGCCAATCGCGCTTATGGCCTCGAAGATCAGTGGGCGCAAGCTGTGGATGGTCAATTTGATCCCATGAAGAATCTAAACATTCACAAGGATATTCGAGAATACTCCGAGGAGGTTTTCGTGCCGAGAATTGCTGGGGCAATGGATAAGCTGAATCTGCGCTGGAGTCCTTACATTACTGGAAATGCCAGAGAGGAGCCACTGGTGTTTACTCAGCTTGATACCCAGGCGCGAGCTGGTGATGTTTCATTGGCGCTGACGCAAGTTATGGTATTCCTCACTGAAACTCGAGGTATTGGTCTTGGAAGCCAGCACTTTCAGCGCCGCGTTGCTTCAGGATTAACTATGATCGAAGCCATCGTCCAAACAGCTGCCGACAAAGCTGAAGAGGTGTACGAAGTCGTCGAAGGTGCCCGTCAGAAATTCATCGACGGCGTAGACGAAGTCGTCGTTACAGATTCCTTCCAGCCCACCAACCGCACCTGGGACTTCATTGACCTCCCAACCGGCAAACTGGTCGAAATCCCCGTGCAATTCCTCAGCTCAACACCTGTGAAATCTAACCTTACCCGCTCTCGCCCCGAAGCATACATCTTCCCGCAAGCATGGAAAGAAGCTGCCGATCGTCTTCGTCTCAACGGTGTTACTGTCGAGAATATTCGCTCCGAGTTTCGCGGCGAGGTTGAAGCTTATAATGTTACGAGTATTGAGTTGGCTAGTACCGTCTACCAGGGAACTGTGTTGAACAAGGTTACTACTGAGATTAAGAAGAAGGAGCTTACGATGCCGGCAGGGAGCTTTTGGGTGTCGACGAAGCAGGCTGCTGCGGGGTATGCGTTTACTGTTCTTGAGCCTGAGAATATCGATTCGTATGCCACGTTTAACATTCTACCAGTTAATGTCGGGGATGAATATCCTGTTTATAGAGTCTTGGGTTAGTTTGTAACTATATCTCTAGATGGAGAAACCGTAATCGGAAATACTCATGTCTAACCTCATTTCACACGTTAAAACTTCAGGCTGTTTAGATTGATGTCTAATAACTTTATTTGACTTCGAGTTTCTTATAACAAACTGCAAGTACTTACCTGTTCACTTATCAAAACAATGACATTCCTCTTGGAGACCTTCTCAATCCAGATCACCCTCTTTACTCCTCACTGTCAAGGGTCAGGTATACTCATGAGGCGACTCGGCGATTGTCTCAAACAACGGCTCCAAGGGCTTCTCATAGCATGCCTTAGTCATCTGACTCGCCTGGATAGCCCTAGCCATGGATTCAACATTCAGAGTCCCAAGCTGCTCAGCAATTCGCGACAAAGAACCCTCAGCCAGCCTTCTCTGCTGCTTCAAGTAAAAGAGCAAATCACGATCGATTATCTGGAGATGCTTCCAAGACTCACGAAGTTTGCAAAGTTCGGTATGACGTTCCTCTCCCTGGATGCCAGATTCAAGCTTGTCAATAACGTCAAGGACAAGCTCACAGTACTTGCTTTCCCGACGCTTGAGTCGTTTCCTGAGGTCGACGATGAGCTGTTCAAGATCTTGCCAGATTTGGCCAACCTCCGAAGGCTCGGGGAGAGAGGTGAACCGGACACCTGAAGACATCGTTTTCTAAGAGTAATTGCTTCTGGTGGGTTTGAGAGCTGTGATAGAAAGAAGACCTGTTGGAGTTAGTATGAGGAGTCGGTGGAACTTACCTTTGAACCCTGAGTCCTGAATGAGGATTAGAAGAATGTCCATCATCCAGGGATACCGTATGGTTTTATAGCTAATATGTTATCCTTGAGTAGAACTACTAATTGGTTGGTCGCGCAAAGCGTATTGCGTGTCATGAGTTCCAATGGAACAGGACTACTGAACAAGTAAATGCCCTGACAGTTCTGGAAGGCAAGTCTTTGTCAACCAGAATCTCATAATCAGCAGAAGTGAACAATAGGCTATAGTGCCACTGATATGTGGACGAAAGAAATTACTACTGCGATGTTCATTTCTAGGAGCTTTCCGTTCGTTCAATGGGAGATAAGGTTCTGAAGGAGACCTGGTCACAAATGAACAAACCAGATGAGTCGATAGATGATGCCACCCAAGCCTGCGGCATGGCTCAATTATGATACGAATTTCATCTTCAGATTCAGCATTATTTAGGTGATCGATTGGTCAATGAGAATCCTATTTCATGGCAACTTGTTTATTAGGTACCTTAGGATGGCCGCTATTCCCAAATTAGAAATCGCCGGATCGGCGGTTACTCCATCCGTCTTGGGGCATGAAATCTGACAAAAACCGGGCCGTGAACGCGTGAGATCAAGTTAATTCCTCTTTCAACAAAACCAAGCTGCTGCCTAAGCTAAAGCTGGACTTCAAATACTCGAATTAGCCGACATTCTCACGACCTCTTGGGACTTCATCTCATCTTCGCGACAATGGGCAATCCTCCCTCGCCAAAGCCTTATCGGGATGACCCTGATGCCGTGTCACTACACACGACTGCGGGGGAACCCTCATACGCTCACGTAGAGGACGACGTTCTCAACGGCGATGACGCACCACCGCCTGCATACCATGATACACCGACTCTGGGGTCAAGCACTCCAGCGGTGGCTGCTATCGACAGCACTGAGATTGAAGAAGAACTTCTTCAAACAGGTGTCACCCGGCCCGAGTCTCACATCGCCTTCGCCTCTAACCGCATTGGTCAAAAGCGCACTCGTATCGGTAACGAAGTGAACGCCGTACGCGATCCCCGCTCCGATGCGGATCCAGTATTTCTCGAGAAATGGGTCAGAACCATGGCAAGGTATCCTCCTTCGCCGTATATCAACATAACGGGAACTCACAAGGAAACCAAGCGCGATAGCGATGGCAAGAGCAAGCGTGAGGAGGTTACTGATTTTCGGATCATGGTGAATTTGCAGAATTACTTGTATCCCAATTTCATCATAAATCCTATTGGCAACTCGACGCTCAAGACAGTTGAGAGTGGTGAGAAGACATATCGCGGCACGGTCTTGAAGAAACGTCAAGACGGCGTGAAAGGTGATATCGAAGTTGGTCACGCGAAACCGACTTTGAAGGAATGGTGTCACCGTTACTGTGCGAAAGCAGCCGGCACAAAAGTGTAAGTCTCACCTCTTGGCTTGAGGCCCTTTCTAACGAGTCTCAGGTTCCGTTTGACTAGAACAGTCACCGGCATGGATGAGACCTTCTTCCGCGATAGTCTGACAAACTATGTCCGAAGCTCCAACTACAAAGGAAATCTCACCATTGAATTTCCGGTGGCCGACCGAGCAGTCGACATCTACTCGTCCAACCGTCTAAACACGTGGCGCCTGACGACCTGGATCTGCTGGATCTTCTACCTCACGTTCCTCTGGATCTTCTCATGGCCAATCCTCTTCTTCATTACAAAGCGATACCAAGTCGTCAGCGCTGAATGGCCGTTCTCTCGGACCGATGCAGACGGCCAGAAGCGCTATACCACTGTTAGCGAGCAGCAATGGGTGGACTTGTATGGACCCGCCATCAAGCAGCTTTGTCTGGACCGATATGAGGGCCTGGCGGGTGATGCGTTCTTGAATCAGGTTCTAGAGAGGGGAGATGCGAACACGAGAAATGAAGGTGTTGATACGAGAGCTGCTATGGGAGTCGCTGCTGCTGCCTTCCAGGGCGGACGATTCAATGCTGTCAACGGTGCGAGGAGTCTGATGCGAATTGCTGGGGCGTCGAGTGACCAGATCGGTTGGGGCTTTGATACGTGAATGTAGGAGGATGGCGGAAAGCAAGTTCAAGTGCATTTTATGCCGATTGTTTAACCCTCAAACCTTTGATCACATGCAAGTTTCTCATAGTCAAGCTAGAAAAGCCATCAATCTAGATATTCAAGTCTCCATAGCACTTGATTGGTGGGACCGTAAACTCCGGTCGATCATTGTTATTGCCTTGCAGGAAACTCTTTATTTGTTGCTGAATGAAGAAAACCATGGCTCCTTCAGCAATTCTTGTCTGGGGGGGCGCTTTTGCGAACGCCTGGAACACTTAGCCTGCATTTAAAAATGCCAGCTCGTATAAAGGATAAAGTGCATATCGCTTAAGACCGGTTGATGTCTCATTCCTTTTGTTGATATTTCTTAAGTATTCTTTTCACTTATCTTCTGAAGTTTTAATCTTGCTAGTCAGCGTTCAATGGCTGAATACCATGCCGTTTATCGAGATCAATGATAACAAGGCTAGGAACTTTAGCTGCCGTGAAGATATATAGAATTTATAAATTACTCAAAATGCGTCTTTGCATTATAGCCTCTACTTGGTTCCCCCAATACCGGATTTGCCAGGTGACAAAATACCATTAGGATCCATCGTGGCCTTGAAGCTATCAACGAGCTTTGCCAGGGCATGCCCGTTGTATGAGAAGTGACTTCTGATTTGATCCATGAACTCAACGTGAGTTCGATATGTAGTGAGTCCACGACGGACAGCATCATCAATCAGCTTCTGGCAGAGTTCGTTTGCCCGTTCCTTCTCCTCAGGGGCGTATACGACCAAAACGATTGGAATGATGTACCGAGAGTAAGCGTGGAAATCGGCGAAGAAGTCCAACTTTGCTGCAGAGACCATCTCCTTCGCCGCTAGGTACCACTCGAGCAATACTGGGCCCGAGGTAGGGACGACTGGGGAGAAGTCTGTGTGTCCGCTTCCGGGCGCCAGACGGTAGTCCATCAGGGACAGTGGATCCAGCGTCGGAACGCCACTATGGGGGATGCCTCCGGTTTCAACTTCGTCTGCTCGAAGGAACTTGCCTGGGGTACCACCAAACCGCCTTGCTTCAAGCCGAGCTCCAGGAATCTTTGCGATGGCTCGACGCAGTGAACTTTCCAGGGCCGGCACCACATCCGCGTCACCTTGAAGACTGAACTCGGCTTTCCAGAATCCCCAGCCATGACTTGACTTAAGCTCGTCCAGAACACTGTCCGGAATGCTCTTGCCAGGACCAAAATGCGGTGCCAGCTTTGCTTTAACAGCATCGTCCGGGGAGAGTATAGCCTGACGGAAAACATTAGAAATGGAGGGGTGATTGGTGATTACGCGCCGCCGTTGGAGATTCGCAAGGAGTTCTACGAGTTGCGGAAGATCTCTCTCGTTTGGTACGCTCAGCGCACATTCGGTGTACGCCTCGGGTGCCGGGGTGATATGGATGCCCAATTTGGTCACCACGCCTGATGGGTGATTTAGTATACTCGCACTGATGCCATACTGTCAATTTGGAACGGAAAAGGCTGACCTAGGTTTGATTGGTAGAAAAGACCATCTACGCTTGGCCCAAATCCGCTAGAGAATGCTCAGCACGTTGTATAGATCAGGTGACACCAGCCCAGGACTAACAACTCACGGTTTATAAAGAGGGAACAGCCGACTGTCAGTCATAGCACCCATTCCAGTACGCAACAGCTCGCCTGTGGGAAGGACGACCTCCATGCCGCACTGCGCCTCTGTGTGCACGCCGTCAGGAGTATAACCGAAGCCGTGGTCCAGCGTGTTGCCCACGACAGAACCCCATCCGATGGCGGCACAAGATGGCCAGAGCGCTAGATCCCGCCGTTTGATCTCTTCATGGAGGTCAAAGAAAGAGACGCCCGGTTCGACAATGGCGTACGCATCCGCCTCGTTGACCTCCACTATGCGGTTCATTCGATGCAAGTCAAGGACGACGCTCCCTGCCACAGCAGGTGCTGAACCGCCATAGCCAAGATTCCTACCGCGGGATACCGTCCAAAGAGGGACTGAGAATTGGTTTGCCAGTCGTAGAACCTGCTGTACCTCCTCTACAGACGCCGGTCGAACGGCACCACTAGGCAAGTGCTGATCTTGACTGACTAGGGCGTATGGATCGCCGTAGCTTTGCTGCTGATGAGGACCAACTAACGCGCCTGTTGTTGCATCCCGTGAGATATTCTCATTGCCCACGACCTTGGCAAGCTCATCGAAGAATTGGCGATGCTCAGAAGGTCCAATGCCCGGGGGAAGGACTTGCGGTGAGGACGACATTGTTTCGAGGTGGAATAGGCTGTGAGCTGATTGAGAACAAGTATGAATGTTTTACCTTTGGCCAGAAAATGGAGAAAATGATGTTTTGTACAAAGGTCTTTTACAACGATAAGTGTCACTATATAGTAGTCAAGGTCTTAGTCCATGGCGCTATTATTTACCGACGCAAGGTACCGGCCAACGTCCTGTCCTCCGCATTATCATCTGACGATTTTCTCCGAGCTGAATCTCCTCTGCGGGTGAAGTCGCAGGATTGCGGGTGAGTTAAGTTATCTGGTCCACGTCACTCCACGCTCTAGTGCGATGGTGCGGGGGAGGGGGAGGGGGAGGGGGAAGGGCCGAGGGTGTTAAGGATCGATCTCCAAGGTGCTAGGCATGCGGTGGGGTAACGCGTCAATGACCAGCCGATAATGCCCCGACAGTTCGGGCAGGCGGGGTGAAACAGTACTCCGAGCCTAAACAAAGCCACTAATTATATATAGCGTTATCTCTTTGACCGGCATAAGG